>JAFMOC010000028.1:2055000-2379806 GCA_019802505.1 Corydoras sp. C115
TCTTTCTCCCGCTGCCTCTCTCTCTCTTTCCTCTCTTTCTCTCCACTACTCCTCTCTCTCTCCTCTTTCTCCCACTGCCTCTCTCTCTCCTCTTTCCTCTTTCTCCCACTGCCTCTCTCTCTCTCCTCTTTCTCCCGCTGCCTCTCTCTCTCTCTCCCCCGCTGCCTCTCTCTCTCTCTCTCTCTCCTCTGTCTCCCACCGCCTCTCTCTCTCTCTCCTCTTTCTCCCGCTGCCTCTCTCTCTCTCTCTCCCACCGCCTCTCTCTGTCTCTCTCCCTCTCTCCTCTTTCTCCCGCTGCCTCTCTCTCTCTCTCTCTCCCACCGCCTCTCTCTCTCTCTCTCCCTCTCTCCTCTTTCTCCCACCGCCTCTCACTCTCTCTCTCCCACCGCCTCTCTCTCTCTCTCTCTCTCCTCTTTCTCCCGCGGCCTCTCTCTCTCTCTCTCCTCTGTCTCCCGCTGTCTCTCTCTCTTCCACCGCCTCTCTCTCTCTCTCTCTCTCTCTCTGTCTCCCACCGCCTCTCTCTCTCTCTCTCTCTGTCTCTCTCTCTCTCTCTCTTCCACCGCCTCTCTCTCTCTCTCTCTCTCTCTCTCTCTCTCCCACCGCCTCTCCCACCCTCCCCCTTTCCCCACCGCTTTGTAGTGGAACATCCGGGTCTTTCCCGCTGGCTCGGCGCCGCTCCGGCTCTCCCCGCAGCAGAAGCCATTTTGGACTCAGTTCAGTTCCACCGCATGTAGACGCCGGACCGTGCCGGACAGAGTTGGGGAGAAGCAGACAGCGAGCAGTCGGAGAGGCTTCGGCTCACGCGTGGCTCGTGTGTGGACAACGCCGCCGCGTTCACTCTCGCCGGGGAGCGGCGTGTGCGGGACTGGCGCGCGTCCCGATGGACTTGTCCGCGTGCTGAAGTTCCCCGCGAGCTCGCGCCTTTAGGACGCAGCAGTCAGGAGAGTGAGAGCGCCTGTGAGAGAGCGCCTGTGAGAGAGCGCCTGTGCGAGCGCCTGAGAGAGAGCGCCTGCGAGAGAGCGCCTGTGCGAGCGCCTGTGAGAGAGCGCCTGTGCGAGCGCCTGAGAGAGAGCGCCTGTGCGAGCGCCTGTGTGCGAGCGCCTGCGAGAGAGCGCCTGTGCGAGCGCCTGTGAGAGAGCGCCTGTGAGAGAGCGCCTGAGAGAGAGCGCCTGTGTGAGCGCCTGTGCGAGAGCGCCTGTGCGAGCGCCTGTGAGAGAGCGCCTGTGCGAGCGCCTGAGAGAGAGCGCCTGTGAGAGAGCGCCTGAGAGAGAGCGCCTGTGAGAGAGCGCCTGAGAGAGAGCGCCTGTGCGAGCGCCTGTGAGAGAGCGCCTGTGCGAGCGCCTGAGAGAGAGCGCCTGTGAGAGAGCGTTCGTGTGTACGCGCGCGTGCCTACGTTGCACCCGCGAGAGAGTGTGTGAGTCTTTGTGTTGCACGGCTCGGGTTTTTTTTTTTCTGGCATCAGCGTTTTAAATGTTTCAAGCGAAGGCCAGATCAAAACGGACACAATCCGCCGCGTTACTTTTTCAATAGAGGAATTATGTGCCCGACCTGGCTGACTTTGGCACTTCTTTGGGGAACTTTTGGTGCAGGTAAGTCACGCATTCTTGCTTTATTGGTTTGTTTGCGTCAGCCGCTTTTGCACACTTGTTTTTATTTTTGTTTATGGAACTTATCATGTTTAAGTTCCATGAACAAACAGAGTGAGCTATGAAATAGGACGCTGTGCTCTTTCGGCGTGCTGTGGCTGTCAGTATTATTTATATTGTCTATATTTCAGGACAAACGTTTTGAATTCCGTTTTTCTGCATCGTTGAATGTTCGTGTTGTGTTGTGTTGTTTTATGTCTATGCATTTAAACAAACCGCCCCATCTGTTCTAGACCTAGCTCGATTTGATTTGAAGAGTTAAAACAACTTTCTGCAACCTTTTTGTCTTTACTTGTGTTTGATAGCACAAGAAATCCACGTTGTTCTTAAGCGGTTGCACTATATATATGGTGGAACTGTGTGACAACATGAATGTAATTGTTTTACATGTTGTTTGAAAGCTCAGAGAGTATATTTTCTCGGGTATACCACTGGCTCCAGCTTTTTTAAATGTTTTCTGTGGTTTGTTGGTTATTGCTGGAGTTTAGCGGTGTCATGGGGATGTCCGAGTTGATTGGATTATAATGTATATATGTTCTTGTTAAACTAATAAGACATGTTTGTGCATGATGATGCAGTGCATGTTAGGCACTGGGTTATGGGGTGGTTGAGCTGAAGGTACCCTTGCTCTATAACCTCCCTTATGTTGCTGCCAGTTTATAAAAATGTTATGAGATTGGCCAAGCGTGACATTGAGCTGGATCAATGCACGATCTGTCAGAGCTGCTCAGTCTGTGTTACAGTGGAATCAGTAAATGAGCTTGTCGTGTGTGTGTGTGTGTGTGTGTGTGTGTGTGTGTGTGTGTGTGCGCCTATGCGAGAGCGAGCGAGCAAGCGCATGTTGACAGTGAGTCCATCCTGTTCATGGCCTCATATTTTGTATTTGAGCTGTGCTGTCTGAAATTTCTTCAAAGCCATGCTTTTCGAAAGCAAATGCATCTCAGTAACTGTTTAGACAACTGCAATATATTGTCACGATGTATTTTCACTCGAGTCACCCAATATAATTTAATGGTAGAGAACAAGGTGTCATACTTATGAAAGGTTTACCTTATTGATTTGAACTTTATTATGATTATTTATTTATTAGGCTGTTTTGACTTTGCCAAGTATCCCTTGAATCATGAATTTGTAGGTGTGTTTAGGATAGGGATGGAGGTTGTGTGATTGCTGCCGAGTTAGCTTGTTCGGAGAAATCCTTTTATCTATAGCTAGATAATATACCTCACATACTTCCAGTCCACAGACAACTGATTTTATTTTATGCTTGCATCATGATGTATTCTTAAAATGTAATTAACGAATGAAAAATAAAGAACCTGTCAGGGCACCATTTCCTCTTTAGCTAAGACAATTAACCTGTTGTTGTCAGTGATGTAATTGGTAATGTGCAAGGGATCATTAATTAATATTAGGATGTCTTGCAAATTCTATTATAGCCCCATCCACATGACAATGGCTTGTATTAATGTTCAAGCATTACAGCTACAGATTGACAGAAATTGATATTTTAGTGTCAGAAATGCATATTAATGATAGTTTAACTTACCATGTTTAACTAAAAAAAGAGGAGGGGGGTGCAGGATCAAATAACTATCAGGTTTGATAATTCTACAGTGGAGCTGGTTTTCTCCATAACTACTGACTTGTGGTGTTCTCATTTGTAAGTCGCCTTGGATAAAAGCATCTGCTAAATGACTAAATGTAATGTAAATGTATTTAGTCATAGTTGTATAGTCTAGTTGAACACATTCAACCTATACACCATAATGGTAAGTTGACCAGAACGACGAGCCTTTTGATCACTTTGTAGTTTTCCATTTTACATACTCTGATTGTCTATATTATTTTGTTCTCCAATGATTAGGACCACCATAGAGCATGTAGTACTTGGGTGGTGGAGAGGCGCAGCACTGATGTCACACTGAAGTGGTGGTGTGTTTTGTTGGTATTATTGAATCAGATACAGCATGAGATTTAATGACTGTATGCTCTCACTGTGCATTCTGTTAAAAACATCAAGTTTATTGCTTGAAGATGTAAAATCTGATAAAATGTCTCATCTGTTATTAAACAGTTATCCGCCATTTTTTTCAATGCTTTAAAGATGTTTGATACAGGATGCTAATGGCTGGACATCATAGATTATTCTCAGTCAAGATATGTCACTAAGTTGTTTGAAGTCTTATGCAGCACTGTCAACTCATACCTGAAAAAGCACATACTGACACATCAACACCAAATCAATTTCATCGCAGTACTAAGAATCATCCATAATAAAGAAAATAGCTCTTTAGTGGTCCGGCTCACTGGAGAACAGATTAAAGGGAAAAACAAAGTATGCAGAGAATTAGACTACACTCTAGAGTAAAACTATTAAGATCATCTATGGGGCAAGTGGAACTGATAAAACGATTAGTGAAGAATCAAGGATGTGTTGATACTAAACTGTCTTGTATTAGGCATCTAAAAATGATGTGCATTTTTGCGGGGGTCAGAAAATGGTTTGAGGTCAGAAAATCAAAAACATTAGGCTATATTACAAAGGAAAGCAAAACTAATGTTGTGCATGTAGACAAATTCTATTAACAAGCTACCTGTTAATAGCAATGCTAAAAGCATAAGTGTGTTTGGAATTTTTTTTTCTCTATCATTCGCGGCACTGTGGCTTAGTGGTTAGCACGTTTGCCCAGCGCTAGGGATTCCCGGTTCGAATCCCCATCTGAGTGGAGTTTCCATGTTCTCCCTGTGTCTGCGTGGGTTTCCTCCGGGTTCTCCGGTTTCCTCCCACAGTCCAAAAACATGGATCAAGTCAATTGAATTCTCAAAATTGCCCCATATAGAGTGTGTCTGTGTGAGTGAGTGTGTGCCCAGCGATGGATTGGCACCCTGTCCTGGATGTATCTGCCCAGTGCCCGAGACGTTTTCCCCTGGATGGGCATGGGGAACCCCACCGCGAACTTAATATAGGATAAAGCAGGAGATAATGAATGAATGAATTTCTCTATCATTCACAATACTAGTAACCAGTTCCAAATGCCAAATGTAGACTGACATTAATAACTTCACAACATATAATTTAATATTCTTAAAACCCATATACATATAATATAAGGATTTTGAGGTGTGGTACTGACTCATTCTCCCAGACTGCCACACAGTCAGGCCATTAATGAGTGCTTAATTCCCCTGGTGTAGGGGGACAGATGTAGGACCCTTGCATAGTGATTGAAGTCACAATCATGGCAAACCACTCAATCGCTCAGAGTTGAGAATGTGACAATAGTGGTTCATGGGCATAGTTTAGTGAGGTGGTTGCACAGCAAGTTTTAATTGGCCAGCCACATTCCTGTAGGATAGAGCTACTACGAGTCAACAGGGTATCTTTGTAGCAATGAGAGAACAGATTCATGATCCAAAAAAGTCACCTAACCACACATGAAGCAAAAATATGACTATTTTAAAGCTTTTAGATTGGTGAAAAATATGATTTTTTTTTTAAAAAAAAGGCATCATATTTTCATTTTAAACTTCTGGGAGCTAGTGTTTTAACCTATAGGCTACTATATTTCTATGCTTTTATGTTGTTAAGTAATGAGTGGTGCTTTTTTTTTTTTTTTTACTAAATCATTACTATGCATTATGCAGGTGAGAATTATAGTTCAAGAAGAATAATGATTTGTAATATATTTTCATAAGGTTTTTAGAACCTTGATTTTAATTAGTGCTCCATATCCTATCTAGGTTGTGACATCAGCATGGTCACTTGGTGTGTAGCTTGGTCACCATACAGATCACGACTTGACCTTGGTTCCAGTCACAGCTTGTATGCTCTCAACACGCCTGTGTGGATTGATGTAAACATTATAAATCACTATATATGATATCCCAGTCCAGTTTAACAGGTGGTCTGCATTATGAATGCACTATATATATGGATCATGGACTCGGGACATGATCAAATTCAAATGTAGCACCCATTAATTTTAATAGAGTTTCTACTGCAAAATAATATTTGTTACATTATTATTGGCCATAGAATAAATTTTAAGGCCTCAAAGCACACTTTCAACTATTTTATGTTTACATGTTGCTTGACAACTAGTTAGTTAAGTTGTGGAACTATTAGTTTTCCCTGATCCAAATCAATAATGATGTAATCTACAACAGATTAATATTTCTTTGGCTTTTTCCATTGGACAAATGGCTCTCGTTGAACTGTTCAAAACTTGAAATCCTGTTTTCTCATTAAAAAAAAAAAAACATCTTTTATGTTATAATACACCCGACCCAACTCTCATGTTCTATGTGTACACAGGGGAAATTTTGATTATAAAACCAAACATTTGCTTTAGTGTAAACCTTTTAAAATACTATATTAATTTTTACATAATACTCAGTAAATTTGATTTGCCCTAGTTAAAACTAATAGCATAGTTTATATTTTTACAAATTTAAGTAACTTAAATATTACTTTAAAAATTAACTAACTTAAATATTACTTTTGGTTCATGCCCCAAACCCTATAATAATTCTTATAATTTATTTATTCTTAAATTAAACAGAATTTTAATTCTGTTAAATAGGACATAATGTATTAAATAAATCATTATATGTGGTGTCGCACAATTTATTGAACATCAAAAATTGTAACATAAAAAAATGCTCTAGTCTTCATCAGGCTTTATTAGTCATGTATCATCATGTGTCTGCAATGTTTTCCCTCTCATGTGTTAATTTGGGAGTGATATAATCAGTAATTAGAGAGTGGGGAATAATCTGGAGGTTACAGGTTCAAATCCCATGTCCACTGAAAGTTATTAGTGTGTGTCCATGAGCTAGACTCTTAACTGTCATTGCCACAGGTGTTCTGTATCAACCCTGTGTTTTGACCCCAACCATCAAATTGGGATACTTGTAAGTTGCTTAGGATAAATGCATACTAATATTAGTATGTTTAGTAGTATTCAAATAGTGAAGACTGCTGTTCAGAGAAAGGACAGAAACAAATTGCTTACAGTTTTAAAATGTTTTTATTGTGAAGAGGGGTACTATAGTAAGTTGATACACCTTTTAAATGATCTATTTATGCATTAAATCACCATGTTTTCACTTTCGAGAGGATTTATTGATTTTAAATGGCTTTTTACAAACATAAATGACTTTAAAACACCAGATGGTAATAGTAAAAAAGGCAGATTATACAGCATGAAGTCCACATGAGATGCTGTTCTTTTTGTTTATCTACCTTTTTTTAACTTGTGACTTGCACCACACCAGTTGTTAAGTGCAAAGCTATTCATTGCTGGAAAGCAGACCAGTGGGAGCACAGAAGCAGGACAAGCTGGGACGATGACAACAAATCCTGTTGCTGCGTCCTCGCTCATTCGCAGATCATTGATGCTGGGATTGTAAATGGGTTTTGCAATGCTGTGTGCGGCCCATAAAACTTGATGTTTTGGCTGCTGATTGTATTGTGTAATGGGCTTTGCTGAGTGCATTCCAAGGCTCCCTGGCTATGGCAATGGGGGTTGGTGTGTGTGTGTGTGTGTGTGTGCGTGTGTGCCTTTTAAAACAAGTTCCTTGCAGGAAACAAAGAGGTTCTCCTTGCCTGTCCCAGCTTAAATGGTTACAGTTGTACTTTTGCTACTGTTTACCTGAAATGGGGTGTGTGTTTAAACTGTAAATTCATTAAAGGATATGGGATATGATATTTAAAGGATATATGTGTATTTAATATAGTCTTTTTTTATATAAACTTGTTCAGTTGAGCCTTATTTCCCTACACCCCCTAACTGTATGCTTATTAAATGTTAGTTTTGTATATTTTTGCACATTGTGTGATGGTTAATAGAATATAATCATATTATACATACCCTTAGCCTGGCCTTGAGTCATTAGTAATAAGGTTTTCTAAACACACGTTGTGAATACATTTTGAGGGTGCCAAGTGATGATGTATCACATATTTTTTTTTTTTTAAAAAAGGAAGAGAAAGTTTTAAGGATGTAGAATGACCAGAAATGACCATAATGTAGTTCAGCTCTGTAGAACAAATGAAAGCATGAATCACCTATCTTGCTCATTTCTAATGTTGTAGCTTGGTTTGTTTTACTTGTGTTATGGAAAGACTAGATGGTGGATGTGTGCATAAAGGGGGAGGGGATGGAGAGAGAGGGAGGTTTACAGAGGGAGCGAGGATCATGGGGGGACACTGAGGGAGATGGGGGGATGGGTAGCTTCAAGAATTTAAAGAGACAGTGCATATAGGTTTTTTTTAACATCATTTTTACTTTGGCTTTGCAGTTTGTGATTGCCGTTAATTTATGGGCCCTCAACCCTCTATAAGATACAGACATCATCCCAAGATTAGGACTGCGTGTGTAAACCTTTTTTTAATGCATGTTTTCAAGTTTGTGGTAATAAGTCATTTGAATTGATATCAGTTGACAATAAGTTTATAGTTTTGTAATGCTCTCAAAAATGATAGCTGTTTGTTTACTATAGCGATTAAGGGCTTTACAAAAACTATGCAACATGAAGAGTTTAGTTATTGAAGAAACTACCTGCACTTTTATTTAGAGTATTTTAATTTTAAAAAGAATTAGTACAAATGTAAAAATCCAAAAAAAATGGATGTTATTTTAAAATTTTTTAAAAATCCTCATTCACTCACTCACTCACTCAATAAAAATAAAAGTTTTGATTCATATATGTGTTTATTGAAAGCATACTGGTCTTTAAGGCCTAATATTGTGTAGTTTTTAAAGTGAACATTGATTGCTGAGTTACAGGTTTTTGGTTCTTCTAATGATCAATGTCAATGACAAATGTCAACTAGTGGCCAAATTACAGAATGAGGTTTATTAAAAACATCAGGAAAATAATGTATTATATATCACACATTAAAACGAATTGGAAGTGCATTGAGCACTGTATATCACGGCTGGACAAACAGTTCAGCCAATCAGATTTAAGGACCAGAACTACCCGTTTTATAATATAGCTTATTTAACACTTGGTGTCAGTAGGCATCAAATCATAAAATTTTGCTCAACACTAGCAGTGTCATAGAGTGCAAAGAACTGGGTACAATTCACTACTTAAGCATAGTGGAAAAAAAAAACTAACTTTAACTTTCCAATGGAAAATTAAAACAAAATGACCAGAAATGAAAAACAGGAGCTGAGTCTTTGATTTAGACGTTTGTTGTATTTGCATTTTGCAAAATTTCCTCTGATTTCACATAAAAAATGTCCTAATATCTATGAAATTACATTTTTTGAATCATGTTGTAACATGAGTTTCCATGTTCTCCCCGTGTCTGCGTGGGTTTCCTCCGGGTTCTCCGGTTTCCTCCCACAGTCCAAAAACATGGATCAAGTTAATTGAATTCTCAAAATTGCCCCATATAGAGTGTGTCTGTCTGAGTGAGTGTGTGCCCAGCGATGGATTGGCGCCCTGTCCTGGGTCTATCTGCCCAGCGCCCGAGATGTTCTCCCCTGGATGGGCATGGGGAACCCCACCGCGACCCTAATAGAGGATAAAGCGGGAGATAATGAATGAATGAATGTTGTAACATGGAACAATATTCAAGTTTTTCCACAGACTAAATGTACATGTCTTATATTTATAACCAAGGAATTTGTATTATTTATTTATCTGAAAAGATTTAAAATCACTTTGTGCAAGGACACGTGTGTTACAGGTGCCTGTCCCTCGTTTGGGGTGGTAATTGTCTTCGCTGGGTGATTGGTTTGTTTTGTGCACGTGTTTAGTTCGTTTTGTATTTAGTCTTCGTTTTCCTGTCAGTCGGGGCACGTCTTTGTTTTGTGGTTTATTATGCCCCGTGTTACTTTGTTCGTTTGTTCCCCCTTTTCGTTGGTGTCCCATCACCAATTTTTAATCAATTCTCGTTTATCCCGGTGTCTCATGGACTCTCCTTCCGCGTTCAACCACGTTGCGGCGCTGCGCATTGTCTCCGCGTGGGTCGCACTCGTGGGAGCGTTTCCTCGGACCCATGCACGCTTTATTCCCCGCGTGGTCGGTACCCAGGAGCGCTCACTAGGCGCGAGCGGTGTTACGCAATTCCTCCGCGTAGCCGCCCTTCCTCCGGGGAAGAACGGACATTTTGTAACAACGTGATAAACATATTACAACTTTTAACATGGAAAAATATGATTTGAGCTTAGTGATTTCACATCATAAATATATAGGATGAATACATTTGGTATCAGCTAGAACATAGAAGAGGAGCCAGTCCCTCTTATCCAGCATCATTGTCTCCTCAACAAAGAATCTTCTAAATAAACCAGTTTTCAGACACTCTACAGAATATTATAGATGGTCTTCCAAGAAGCATAAAATCTTTTGTAGCTGCAAATGGGGAATAATTTGGAATGGTTGTTGTGATGTGTGCTGGCTTAATACCTTTACATATTACTAATGTAAATGTGATTTGTATCGGGTTTTATGTAAGACATTTTTTAAACTTTTTTTTGCATTTTGAAATTGATATAATAAGCAGTTACATCATTCTGACTCTGTTCCTCATTATAGTGGTAATAGAGTTGCCACCTGACAGTTTAATACAGGATCATCTTGTATTGAAAATAAAATATGCCATCAATTGCAGCAAAACATAATTCATAACATTTCGGTTATGTTATCATAACATCAAGGAAAATCAAACCAGTTATACCTAACATGGAGAATTTTACAGTTTAATGGTTAAACAGAATGACATTGTATTTTTACCGTGGCCTGTCTGGTGATGTACAAATTGTATTTCATTTACTATTTACTGAACTAGTTTGCTTTATTTGGGTAGGAAAAGGTGACTTTGGACAGAGTAGACTTGCAAGTATAACACAGCATAAATAAAAAATGAATCAATAAAAAGCTAAATATTTGCTGCTTTAAAAACTAAATACTGTTGAAATACTGAATATTATTGCATTATGATATTTAATATGTGGATGGCATGGTGGCTTAGTGGTTAGCACGTTCGCCTCCCAGCACTAGGGATTCCCAGTTCGAATCCCAATCTGGGTGGAGTTTCCATGTTCTCCCCGTAACGCGTGGGTTTCCTTCGGGTTCTCCGGTTTCCTCCCACAGTACAAAAACATAGATCAAGTCAACTGAGTTCTCCAAATTGCCAATTGAGTGTGTCTGTATGAGTGAGTGTGTGCCCAGCGATAGATTGGCGCCCTGTCCTGGGTGTATCTGCCCAGCGCCCGAAACGTTCTCCCCTGGATGGGCATGGGGGAACCCCCCCGTGACCCTAATATAGAATAAAGTGGAAGATAATGGATGGATGGATATTTAATATGTAGTTGAACCATTAATGCAAGTACAGAGTGTGATGACTGCTTTGTATGTAATTATTTGTGCACTACTGATTTTTTCTCTCTCACCTTTAATTATCCTCTAAAACAATTATAACCCTTCTCACATGGCTTTTTGAAAAAGGAGCCATTACCTGGATGGAATGTTTGTCATGTACTGTTTAAAAGCTTACTATTAGTCTCAAATTCAATTTTTTTACCCTCCTGTACTGCCATTAAAATGAATACAGAGAAATAGCCAGCAGGTAATAAATATTCAGTCGGGTGTAAATGTATGTCGATATGCCACACAATGTTTAATTCACAAGGTTCTATATTTTTGCAGTGTACTGATTTAGGCTTTAAAGACCGCTTAAGCTGAAGCAATCTTTATTAACTTGCTTTCTGTTCTAAACTAGTGTGTGCAAATTCATCATCTAACTGAGCTGCTAAATTCCTTTAGAGAATCACTTGGCATACTGGTGTAAAAGCTTCTTGGTACAAAGAATTCTCATTTGGCCAAATGCATTTTGATAGCATGTTTTGACATGTTTTGATAGTGTGTTTTAAGAGTTGATTACATTTTCAGAACAAAATTACAGGTTTATGTCGTATGTGTGTTGACTTAGCGAGAAATGAACTGGCCACATTTTGCTCCTCATTTTAAAGTATTTGTATAATGAATAAAGTGGAAGAATCAATAATCCTGTCCATACACGAACATACTGAAATTTTATCTTTAATAATTTTGGTTTGATCACAAATGTACGCACTGCACTGGTCTACAAAATTGCAGCTTGTATATCAAAATCAGCTCTGACCTTCATATAAACTAAACCTTATAAGTGTGGATTTTTATGATTGCATTTACATTCAGAAACATGCAGGCCTTTTTCAGAGTGGCTTAACAAGAGTATATTATTTTTGTGTAGAAGGATTGAGCTCTGGTTATTAAAAATGATTGATGGAATTATTCAGGGGAGAGTATTATCAGCTTGTGTTTGCCTTCAAACAATTTTTTTCTGAACCTTGACTCAGTTTCACAACTCTGGAATCACATCTCCTTTGTACAAGTGCATATGTCATACCTGTAAAGTAACACTGCTTTATTGACTGCTGCAATGTATATTTGCATATTGCATTGTATATCTATTGCTTATTTAATTTGATTTACTAGTGATGGCAGCTTCAGTCACAGCAACAAGCACAGCAAATTCAGTTTGTATTTCTGACTAGAAATTATATAAATTTATTTACTACCGTATTTTCCGGACCATAAGACACACCGTATTATAAGGCGCAGTCTGAATTACGGGGTCTATTTCTGTATTTGACCCACGTATAAGGCGCACCGTACTATAAGGCGCAGTCTCAATTACGGACTCTATTTCTGTACGGTACTTATTCTGTACGGCACCGTATTATAAGTCACTCGCTAAAACATACGATCTACAAGAAAAGTAAAGGATGCAAAACGGTGATTTATTTATATATATATTAATTGAAGTTTATTGTACTACTTGACAAAACACATTATTTTAATCACTCTTCTCCCACAAATCCATCAAAGTCCTCATCTTCTGTGTCTGAATTAAAAAGCTGCACTCTGGTGTTTCCCCCTCATCAATGTCCGAGTCAGTCCCGTCACCAGGCGGCTGTTCAGCAATGATGCCGGCTTTCGCGAAAGCTCGGTCAACAGTTACAGCAGAAACCTGAGCCCAGGCATCCACAATCCATTCACAGACGGTGGCGTAACTCACCCGCCGCTGCCTCCCGAGTTTTAGTAAACGTGTGTTCGCCGTCCTTCATCCATCGCTCCCAAGCCGCCCAGCAACTTTACTTTAAACGCCCTGTTTACGCCAATGTCCAGCGCTTGGAGTTCTTTAGTTAATCCTCCCGGAATGACGGCGAGCTCCGAATTAATTTTCTTCACTCGGGTTTTTCAGCAGGGAACGGTGATGTGTGGAAAAAAAAACACCCGGTCGCACAACAATACTTTTATAGATTTTTGGAACTGTACATATATTTGATATAAATAACAGTCATATATTTGTTAAATCACTGAAATACTTTTATTGACGCGTGACTGACAACAGAAAGGTCAATTAAAAAAACTTACTTCTAAAGACAAAATGGAACTAAGATTGATGACATGAAAGATCTTAGCAACTGCAGCTACTATACATCATCACTTTTTATCAATGTGTGCTGGTATCATTGAATGTATATCAGACAATTCCAGGCTCCATTTGAGCACTGGGCAGATTTGGGGCACACCCAGGACAGGGCACCAATCTGTCACACTCATTCACACCGACACATACTAAAGGAGCAAAAAAGAGCATTTAATTCACCTTTAATCCATGTTTTTGGACTGTGGGAGTCTGAGAGGCGAGTGTGTCACTTCACTTAGTTAAATGTAATTAATTTATTTCATGATGTATTTTGGCAAAAGCTTTAATCCAAATCAAAGTATCGTATTTCAATGGTTGGAGTCACGGCACAGTGTCAGCCATGACACAACACCCATAGAGCAATGAAGGTTAATTTTGGCTACCTTTGGTGTACTTCAGACCTTCAGATTGACAGTGTCCGTGTTTAGCCGTGTCCCTGTAATATTCATGTGTAATAAGGTAGCCCTCTATGAGGTCATGTGACTACAGAAGGCTTGCCATGCTGTTTGGGAATAGGATTGCATTGAAAAACCCTTCGAGAGTTCAATATTTCTGTTGGTTTATGGTTTCAGTTTAACATGGGTGTTAAATAGTGTGATTAAACTGAATATGCGTATGCACAGACACCCTTGTGTTTTAGATTGTTGCAATTTAAAAGATTAAATGGAACCAGTCGTGACATGTATGTGATCACATAGATGACTTGAAGCAGAAACCAAAGAAGCATGGGTTTCATAGAATTTTTTTACAGAACACTCGAAACTCCCATATTCCAAACACTGTCTAATTCAATTCCCACAAAATGCCCCCATGGCTTTCCCAGAATATCACACGTCACATTCAGTTTGTTTCAGTCACTTAAATAAACCATAGGTGTAAAATGTAAGATGGGATCTTTGTAGACCGTGTGAGAAGGCACTGAATGCAAACGACACGTGCTGTGTTACTGATTTAGATTTTGTTTATCTAGTGATGCCTGCAATGTTGTATGGATTAAATAATGGCTTTGACCAACAGGCAAAGAGGGAGCAGGAGATAGCAGAGATGAATATGCTATTGCAATTCTCTTTAAGAGTGATGAGGATGGAAAAGATTTGGTATAGTTTAGAGGGACGGTACAGGTAGGATGTCTGGATAATTGCAGAGGAGGGATGTTGTGTATATATTGGCAGAAGGATGCTGAGGATAGAGCCACCTGAAGGAAGAGGGGGAAAAAGGCAAAGGGGAGGTTAGGATGTGGTGAGGAAGAAGATGCGAGTGGTTAAGTTGATGGATGAGGATGCCAAGGTGGAGAATATGGATCTGTTGTGGTAACCCCTAATGGGAACAGCCAAAAGAAGAAGACAATTCGTATATCGTTTTACTAGTTGGTCCACATTGTGATTCAGTATAGTGCTATTTATTAGCTAAAAAAGCTAAAGAAGTGTCTTCTCTAGCAAAAACTATATGATTAAAGAAATACCTGGTGCTTTTTTATTGCTCAGTTAGTGCATAATTAAAAAAAAATCTCTGTTTGAAGTGGAATGCTATAGGAGCGATATAGAGGTTTTTCTAAAGCCTTTGCATGCTGCTGAGATGGCACACTGTTCTCTTCAGTGTGTTTGTTTACCTTCACTGATAATACTTATCTTGGGTTTAGCTGCATGGTTGGAATGCAGTGCATTAACGATGGTATTCTGTAACTCATATCTGCACAGCCGGCATTGTACACCTCTCTCAGCTGTCAGAGTCCTCATAGGCTTGCTGAGGGATGAGATTATACAGCAAGTGTGTATTTATTCATTATAAATGTTGATGTTGCACAGCACATATTTTTGTGCTGAATATTCATTCTAATGCTCAAACCTATATTTAAGCCAGATAATAAAGGTAAGTTCATGATGCTTAATACCAAGTTTATTTTTATTTAATAATTTGTTTAAACATCTGTTTAACATTTTGTAATATAACAATGTAATGTGTTAAAACAGGTTCATGGGTAATTAAGCAATATGCTTATCATGGTGATAGCCTAAATCCTTGTTTTTAAGCAAGATTTTATTTTGCCTTCCTTATGTAAAGTTGAATTTTTACTCAGTTTGAACTATATTCAAGCAACACTGACACTATTTTCACCAGTCTTGCATCACTTGTAACTTTTTAGCAGCTAGCCCTGCCTTTTAATGTATTTACATCACTCATAGCTTTAAGTTTGTTTAAAAAGACATACAACGTCTGTCTGTGCTTCTCTCTCTGTGTGTGTGTGTGTGTGTCTGTGTAGTTGTATATATTACCTATTGGGGGTAAACTTTGCGTGTGTGTGACCGAATGTTTCTTTGTTCAAGCATGTCTTTTTTTTTTTAAAAACTGTACTTAGCTGTGATTATAAAATTTGGACAAAAAGGACTTTTAACTAGTAACTAGAGGTTCAGTTCCTTAAGAAAATTGATTGCAGTTTGCCCGTATGAGACACAGTGCATACATATATCAAAGCAATAACACGAACGATGTAAAAAGTGGGCGTGGCCAGGTAATAGGGTGTCTCATGATCACTCCGGGATTTCACAAGACCGGTCTGGCTGCAGCCATCTCCGACTCCAACGAATTTCGTCTTTGTAGCTCAAAAATTGGCTGAGCTACGGGAGTGCAAATATTACCATAATGCAAAATGAATTTTAGCTCAGAAAAATGTGAATATCTCGGGAACGGTTTGAATGATTTTCGTTGCTGTATACAAGCAGTCATCTCACCAATGACATGGATATGCCACACAAACATGTGTCTAACACATTTTTAAATTGTCGGAGAACAAAGTCAGACAAATACGATGAAATCATAAAAATCGGATAACAATAATGTGATTGCCATATATATATATATATATATATATATATATATATATATATATATATATATATATATATATATAGCAATCACACCAATTAACTTGTAATTACTCTACAATAAACCATTATCTGATGAACCTAAATTGATTCATGTAAAAAGAGCTTAGCCTTCATTTCTGGTCATTGATAAATGAAATTAACACTATATTGTCTTGTCATAAATAGCTTTACTCATGTAGGACTACCAAAACCTTAATGTCTGCTACTCACACAGGTTTTTTACACCTGAGATCTCATTTCTTATGCTTGTTCTTATTAGAAAAATACTTTCAGATAGATAATAAAAGCCCAGTTTTTTCATGTTTTAAGCACAAATTGTATACATAATTTTCTCCTTTATAAACCCATTACATTACATACAACCACATATAACAATTTGATAGTTTATGAGGAAAAATGCACCACATTTTGTGGTCTCTTTATTGCCCTTTTTATATACATACATCGAATATGTTGGATTATTTGCTTTTATTAATATCTTACCACAGCTGTGATTTCATCACAGGCTGGGTAAATGCAGGGTATAGTGTTAAGATTCACAGTTCTCAAGATGCGCAGTATGTAATCTAGCTTTTTATCTAAAAATAATACTTTCATTTCCCTGGATAAATAGCTTTTATTAAAACTGTATTATTGCCCAAGCCTTCTTCGAGCTATTTAATAGCGGTTTCCCAAATCAAATACGAGGCGTTATCATTGTTGCTAATCAAATTGTCTTTTTCCCGACTTTAAACCATATACCATATAGCAAGGGACTTAGAAGTATTATTTTGCATCTTTCCATTCCACCCTGACACTAAGCTGATTGCTTGATGGAGCAAGACCTCTGACAGTTCCAGCGAACATGCTTTCTTGCTAAAGTTTTTCTCATGCTTGTATAAAGTAAATGGGGTAATGCCCTGAACCTTTCTGCCTGCGTTTGTGTGTCTGAATATGTATACCCGGGGTCTGTCTGTGGGAGCAGTGCGAAGCTTTTGTCTTACTCCATCTGCACTGTCTGTATCTGTGGGGGTTGGGGGCAGAGGCAGCGAACAGTTGGATACTTCTTACATACAAATGGCATGTTTGTAATGTAGTGTTGGTATTCTATTAAATTAAGAAAAATGCTAGAAAATGCACAAAAATAACCTTAAAAAACAATTTATGTTCTG
This sequence comes from Corydoras sp. C115, assembly GCA_019802505.1. Lineage (NCBI taxonomy): Eukaryota > Metazoa > Chordata > Actinopteri > Siluriformes > Callichthyidae > Corydoras > Corydoras sp. C115. Next base: position 2,072,183 of record JAFMOC010000028.1, read on the forward strand.
AATAGGCAAAGTATCTATCATAGTTAAAACATAATTTCATCCTGTACAGTTAGTTATAAAAGTCATATTGACATTGTTTAAACAGTATTTTGACTAAATGTATTTGGAATTATGCCAAAATGTAACACAAAAGTATCCTAAATCTACTTTCTTGCTTAATAAGGGAAACTCACAGATCAGTGATCATTTTGAAATTGTTACAAACTTATGCCATCTTAAAAATACAAAAAATTAAACAGGTTGCAGGTTGGCCCCACCACTAAGTGAGGTCACCTCATTATTCAAGCAACTTCCATTCTTATTGAACTTGAGCATTTTGTGATGGAGATGTGGCAGATGCTTATCCTATTCCCTCTGAGCTCCAGATGGAGGAATGCAGTGTGTAATCTTGACTCCCATGCTCTACTGGTGACCTCTCCCTCTTGTTCTCGAAGTCCAGCTGTCGCAGGGCATCAGCTGGCCTTTGTTGCTCCTGCATATGCTCCAATCAGGTTTTTGGTCTAAGTCTTAAAAAACTATATATGGACTGATGTTTTTTTTTTAATCAAACTATCTCTATTATGAGAAATATATATTTTTTTCTGTTACAGTCAAAATAAAGTGTATAAGGGATTAATAAGGGAATTGCTCTAAATAATATTAAATTGATGTCATGGGTTACACCACTGTACCTGTGATACTAGGTGTCTTTTTCCCATTAGTAATATTTTGCAGACATTTTAGGAAATTAATTTAACTGGCAATGATTAATCAAGCAATAATTGTCAAATCTTTGTTCTGTGGCTTCGAAGGCAACATGTTTTGTTTGTCACACGATAAAGATTCAAGTCTCACATGAAATCTTGATCTCTCCGTCACAAGCTGTTTTCTTGCTTGATGGTTTGTGTTGTCTTACTATAATAAATATGACATTTTGTCACACTGTGTCCATTTTTTAGATCGCACAGGTCCTACAGATCACACCCAGCTTTATTGATTTGCCATGTGTTTGTAAGTTTAGCAAGTGGTAGGTATTGAAGGAGTTATTCTTTTGTGGAAGACAGAAACTGGTGATTTATGTTTCTAAAGCGAAACTATTGGAATTAGACATTATTAAAGAATCAGCAGAAAAAAATGGCGAGTATTTTTATTTCATTTTAAAACAGCTTATTTCTTACCTTTTTTTTTCTTTTCTTTTCACTGTTATGCCTGTCAGATTTAAAGCTATTCCTAAAACATGTCAAGTATCAAGTTTCCTGTGCAGGCAGCTGTCGGAATAACTTTAGTTAGGTAACAAATAAAACTGGTATACAAGTCTAAGCATAGTACCTGCATTAAAACAAAGTGTGCTCCACCATCATAAATATAGAATGGGATACATTTTTCAGTGGTTGTCCTTGATTTAGAGGCAATTTGAAAAAATATATGCACCTAGTTAACTTTAAAATAACTTCAATTGTAACATCTTTTTCAAGACCCACAGACAAAAGTTTGAAGGCTTTCCTGCTGTACTGTCAACGAATATGCAGTGTTTCAGGCAGAATAAAGCAGACTCTGTGACAATTTGCACTTGTCACAGTAGGCCTCCTGCCATCACTACAGCAGTAAGTGTTGTGTGCTGGCACAAGCTATCAGATTCCATCCCTGGATGTCTTAAGGCAACAATTTGGGCCACCTTGAAGGCAGAGAAGGTATGGTTAGCAACGGAGAACTAGACTGACATTCACAGATATAGAAGCACCTTTGTAAGGCAGTGAGTTTAGCGCTCTATTATAATTACACATCCATGAATTTATACATCAGTATACAGACCATTTATCCAGCACAATTCTACGCATGTGAACATAGCTGCCTCAGGATTCACATTCTCGTGTGCTGACGTCTGGTTCTAATTATTAGGATTAACTTATTCACAAACAAAAAGTTGAAATATATTGCCTGGTTGCTAATAAGGGATTATAAATATAATATATAAATATTATAAATAATACCAAATATTCTCAGAAGTTTACAAGTTACTGAAGAGTGCAGCCAAATTAATTCTCTTATTTAAAAGCACATCACCCTAAAAGGTAAAAAAAGGTAAAAGTTAAAACAAATGGCAGACCATTTAATCAGATTGTGTAAATATAGTGAAGGGCTGTATTATCACTGCATTACATAATGTTCTGTAATCATTTTCCCTTATTCTATATATTGCTGCCTTTAATAAAATAGCTTTTTCAATCCACAGTCAGTTAGTATGATTTTCATATGAGCTTTGTAACTGAAACAGACTTCACTGCCTGTTTCACAATACTAATGATCTCACTGCAATTGTAGTTTGTAGAGACTTTTTAAATAAATACATATACATATTTAATCAAATCATTATTTTTTTACATTCATAGGCTTATTTCACATAAATCACATCATTTTCACATAACGGTCTCTAGATCTAATGTGGAATGGTAATAAAAAAGAAGCATCCAGTGAGTTTCTCATATGAGAATGTGAATACATTTTTAAAAAGAGGGTCATGGTGAAAACCTAGGTTGGACCTACCCACTACTAGTATATTCATTCATTCATTATCTCCCGCTTTATTCTCTATTAGGGTCGCGGTGGGGTTCCCCATGCCCATCCAGGGGAGAACGTCTCGGGCGCTGGGCAGATACACCCAGGACAGGGCGCCAATCCATCGCTGGGCACACTTGAATAAAATTACTATATATAATACTATACTATAAGCAATCAATCGCTGAGAACACACTCACTCACACAAACACACTCTATATGGGGCAATTTTTGACAATCCAATTGACTTGATCCATGTTTTTGGACTGTGGGAGGAAACCGGAGAACCCGGAGGAAACCCCCGTGCCACTGTGCCGGCCAATACTAGTATAGCATTTTAATAATAAGGTGATCATGTATGTTGTAATTTGTGGTTTCAATGATTAATTTATCATTATCAGGTAATTTGTTAATAACTTGTCTAATTAGTCAGTTGTCCACGCTTGGTTGTTTTGCAGAGAAGTCGTAGTTACTCACTGGTTAAGGTATGTGGTATCAGTGTGAAGATTGGGGGTTCAAATCCCAAGTCCACTGAAGTTACTGGTGTGGGAAGAAAAAGCCCTTTATCCCTCATTGTTTCAGGGGTGACCCTGTAATAATATGTGCAAGTGGCTTTGGATAAAAAAAAGTTTGCAAAATGACTATTTAATTAATCAATTAGTTGTCTGGTATATAATCTGAAAAATGCCTATTTGCTTGAGTTACAACCCAAAGGTATTCGTGGGAAAGTAAAACAACCTGACAAGCAAATCAAATTAAAGAAAATAAGATAAGATATGCCTTTATTAGTCCCACCATGGGGAACTTTACTAAGAAGCTGGCATCTAAGACTTCTTCCCTCAGCAGATTCTTAAACCAATCAATGGATCAACAGTACATCAAGCCATTGTTGATTATTTCATTGTGAAAACACTTTTCTTTTAGTAGACTTTTTTGTGGAACTTGTAAAGAAGTTATATTGCAGTTTATCTGCTGTCCAAGTCTGTGCCTCATGCTTAAGTAGTTGAAATCACTAACATGTTCAGGGTGAGGTGTGAACAGAGGCGATCCAAAGTTCTCATCACACTGACTTACAGGCTCTGAACAATTATACCCTCTTGTTTAACACACACTCAGTCTCGTAGCCATGCCTTGTAATCTCAATTACTGTTATTATTATTAGGTTTTTCCCCCTACACAGTGCCTGAGGTTATGTGGTTGAGTCGTGGTTGGTGTCTTGCCAGAAGCTATAAATAGATTTGTGTCAGAGTTAGCATCTGAATGAGGGGGAAAAGCAGAGAAGGAAAACCCTTTTTGGCATCCAGCTGGCTGCCTGCCAAACCTGGGCGAGTGGAGCCGAGCCACTGAGTGTTTCAGAGGCGATCAAGTAAAGAGGAGTGAAGAGCTTGCCTTTTAGTGTCTTATGTGTGCTTGTGTGTTGTCTCTTGAAATAAAAAGCCTGTGAGGGTCTGCGCATTATCGTGTGTCTGTGCCTCTCTAAGCCAGATGAATAGGACACCATAATTGTCATCATGGCCATTCATTCATTCTTCATTCCTTGGAAGCAGCTGTTTGTTACGTTTTCACACAAGATAAGGTGCAAAATTTGGTTAAAAATCAAAATAAAATACAATTTACATTACATTGCTACCTATAATAGCTATTATTGTGTGTGCGTGTATACACACATGTATATTTGTGTATTTGTTTACAGAATCTCTTAATTTACAAACATTTTTGCTATTAATTTGTCGATTTGACTTTTAATATGGTTATAATAAAAGTTTTTAATTTAACGTACCATTAGTCAGTTGTGTTCCAGTTCTGGAAGGAAGAGATCAATGCTATGTGCATATTGTGTGAAGCATTGTGGGTATGGTGGAATGGTCATATGTGGGGCTACATGTGCTTAGGACTCTGTATTATTATGCAAATCACTCATGGACTTCTCATGACCACCCTTTGTGATCGACAGACGTAGGGTCAAATGCACACTTGTACAAATGCAAATAAGGGCGTGTGATTGGATGGGTTTTCTATTGCATATGTTATATTGGGAATCTGAGTTGGTCTGAGCTTTTATGTTGCACTATGATTTTTCTTAAAACACATTAACCATGTCTTTGGACAGCTTCTAAGTAGTTAAATTAGCAGTTGAATTATGTTGGAATATATGCCAATATAATTTTTACAATTGTGAAACTTTTTGGCGAACATTGTATTTGAAAATACACTTACATGCTGACATACAAATGGTAACCTCCATTTAAAAAAAGAGTTAATCAATCTAAAATATTTTTGGGGGGTTATGCACACAAACTTCTGATTCTGATGGAATTAACTGCAAAGGTAGCATAGTGCTGAGTGACTACAGATGGTAGTAAGGCAGTCAAATACAATGGTCAACTAACCATGACCACACATATATATATATATTAGGGCTGCAACTAACAATTATTTTACTAATCGATTAATTGGTTGATTATTTTTTCAATTAATCGATGAATGGGATAAATAAATAAAAAATTCCAGTTTATCATTGAGTCATCAGTTCATTTAGTCATTTAGCAGACGCGACAGACAAATGGGAACACCACAAGTCAGTAGTAATGAAGAAAACCAGCTACACTGTAGAATTATAAAAAACAGGTTAATAAATGTCTGGTTTTATTTACAGTATGAGTTTAAGGCATCTAAGTAGCCCCAAGAGCAATTAAACACAAATCTCAAACACAACTGGCACAATATGAAAAATATTAAATTACACAAATTTGTGTAGTTGTAATATGTTACCTAATCCCTGTCACTCCCATAGAGTGCAGTGTGCCTTCACTCATATTTTGTCAAAAAATGTAAACGTGAAGCTTGATTATTAATTACCACCATTATGTAAAAGTTGTATGTATTTATAAAGCACATTTAAACACTGCTTTAAGATAATTAAACTAAAATATAAAGTAACATGGGCGGCACGGTGGCTTAGTGGTTAGCACGTTTGCCTCTCAGCGCTAGGGATTCCCAGTTCGAATCCCAATCTGGGTGGAGTTTCCATGTTCTCCCTGTGTCTGCGTGGGCTTTCTCCGGGTTCACCGGTTTCCTCCCACAGTCCAAAAACATGGATCAAGTCAATTGAATTCTCCAAATTGCCCCATATAGTGTGTCTGTGTGAGTGAGTGTGTTCTCAGTGATAGATTGGCGCCCTGTCCTGGGTGTATCTGCCCAGCGCCCGAGACGTTCTCCCCTGGATGGGCATGGGGAACCCCACCGCGACCCTACTAGAGGATAAAGCCTAAGATAATGGATGGATGTATAAAGTAACACACGTTCTCCATCACTGTCATTATCCAGTTAACAACCAAAAACTGCATGAAGCGTGCTATACTAGTTCTCATAGTGTGAGTGCACCGTTACGTTGATTTTCTTCAAAAGAACCTCGGAATATTGTAGTGATTTATCTGCTGTTGAGCTCCTTCATCCTCATTTGTGACTCCAGAATGTTTAGTTTCAGGTGGTGTATCATCACCGTGGTGCTCCGTGCATTTTCGCAGAGTTTGCATGTTACACGTTCTTTAGTTGTGTGAAGCGTATAGTGCTCCTGCAGTTTTGATTATTTAAACGTAAGCTTTTTTTTTCCTGCGTTGGGTGTGTTTCATTTGTACGATTTATGAACTTGTTTTGCAGATTCCGCCTTGTTCTGTTCAACCCGCTATTTTTTTTCCAGCGTTGTTGAAGCGCTGCAGGTGACGTAATCAATTCTTTGTTGCAGCCCTAATATATATATACACAGTATATATACACATTAATTATTAACCAAATAATCATATTTATTTATTGAAATTTATTTCATTCATATTATTAAATATGCAAGGTATTTCTGGAATAAACTAAAAGGGTGTTTGTCTGTGTACAGTTGTGATCAAATTTATTCAACCCCCACTGAAATAAAGTGTTTTGGCCAGTTTGACATTGATTTGGATCATTTCAGTCATCTTATTTACAATTATATCAAAGAGGCACTTATAAATTAGACAAATATAACATAATATTTATGATGGAATAACCACAAATGTCTTTACTGTGCTCACATCATTATCAGTTTTATTCAACCCCCTAGTGACATTATTTTTTAGTACTTAGTACAACATCCTTTTCCAGTTATGACAGCTTTCAAGCGTGAAGCATAGCTTGACACAAGTGTCTTGCAGCGACCTATGGGTATCTTAGCCCATTCTTCATGGGCAAAAGCCTCCAGTTCAGTCACATTCTTAGGCTTGCGCACTGCAACTGCCTTCTTTAGGTCCCACCAGAGGTTCTCAATTGGATTTAAGTCTGGTGATTGCGATGGCCACTCTAGAATGTTCCAGCCTTTCATGTTCAACCATGCTCTAGTGGACTTGGATGTGTGCTTCGGATCATTGTCCTGTTGGAAGGTCCAACGTCTCCCAAGCCGCAGGTTTGTGACTGACTCCATCACATTTTCCTCCAAGATCTCCTGGTACTGAAGGGAATTCATGGTACCCTGCACACGTTGAAGCTTTCCTGTACCATTAGAAGCAAAACAGCCCCAAAGCATAATTGACCCCCCGCCATGCTTCACAGTAGGCAAGGTGTTCTTTTGTTCATAAGCCTGGTTCTTCCTCCTCCAAACATAGCGCTGGTCCATTGTCCCAAACAGTTCTAATTTAGTTTCATCTGACCACAGTACACTGTCCCAAAACCTTTGTGGCTTGTCCACATGACTTTTGGCATACTGCAGTCGACTTTTCTTGTTCTTTGGAGTCAGCAAGGGGGTGCGCGCCTGGGAGTTCTGGCATGGAGGTCTTCGTTATGCAGTGCGCACCTTATTGTCTGAGCTGAAACTTCAGTACCCACATCTGACAGGTCTTTTTTCAGTTCCTTAGCAGTCACGCGGGGATTTTTCTCCACATTACGCTTCAGGTAGCGCACAGCAGTCGCGGTCAGGATCTTCTTTCTGCCACGACCAGGTAACGTTTCCACTGTGCCCTTTAACTTGAACTTGCGAATGATACTTCCGATAGTGTCTCTTGGAATATTTAACAACTTCGCAATCTTTTTATATCCATTGCCATTCTTGTGAAGAGCAATAACCTCTTCTCTTGTCTTCTGGGACCATTCTCTTGCCTTCACCATGCTTGTAAACACACCAGTAGATGTCTAGAAGGCTGAGTATCACAGTCCTTTTAAATCTGCCTAATTGGTGCTTATCATGCTTGATTGCTGTTCGTTGACATCCACAGGTGTTTTCAATACCTGATTGAAAACACTGGAATGAACCTCTGTTCTTATGAGTGGTAGTTGTAAAGGGGTTGAATAATTGTGTCAATGAAGAAATCACAAAAAGGCCATTTAATACTTTATGAAAAAAACAATTGATGCTATCTTAGTTGCATTTAGTTCTTTAACAAGTCCTTGTAAGATTTCATTATGAACACAATTACAAATGTGCACTGAATTCCATAAAACCCTTCGCAGCATTGGGGGTTGAATAAATTTGATCACAACTGTATGTATTAACCAGCCAACACATGGTATGATGCAAGTCAATGTCTTTACGTAACTGATGACGTCATCTACATTGACATGCCACCCAGCACCATTAATGATGCATGCTGCTTCCTCTAAAACAAGGAGCTCACCTGCATTTAAAGAACAATAGTGGTGCAGAAATGATCTATGAGATTATGGGGGTAAAATCTTTACGCTCTACTTTTAAAACATATTTCCATTTAAACATGTACATTTTACCAGCATTTACCAGCACTAGACCTACACTATTGAAATGACTGACAGTGTTGTCGGCTTGGAGAATATGCCATATACAGCTCATAGGGGAAATATCCTATAAATAAAATTTCTCACATCATGCGCTGAACATAGCTGTGCACAGCTAGCATTTCACTGCTTCATATTGTAGTTAAGATAAGACCTGAATTCCCAGACTGCCATCATTCGGTTTAGTCTCTATTTGTGGGAGGCATATGACCTGGACTGATACTAGCTGAATCAAGTGAAGAGGGAACATAGTTCAAATGTAAGTCAATCATTTTCGTCTCCCAAATCAAATCATGACAGTGATTTGATGAGGGATCTAGTGGCGTGTGTGTGTGTCTGTCTGTTTCGGTTTCTGATATGTTTAGGCAGTTCTTGATAAAAAGGTGGAACATTCAAGTTAAGGCTGTTGTGGTGAAGGCATTCCCCCAGTGGAGATTTAGTGTGGCTTAAGAGCTGATTTGGAACAACTGCATACCCCCCCCCTTATTTAAAGAACTAATTTGTGTAAATACACCCTAATTTACCCTAATTTCACCATAACTGTTATTATGAGATTGCCCTTAATTAAGTGGTTTGCTTGTTGACAAGCAAGTTAGTTTAAGCAATTAATTGACTATATAGATGGATACGTTATTTATCAGTACCAGTAGCAGCCAAACACAGTAATATTACAATAATAAAATTAAATATAGTAAATAAAAAAAATAAAAAAAAATAGTACAAGTATGAAGAAAAATGCAAGTAAGCCTATTAAGATGGATGGCAGTGCAGTAATTAAAGTGGTTGACTAGTGGTTGCATGTTTGTATTATAAATACAATAAGTTCATAATGTATGTAAATATTTACACTGTTTATATTATCAAAGGTCTGAAAATATGTATTATAAGCAACTTTTTTTTTTTTTTATAAAGTGCTACATTATTGACAAATATCAGACTAATGGAATATACATTTTACCAATTACAAAGCCTGGTGACACCCATCCATCCATACATTATCTTCCGCTTTATCCTATATTAGGGTCGCGCGGGGGGGGTGTTCCCCATGCCCATCCAGGGGAGAACGTTTCGGGCGCTGGGCAGATACACCCAGGACAGGGCGCCAATCTATCGCTGGGCACACACTCACTCACACAGACACACTCTATATGGGGCAATTTGGAGAACTCAATTGACTTGATCTATGTTTTTGGACTGTGGGAGGAAACCGGAGAACCCAGAGAAACCCACATGGACACGGGGAGAACATGGAAACTCCACCCAGATGGGGATTCGAACCGGGAATCCATAGTGCTGAGAGGCGAGCGTGCTAACCACTAAGCCGCCTGGTGACACCACAAAAGGGAATTATTCTGGAGATGGCAAAACAACCGGTCTAAACTTAATTTTAATATGACTTAATATAATTCTATCAGGGTTGTAGACACAATCACAATAAGCACACTCATGGCACATGGCGAGCTGACTGAAACATCCAAAAAGTAATGATTTTAATTAAGTCTTGTCACATCAGCACCCTCTTTCGATGGTACTGCCAGCTCTTCGGGACGGTTCTTTAGAACCGTTCGGTTCTTTAGAACCGTCCCTAACCGTCGTTAGTGTTAATCTGTTGCAGCCAGGTGTGTTCTTTGTGTCATTAGTTCTTGTGTCCTGGTAAATCCATTTAATCCAGTTCAGCTGTATTTTCCCGTCATGCAATTTACCTATATGTTTAAATGCCCAGCCTTTCCCAAAGTTCCCGTTTGGAACATTCTTTTGAGTTATGGTCGTGTCCTGTCGCATGCTATGGCTGTGTTTCCACTTGTATCTTCTGCATTAAAGAATACTCTAAACCTTCTACAGTCTGGATTCTGTCCTCTCTAGCCGTGGAATCGGCTGATCGTAACAAGTGTAGTTTATTACCAATTCATTTAACGTGATTAATGTAATGTTTGTTGGTGTTTGTAAACCTTACAATATTAGCAGATTCTAGTTTAGGTGTGTGAACATTACAGATAATTTTATAGTAGAACATAATTGATTTAGTAAAAATAGAGTATACACAGAACACTACTGTTTTAAGAGGTATTATTAGTTGGGTAAGGGGAATTTTTTTTCAGCCAGTGGGCATCAGCATAGGCATTTACTTTCTGACCTGACAGTTTCCCCCCCCCTTTTTTTACTGTCACCCTGTTCATTAGTAAAACTGAGCAGCTGCGTTAACAATAACCTCTTTCATACTGATCATGCTCTGTGCTGTCAAGCTCCTATTCATTAAACCTGACATTGGTGGAACGCTAAGCATTTGGCTGCGGAAAGAGTTTTTAAAGTAATATCTGAGAATGTAAAAAAAAAAAAAAAAAAAAGAATTGTGTAAACCATTGTTGGTGCCAGCGTTCTAAATATGCCAACAAACGTAACTAAGCTAAATTTAGAATGGACGACATTCCCATATGGCCCTATTCATCCATCCGTGCTGTTTTGGAAATATGATTACACTGCTACTCGTTGAAATTGCGTAATGCTTTTTCTTAAATTTTATGCTTTTCTTTTAGGCCAAATTTAAAGAGAGTTGGCAAGAGGTGTCCTGGTAGCTCAGGCCTATCTGACTGTTTTCTGTTACAAAATCTACAGACATGAAGAATAATGCTTAGATCAAAGTACTAATCTTATTAAATTAATAATGAAAATGTGTAATTTATAGCTTGATGATGCTGAACCTTTAACATACATTTGTAGAAACATCAACTGATTATTGCTGTAAAACACAGTTAAATGTAATCATGATATTGAAATATTAAGATCAAAAAATATTATAATATCAACAATAATCAGATTAATCTGTAATTATGGATTGACAACTGAAGTGAATTCCTAAATTGTTGTTAAACCATTGACTAGCTAGCTCAGAGGAATAAGTATTAAATTCTATCTGAAAGTTGCATATTGTGTTATGTTTTTTGTGTGTGTACATCATTTTCTAAGTTTCTAATGAGGGACATGTAGCAAAAATAACTGTTGTAAAAGTTTAAGTATACCAGTGACTTGGATACAGTTTAAAATGCATACCATTCATTCTACATGTTGTGTTAAGGCTAAAATATAAAAAACACTCTTTTAAACCAATCAGAGAATTTTAAAAGATATTGCCTTGAAACCCAGTACAATTGAAGACAAGTTCTGAAATTGGTGAAAAGATCACTTAAGTTGAACAATATCAATAAATATGTGAAATGTCTTGTAAAGCATAATTGTGTAATTATGATAAGCATGGTGCCCAGCGATAGATTGGCGCCCTGTCCTGGGTGTATCTGCCCAGCTCCCGAAACGCTCTCCCCTGGATGGGCATGGGGAACCCCATCGCTACCCTAATATAGGATGCAGCGGAAGATAATGAATGAATGAATGAATGATAAGCATGTTTCAAGTAGTTTTAAATTTCTTTGAAATTTCAGGCACAGCTAATGATTGTGCCTGAAATTTGAATAAAATTTGAAACTATTTGAAACATGCTTATCATAATTCATACTTAGAGATGTTTTCATTAGACGAAAATCTAATGAAAACTAATGGAATTTAATTGCATCATAAAATTCCTTCATTTAAAAAACAAAATGTAATACATATTTTAGTGATTTATAATTATATATCTTTTTATACAAGTTTACATTTAATAACTAATGAAATGTAGTAAAGAATCTTGTACTTCATTATTAAACAGTGATGTCTTTAATTGCAGAAATCTGCCTTTTTAAAAATGACATTAAACCTGTATAACATATAGTTAAATTGAGATAAACATTCCTTAACATTCCTCAACTTTAAACCACTGATGTTTTATCCTTGATCTGGAGGGATGAACATATTGGCTTTTTCTTTCAAATAGAATGTATCTGCACATTCCTCCCTTTATATGTCCCACTGTCCTTTATTGTGAACACATACTTGTTAAATTAAAGATGATATATCGAATTCCAAAATTAATGTCAAGGCTCACGATTCTTATTATTGAGGTGTGTTGTAATTTTGTTTTACTTTATGTTGCTATGTTTAACAAAAGTTAAGAAGTAAAAAAAATTCGATATAGTTAAAGATGTTAAATGTTTTATTAGTTTTGTAACATAAATATTGGTCTGCTTTGAAATTTTTCTTTTTCTTTACTTTGTAATTTACTTTACACCCAGATTTGCTAGAGCTTCTTGACTGTTCTCCTGAACTGATCTGAGATTTTCATACACAACAGTTTGCAGACTTTAGTAGAACAGCACCTTTAAGAGAGATGTTTAGTGACAGCAGTTTCATGGACAGAAACATTGTGTTAATAAGAGGTCAGTGGAAAATCCAACAGTATCTAATGTAACGTCATATTTTTTTGTTATTCATAGACACATATTAGAGCATATTACTTTATACTGTGAATAATTGTTATTTTAAACAAATTACATAGTTAAAAGTTCCATATGAATAAATTATATAATACAAATGGATTGGGTCATTACACATTACCTGTGAGATTTTAACTGGGTCTCTCCTTATAGTCATAACACTTTACACTTGACTGTAAAGGATATTTACAAGGTTCATCCAGAAGAGAATTTATTCATATCCAAAACTGTTGTTGCATGCCAGGGCCTCACTTGGAATTACGTTTCTATTTTTTCCAAAATGTTTTTGATGGGGTTGAGGTCATGGCCCTGTGTGAGGCAGTCAGATTCTTCCACACCTAGCCTAAACAACCATTTCCTTTACAGACCCTACTTTACGCACTGGGGCACAGTTATGGGAAACACAAAATGACCTACCCATTAAGTTTCGTAGTCAGTTTCTACAAACATTTGTATGATTAAAGTGTCGTCTTGTTTTATGTGGATTACTTGGAAAAAGAACTATGTATTTCTAGACTCACCATTGCTTTGATTACCACAAAATTTCACCTGCTTTCTCTTTGGGACCATGTAGCCGTTTGTATACTCTTTATAACCACCAAGAACTGACTCGAGGGGCTTTTTTTATGCAACCCTTTGCAAGACTTCAACCACACAAAGACATCCTTAGTTGAGGGCGTGTAAGATTGTCTTTACTGTCTTAATGATGTGATTCATTGGTGTTTTAGGCGTTGACATTTCTTTTAAGAGCCTGCAGTCTGATCCTGGCAGTGCAGGGTGACCAATTAGGCATTAATTAATGTTTAAACAGTTTGCAGGAAACATTATCACAAGCCTGAGCAATGCTGGGCCAAGTGTCAAGTTATATGTATTACTGTAACTTTTTAAAAGTAACATTTTTGTTTAACCCAGATTATACACTTTCATCCAGCATGTTGTCAGGTCCCTGATAGATGATTCAACTTATTCTAAATTATTGAACAATGAAAAGTAAACCATAAAATATAACTAATTTGATGCATTGCGTTTTTAAAGCTGCTTTTTTATAAAAAAAAAATCACATCAGAATACTTTATTAATCCCTGGGGGGAAATTGCACTAGTTACAGATGCTTGATTTTGCAGTGTTCTAGTATACAAATAAGAATAAAGGATAAAACTACTAGTAGTAGTAGTTGTAGAAGTAGAAATAATAATAAAAATGCAATATAATTAAATTTAAAAAGTATAAAATTTTCTTTAGCAAACATTTTTACATCTACTGCGTTATGCACACTGTTTTATTCATATTTATGTCTACAGGTGGTTGTACGGAACATGCTTAAGGACTTTAAAAGTGACATGGGGAATTGGGACATCAACCTCATGGACTGTAGTTCAGCGCTAGGGTTCTGTAGGAGAAGTCAAGGGTATGGAGAGGATTTACACTCCAGTGCCACACGGCCATTTCTGTTTTTAGATCGCTGTTACAGCTGCAGCTGATGTTCTTTCATCTGCCTGCTTGTCAATCAAATACAGCCGGTGGAACTTAATAATTAAGTGTCCTCCAAAGCTTTAGACTCAAACATTGGTCTCTTGTGCCAGTGTGCTAGCAAATTAGTACAACACGCCTCTTAAGCACATGTCGAAGTATTAAAACATTTTTTACCTTTGGAATCAGTTGTGAATTTACCACTGTTTTGTCCTGAGAATGAATATGAACAATGATGCTGGCACAGAGTGACAATGCTGATCATTTCCTAGAACTGATTGTGCTGTTCAAAATACACAGTTCAGTCCAATTCTAATTTACACATTTATTATTCTCTTTCCCCTCAAAAGTGCACAAAGGCAGGTTTTAATTATGCTCTAATGTGCGTTTGAAGAATAGACAGCTGTTGTGAATAAATGACCTTTGAGTTACATGTTCCTTCTTTCTGTTTTCGCTGTATGAGGAGGCACAAGTTGACCTCCTTTTACACGTACACTGATGGTTGGCTGGTAGAGGCACAGGTGAGGGCACGGACATCTGCACAGTTGTCGCAGAGCCATGAAGTCAGCTTTTAAGTATAAAGTTTTATACTTTATTACTGTTCAGATACATGTGTAAATGGTGATGCTGAAAATGAGAATTTACAGTTTGTATGACATTTGTATCACATGATTGATGCATACCAGCGGAAATGACACCAGTACTTTGAAACTGAGTTTTGGAAACTGTAGTTGATGAAAGCTGAGGATGAAATCATTTGATCCTCTGTCAGAAAAAGCAACATGTTAAATCAAATCAGTGATGTACTGTTTTCTCATGTCTTGTGCTGACAAATTTAAAAAATGTGTTTTGGTCATATACTAGAACTTCTATGTGTAATTACAGCACTAGAATTTGTTTCTGGGGACATTTAACATTTAAATCTGTTGAATCATGCATTTATCCTTTATTTCAAATAATTATTTCTGATGTCAAGGGTATTTAAATCTGGTTATAGTAAAATAAATAAATAATAAAAAAAGTTATGGTACTACTATATGCCTAGACTGCAGAATGCACAGGACAGTTTTGCCTTTTTTGAAAGTATACTAAAATTCGTTGTTTGTGAGTCTATAGGTAGAATGTTATTTCCCTCTTTAAGTCTTATTTATTCTGCCCCATATGAGCTTGTTTAATAAACAGAAGAATAATATTACACCATGCAAGGTCCTGCTGAATTATACAGCAATTGCTGTTTTTATTTTTAAATGTAGCGCTTAATTTGAATAAAGCACTTGGGTCAGGTCTATAATCATTAGCAAACCATACAAACTAGGGCTGCAACAACGAATCGATAAAATCGATTATCCAAAGTATCGATAATGAATTTTTATTATCGATTCGTTGGGTCGCACGATTTCCACGTTACTCGCAATGTCGTAACCGCTTACGTCACCTGCAGCGCTTTAATAATAGCAGGTTGAACAGAACGAGGCGGAGTCTGCAAAACAAGTTGATAAATCGTAGAAATTAAACACAGCCAACGCTGAAAAAAAGCTCCGGTTTAATTCCAAACTGCGGGAGCTTCACCTAAACACGAATAAAGAACGTGGAACATGCAGCTCTGCAAATATGAAAGCACCACGGTGATAACACACCACCTGAAACTAAACATGCTGGAGCCACTGATGAGGATGAAGCTGAACAGCAGAAAAATCACTACAACATCCTGAGGTTCTTTAGTTCTGAATTGAATCAACGTCACACTATCAGACTGGCAGAGCAGCTTCATGCTGTATTTGGTTGTTAACTGGATAAATACAGCGATAGAGAACGTGTCTTAACGTCCGTTATACGAATACGTCCGTATTTCCCGGGACATGTCCGTATGTCATGTCCTGTCCTGGGCGTCCCGGTTTATTTTTTAAAGTGAGGAAATGTCCTGGTTTTTAGTGTATCACAGCACACCGCAGGGGAGCGGGGGATTGATGCGCACACGCGCACGGTGTAAAAGTACGTGCCGAAGCGAAGTGAGTGTTTACAAAAGAGTCCCCGCCCCCCCCCACTTTCAGACCACGTCGAGACAAACACACGAGGTATTTTTTTTTGTTAACTGGCTGATTTGTTAATAAATTTTTTTCAATAGCTGATAGTTTTAGTTCATTTGTTAATTAATTTTTTTCCAATAGGCTACAGAACAGACAATATTTGGTTCATTACTGAGGGCAACTGAGTATCATGTGTTATTTGGAGTTGACTTTTGTTAAGTGAGGGATGTTTAGATTATACATTATTTCTTTCATTGTGCATTTCATTAATTACAGGAAATGTTAACTTAAATATTTTGAATAAAATTACTATATATAATACTATACTATAGAATAATTTTACTGAAAAACATCAATCTTTGGATAAAAGCGTCTGCTAATTGATTAAATGTAAATGTAAAGACAAGGAATTAAAAAAAAAAATTATCGGATTAATCGATTGATTGAAAAAATAATCGACAGATTAATCGATTATCAAAATAATTGTTAGTTGCAGCCCTAATACTAACCAACAATCTGCAAAGTATGCTTATGTATACCTTTCTGTGCTGTTCCAGTACTAAGCTTTTGGCTTTAACACAATGAGTACTAGTCATCATTCAGTATGGATAGTACTATTCAAAGTACTACTTTGAAAGTTGTCAGAAAATTACATATTTCAGCTTGTGCTGTAGGTAAAATTGATCCAATACAAGTTGTCTTGGTGATCTAATTTCAGACTATTAAGCACAATGCTAAGCGGCATACAGTTACACCTCTTTCCTGTGATTGTGTGTTGTATTGCTTTTAGAAAACAAGTTACAAACACACCATAATGAAAAATGTTTAATTAAAAAAAAAAGTTTATTAAAAGCAAAATCATTTCTAAATTGTTCTTCCGTGTTATTATCTAGTCCGGTTTTTAAAGTGAATGCTGATTGCTAAATAGCATGTTTTAGTTTCTCTGACAATCAAATACTGTTACCTACTGACCAAATTACAGAACCCAGTTTATACAAATCATCAGGAAAATAATGTATCGTATATCACACATTGATATGAATGTGAAGCCGTCAGAGGTGTGTGTTATTGTCAGTAATGTCATAGATGGACAAACAGCTCAGCCAATCAGGTTTAAAAACTGGAAGTACCCATTTTATATAGGTTTTATGGTTATTTCTCATCCTTAACTCAGGACGGAATGGTGGCTTATTGGTTAGCACGTTTACCTCTCGGTGCTAGTGATTCCTAGTTCGAATCCCTATCTGGGTGGAGTTTCGATGTTCTGCCCGTGTTCACTTAGATTTTCTCCAGGTTTTCTGGTTTCCTCCCACAGTCCAAAAACATAGATCAAGGTGAATGAGTGTGTGTCCAACAATAGGTTGGCACCCTGTCCTGGGTGTATCTGCCCAGCACATAATGGATGGATGGATCCTTAACTTGGTCCCATGAATAAAAGGGGTGGGGTTATTTGGAATTACTGCAAAAATTATATGCATTTGCCAGTATAGCAATTTGAAAGCTTATGGAACATCCAGCTGAGCATGCAGCCTACTGTGCCAATGCAAGCCACAAAAGCCTGTGCCCTTGTGGAGTATCTAGGTTTTTAAACTGGTATGGCTGAAAGTCTGCCTTGCTAATTGGGATATTTTTTGTCATTTTGTCAGCTGAGGATTATGTGCTACTGCTTTTTCATACACCATTTGTTCTACTAAGCAGTACAAAGAAGGCAGAGCAAGCAGCAAGCATTTGCTATGTACTTGTTTCTCAGCCACGGTTTTGCTGTTACAGTAAAACTGCATGCCAAGAGCAAGAGTGTAGGTGCTGAAGTGCTCTGGCAGGACGAAGCACAGGAGCGCGTCTCCATGCCAGCAACTGCACAGACTTTGGCATGATATCAAATGCAGAATCTAAAAAACTGCCACTGTACCACAGGGCAAAACTGTCCTGGGTTCAATGTGCGTTTTATTTACATGCTCTTCAGGAGTAAGTGGCAATGTCCTAGATACGTATTTATTTTGTTGTAGCAGTTTTTTTATCAGTTTCTTTTCTCCAAAGTTACTAGAATCAGCGGAGTTGGAATATTTGTACGTTGCTACAAAATGACATAATGTAAACATTATATCAAAATGTTTGTTGCTCAAATTGTTTGATTAATAGAGCAATTTAGAGTAAATATAAAAAGTAAAAAAAATTAATATCATGTTAATGTTGGAACATTTAAGTTTATGGATAGGTAAAAATAGAATTGAACATCTCTATTTAATGTGTTTATGTATATTGGTGAGGGCAACATATATTATTTAGACGCTGGTTAATTTCATTAAGATAAGAAAATGTTTTTTCTCCCAAGTCTTTATGTAGAAACAAGATAAGCATTTGTGCAACAGATGCTGTAATAAAGTTTTCTTATTTTATAAATGTCAGAAACAACATATAAAATGTTATATTTATGCAATGCCTGGTGTACAATTCAGTAAGGTTTTTATATTAAAGTGGGGACAACTCATTTTTATATATATATATATATATATATATATATATATATATATATATATATATATATATATATATATATATATATATATATTTATTTTTATTTATTTATTTTTTTTTTAAAGATTTTATATGTAATTTAAGAGCTGGAAGCAGCTGGTATTATATAAATTATGTAATTTTATTTGCCATTTGTCATCAAAGAGAAAAATATTATGCCCAACTGTATATACATATATACAATTGTATGAAATGTAATGGTTCATATATTCTTTTGTTTTTGAGATGCTGGCTGACTGGTAATTCAGTCTGGAGCTACCCATTACCTAATCAAGTTAAGTGATTTAATTAGCTTTAATTTAAAGGTCTTTGCTAGCTCACCCGGATTTGCTTTTTGATTTTTTTTAAAGGACACAGTACAAAAATCTTAAGTTTTTTTTCAGATAACATTCATTGTACCATTTATAAAAAAAAGTGTTATTAAGGTTTTCCAAAGTATGTATAATTTCAAATTTCTGTTTTGTTTATAAACTTCCAAGTGGTGAGAGAACTTGTCTAAAAGCTTCAATTGCTTTGTTTTGATAGAACTCTGATTCTTTGTTTCACTGTTTGCTGGTTCTGTTTCCAATTACAGTGTAAGGTCTTGTCAGGAATGTCAGTAGGGTATTTGAGGTTTTGTGTTGGTGTGTTTTCAAAGACTGCATGTTCACACAATTGTTAGTGAATGGTCTTTAGGGGCCATACAAAATGATTTCCAGATTCCTCTCCACTGCTTTAAAGCACAGATGACTAAGACACAACATTTTTTTTGATAAAAGTAATGAAATCTAATGTTCTCTGTTATTTTAGGATATATGTAAATGTATTTTTAGTTGCACGTCGACTTCAAATAACCTTTTGAGATATATTTGCCTATGACTCATGGTTAAGCGTCATTATATTGTATTTGTTAGAGAATGGCATTACACATACACAACAGAAAACACCAAAACTTGTGTTTGGTAGCCCTTCATTTCTAGCTGCCCCATATTTCTTAGTGTTGTTAAATGTTCAAATGAACATGTTCAGAATCGCTCACTATGAAATGGATGAAGATGGCTCTGTCTGGTGTGTACTGTTTAAGTGTAGTTTTCTTGACACAACTAAAAATTCATGATTGGCACAGATTCCGTACTGAATACTACCACTGAGCATCTCAAAAACAAAAGAATATATGAACCATTACATTTCATACAATTGTATATATGTACAGTATATACAGTTGGGCAAAACACTTTTCTCTTTGATGACAAATGGCAAATAAAATTACATAATTTATATAATACCAGCAGCTTCCAGCTGTTAGATTACATTTAAAAAAAACAAAAACAAAAAAAAACTATAGTATATATAGTCTGTACAGAACCAAGGAGGCATGATTTGGTGAGCTCATATTGCTTATTTTGTGGACACTATAGTGATTTGTGCTTTAAGATATTGTTAACAAATGATATCATGAATCTGCTTGTTTGGCTATGGAAGAAAATGCACAAATTTACTGAATTGAACACACTTCAGTACCTCAACAGAAACTGAGCAGTCATTTTAAATATGGGTGAAGGTAATGAGCTGACTGCACACAATCAGGTTTTCATGTTCACCAAGCACATTTTCTATTTAATTAAATTGCAGCAATTTGAATTTCTATAATTTCAGACTAACATTGCTATTGTAAAGTAAATTAAATTGAAAGTGAACCACTAACAAACAGTTATAAACAGTATGTTGTATGTTATTTCTAACATGGCTAGGACCTCAAACAGAAAAAAATGTGCATTTGTGAGGGCACGGATATGTCGGTGTACAAGTATAAATGCATACAAAGGAATAATCAATTCTATAGTTTATGATGTGAGTCTATTGCTTTAATATAACACTTATCTTAAACTCTCAAAACATAACTTGCATCACATCATGAATTTAGCCTCAGCAGCTGACATGGTGCTAAGAACTTCCTACCAAACCAAAAAACATCCTAGTACCCATACATCTCATACGACTGCTCAATCCATAACCTTTATGGAGAATAACGGCACCCAGCTGCTTCATGCTACCCCTTGACAGCCATGCAACACTTCCTTCTCTTTTCACCATCACAAAAACAGGGTCATGCAGGAGCTGTTGTGCATGCAGGGAAAGGTCACACTTCAGAATAGTGAAGCCGACTATAAAAGCAGATCTAGTAATATCGAGGCCATTTTAAGCCTTATTCTTTGCAGTGATCAAAAAAGTTTGGCCTTCAGAGTGACCGTTAAAAAGCCATATTGAAGACCGTAAATTGTTATATTAAAATATTTTTTTGTTATAATATTTCCAATTATAGTGCAAATAGTGTAATTACCCATGTAGTTCAAGTTTATTTCGAAGTTAAGTTATTAATATGAGGTGCTTGATGTGTATGGCAAGGTAACTAAACTGTTATTGTCTGACTTACTTATTTACACCAAATCAATTAGGCTCTCAAAAGCTAGGTGGCATCTAACAGTGTTGTAAAAAAGGAAAAAGGAAGCATATGGTCTAAATTTCATATTGTCATTATTTTACAAGGATATTACAAGGCCTTTGTCTATTAAACCAAAAATATTTATAAAATTTTAGCCCTAAAACCATAGTAGTTGTTAACACATTAGCACAGAATTGGAATGGTTGCTGTCTCTAATGATTCCTCCAGGTGATTGTTTTTTGCTATAGAAGATAAAATCATGATGTAAAAAGGCATCCAGCCAGCACCTTGATGTGGCTACTAGGAAAGCATGGTTTTACTAAAACTACACTGCCCATAAATTGTACAAGTCTAGCAGGAATTTTAATGTACACCTCAAAAGGTCTCTGTTTCCTGATGTAATGCATTGCTTCCTTTTGTGTCCGCTGACATCTGCTAGTGCCATTTAGCCACTGTGTCCCTGTTGAGGCTTGTAAATTCAGGCGCTGAATTCTGAACAGCATCTATCGCCAAAGCAGTGGGGTTCTTAGTTTGTTCTGTAACTCAAACAGCATATTGGCATGGCCTGGCTTCATTTACAGGCTAGCCTGGCACTGTCCGTGCACGAATATGTGGTGTATGCATGTGATTCACTGAAAAGGAGCTTTGTCTGTGGGGGGGTGAGGGGCCGACACTGCTCCCACTTTTGCCGTTTCCTAGCAACCACAACGCACAGATTGGCGAGAACATCTGCCGGTGTTGGCGCTGCCAAAGCTATGTTGTACAGTAAATACACACACACACACACACACACACACACAGCGAGAGAGAGAGAGAGAGAGAGAAAGAAAGTGCAAGACTAAGAGGGGTATAAAAACAGCCTCAGCGCTCTGTGTGAGCTCCTACTTGCACTTCTTTAACATCATACTTCTTCAGACTGTTCAGAGTGGAGTACTGCCTTTTCATACTTGGCCAAGAAAAGTCCTGAAGCTTTGCGTGAATGATGAATGACTCGGTCATGGTGGGTTGTGAACTGACTCTAGATTTTGTCGTTCCCCCCTAGGTTCATAGAGGCTAACATTTTCTCACAATTAATAAAATAGAAATATTAAAAAAACATCACATTTTCTTCAACTTTTTGTTATATAACTTAAATTGTTGCATACTTGAAGGCATGTGGTGTTCATTTATTTCTTACTAAGAAATTGTAATTATACAGATGTGAAATAATTGCCAATCATATACACTTTAGCTACATCACAAACATTATTATTTTTCTATATTCATTATTCATATTTGAAGGGAGTGTGTTATGACAAATAACATCAAAGCTGTGATTTTGTATACATATGTCATACAAGTGACATGGATCATCTCAGCTGTGATGGTATTTGCCATAAACACACAACCTCAAGTGTTTTATCATTTTTATACAAGAGTTTGGCAAGAGACATTTGATTACCAGTAACAAACTACTTGGTAGATTAAGATTTATTTGTTTAACCATTTTATTGGTTCCACAGAAAAACAATGTTCTGTGGTGGTCTGTTGTGTAGTAACAGGCAGAGTTTAAAGTATTACGAGGTACTATGTGGTGATCACAGTGATGTGAGTATTATAAATCTTTAGTGATATAAAAGATTTTAGATTAAAATGGTAAATACTAACTAGGGGTGCGTATCTCTCAGTGTCTGGCGATTCGATTCAGATTTTTGAGGTCACGATTCGATTCAGAATCGATTTTTCGATTCAGAAACGATTTTTCAGTTCAAATGGTCTTTAAATTTTGTTTAAATTATGTGATTGACAAGATGAAACAACAATGTAAACAAATAGAACATTTATTTAAACCAATACTTTTTGGTTCCTTCCTGTATCAAATCTTTTTGCATCATTTTATATTTATATAAAAATAGGATTGCGCTAAATTGAAATGAGCAGTATTAGGTCAGCTTAGCTGCCTGGCTTTTTCTTACATAAAAAACATTTATCAATGAACAAATAATTCAAAATATATTAATACCAAAGTTTACCATGGCGCATTAGCCTTTAATCGAAACTAAAATACAGAATTTAGTGGATTTATATTTTGCAAATGTTTACAACTTAACATTAAAAATAAAATACATACTTAAGTCTTTTTAACTACAGTATATTGCACAACATTCACTACATTTTCAAAACTTAGCCTTAAATATTAAATCTATTTTTCAACTTTTCAACTTCTTTTAGCTCAGGGTGATGTCGCACCAAATGGGCTCACGCATTTGTCGTAGTGATTGACCGATATGGGTTTTTTAATGGCCGATGCCGATCTTTAGACGACAGAAGTGGCCGATGGCCGATATATAAAGCCGATATTACCTGTTTTTATTGCAACTAATAAAGTATAATAATAATAATAATAATAATAATAATACTAATAATAATAATAACAATAAACAAGACACAAAAGTAATCAGTTTATCATGGTCTACTCTACTTTTTGTAATAAAGAGTGCAATATTAAAAACATACAACTTTAAATTACACATTATTAATTAAACAATATTCAATATTTCAGTGTACCTAAACATAAGCAGATAGCAGCATCTTTTTAGAATGAACATTTATTGATGAACATTGCACAATGCACACAGAACAACATTCAATGAACTTTTTGAACTAATGAGCCAATTTAGCTAATTTAGATAAATAAATAAAATATTAAAAAACAAATATTGTAGTTTGTAGTGTGAAAAAAGTACTTATTTGAATATCTCAAGAAAAAAATGTAATGAACTGAACTTGAACTAGTTCAGAATTAAAATAGTGAATTTTGAACATGAAATGTTCACTTTGAGTATGTATGACCTGAACTTGTTCAGAAAAGATGTGAACTGGCACAACACTCACTGCCTGTAAGCTAGCGTCAGTTAGTGCTAGCGATATATAGCGTTAGCTAGCCAGTTTAACAAAATCGCCCTAATTATACAAACAGTAAACACTGTATATGTTACAAATAGCATCCCGGAACATTATTATAGTGTTAGCTAGTGCTAATTAGTATTAGTTGGCCAGTTTAGCTGTTCAAGTGGTTGCTAAGGTTACAGTTCGAAATAAAACGCGGCATTTTCTCTCTAAATAACATAATCGCTCTAATTATACAGACAGTAAACACTTTATACATTACAAAGAGCAGCCAGTAACAAATACTGAGAGTTGAAAGAGAAACCGTTTCTCTCATGAGGCGTAGAGCAGTTTCAAAACACTGATCCATCCCCTTGAGCATTGAGTGACTTTCTGCCGGAAGAACACTAGGGGCCACTCTAAGCAAAAGTTAAATCAAATGACTGTATTCAGTCATTGAGCCAGAATGACGGAGCTGCCCACAGCATGCCTTTAGGCATTGTTTAAATATCGGCCTTGTGCGGTCATATATCGGCCGATGCCAATTATCTAAAAATGCCAAAAATCGGGCCGATCTATCGGTCGATCGCTAATTTGTCGTATTTCCAAAGTACCTCAATTTCATTTTACACTGCTTGCAAACTCTTTCCCGGACATTGTAGAATCCAAAGTGTGCCCAAGCATTGGCTTTTAACGACGACGGGGCTCCATGCTTCCTGTTAGCACAACTAGCATGCTAGCGAACTCCATTCAGACAACGGGAGCTGGGTGACAAGCTTGCTGTACGGTGGCCGAGCGGATACGTAATGCGATATGCAGTACGCTCTGGAGTTAGAGCGGCAAAAAATAAAACTTAAGCAATTTTTTTAAAATCGATCCAGAATCGCCAGGACTAGGAATCGTGATGCTTTGAAGAATCTATTTTTTTCAGCACCCCTAATAGTAACACAGCACAGGAACATCTGCATCTTGATACATTTAGTGACAGGCAGTGTGTTATGATGGTTTTTCCATGCTGACATTGCAGTCCATAACAGATAAATATTTCTGATGTCATCAATGTTATAATACATATATATATATATATATATATATATATATATATATATATATATATATATATATATCCATCCATCCATCCATCCATTATCTTCCGAGAAGGAGAACGCTGGGCAGATACATCCAGGACAGGGCGTCAATCTATCGCTGGGCACACACTCACTCACACAGACACATTCTATATGGGGCAATTTGGAGAATTCAATTGACCTTGATCCATGTTTTTGGACTGTGGGAAGAAACCGGAGGAAACCCATGTGGACATGGGGAGAACATGGAAACTCCACCCAGATTGAGATTTGAACCGGGAATCCCTATATATAATGTTCAATTAATTATTATTCATCTTTAATTGTAAAGATAGGAGCTCTGTAAAAAAAAAACATAAAATTGCACAATGCTCGTCTCCAGTTTTAGTTCTAGACATGTGTATGTGAAATATCTGAAATGCAATAAATACTGTGTAGATTGTTCTTTAGGCATTTGTAAAGATTGCACATCTTTAGAGTTTTTAACACGGCTAGAAAAACATTTACAGAACATATTTTGAATCTTGATCAATTTGTCATACTGTGATGCACTTCAAATTGTCTACCAAATACTAAAGTAAAGCTTGCAAATTCATACCTGATACTGCTGTGAGGTGTATAGGGTGCAAAACCAAATTAACAAGTCTTTCACATTTGTTTGGTCATGCTATGAACTGATCTGATCTTATCTGGTGAATGATATTCTTTTTCCTCACAGAAGTTTCAGAGGCACTAACTGAAACATCTTCACTTGTAATTAATTTGGAAATTGCACATGATGACTGGATAAGCAAATTAGATAAAACCATAACATCTTATGCAGCCCATTGGGCAAATGCCTCAGACTACTTAAATGGAAGTACAAGTTCAAATCTACCGTTAATTACTGGGTTAAAGGTCTGATGCATATTTTTGTAGTCAGATACTGCAACACTAGAGAGTGATACCTTATAAAACTGCTTTTATATTTACACTTAGTCATTTAGCAGACACTTTTATCCAAAACCAGCTACAGTGTCATTTACAAGTACAGTTGTGATCAAATTTATTCAACCCCCACTGAAATAAAGTGTTTTGGCCAGTTTGACATTGATTTGGATCATTTCAGTCATCTTATTTACAATTATATCAAAGAGGCACTTATAAATTAGACAAATATAACATAATATTTATGATGGAATAACCACAAATGTCTTTACTGTGCTCACATCATTATCAGTTTTATTCAACCCCCTAGTGACATTATTTTTTAGTACTTAGTACAACATCCTTTTCCAGTTATGACAGCTTTCAAGCGTGAAGCATAGCTTGACACAAGTGTCTTGCAGCGACCTATGGGTATCTTAGCCCATTCTTCATGGGCAAAAGCCTCCAGTTCAGTCACATTCTTAGGCTTGCGCACTGCAACTGCCTTCTTTAGGTCCCACCAGAGGTTCTCAATTGGATTTAAGTCTGGTGATTGCGATGGCCACTCTAGAATGTTCCAGCCTTTCATGTTCAACCATGCTCTAGTGGACTTGGATGTGTGCTTCGGATCATTGTCCTGTTGGAAGGTCCAACGTCTCCCAAGCCGCAGGTTTGTGACTGACTCCATCACATTTTCCTCCAAGATCTCCTGGTACTGAAGGGAATTCATGGTACCCTGCACACGTTGAAGCTTTCCTGTACCATTAGAAGCAAAACAGCCCCAAAGCATAATTGACCCCCCGCCATGCTTCACAGTAGGCAAGGTGTTCTTTTGTTCATAAGCCTGGTTCTTCCTCCTCCAAACATAGCGCTGGTCCATTGTCCCAAACAGTTCTAATTTAGTTTCATCTGACCACAGTACACTGTCCCAAAACCTTTGTGGCTTGTCCACATGACTTTTGGCATACTGCAGTCGACTTTTCTTGTTCTTTGGAGTCAGCAAGGGGGTGCGCCTGGGAGTTCTGGCATGGAGGTCTTCGTTATGCAGTGCGCGCCTTATTGTCTGAGCTGAAACTTCAGTGCCCACATCTGACAAGTCTTTTTTCAGTTCCTTAGCAGTCACGCGGGGATTTTTCTCCACATTACGCTTCAGGTAGCGCACAGCAGTCGCGGTCAGGATCTTCTTTCTGCCACGACCAGGTAACGTTTCCACTGTGCCCTTTAACTTGAACTTGCGAATGATACTTCCGATAGTGTCTCTTGGAATATTTAACAACTTCGCAATCTTTTTATATCCATTGCCATTCTTGTGAAGAGCAATAACCTCTTCTCTTGTCTTCTGGGACCATTCTCTTGCCTTCACCATGCTTGTAAACACACCAGTAGATGTCTAGAAGGAGCTGAGTATCACAGTCCTTTTAAATCTGCCTAATTGGTGCTTATCATGCTTTATTGCTGCTCGTTGACATCCACAGGTGTTTTCAATACCTGATTGAAAACACTGGAATGAACCTCTGTTCTTATGAGTGGTAGTTGTAAAGGGGTTGAATAATTGTGTCAATGAAGAAATCACAAAAAGGCCATTTAATACTTTATGACAAAAACAATTGATGCTATCTTAGTTGCATTTAGTTCTTTAACAAGTCCTTGTAAGATTTCATTATGAACACAATTACAAATGTGCACTGAATTCCATAAAACCCTTCGCAGCATTGGGGGTTGAATAAATTTGATCACAACTGTATAATATATATATATAATTATACAATAGCATTATAGCTTTATACATAAAAAGGATGGATTAATATATTGTGATGGGAATTTTTATTTACATGCATCATTATGTTATAGTTTTTGCATTAAGCTTAACTTTCCTTGGGCAATTTGACCACAGAACATGTCTTTTAGGCCATCCCAGATGACACTAGACCTAAACTTTATTTTTTATTTTTTTGCAGAAATAACACATGTTTTTTGAGTGTTTGAGTGTCAAACTCATCCTTGTTTGCAATGACTAAGCCTGTAGTGGATTTACTATTATTACCTGTTACCATTTAAACTGTTTTCAGCAATGTTATGTGCTGAAAGAATAAGGTCGGCTGACAACAATATATACTGAACCACCTGGTTATTCCATCAGCGGATTTTTTTCCTCCTTCTGATCGCATGGGTATATTTGATGTTGATCATGCAGAGATTCATCAGTCTTAATTTGTGATTTAGGGAACGTTTAGACGGGCGGCACGGTGGCTTAGTGGTTAGCAATTTCGCCTCTCAGCGCTAGGGATTCCCGGTTCGAATCCCAATCTGGGTGGAGTCTCCATGTTCTCTCCGTGTCCGTGTGGGTTTCCTCTGGGTTCTCCAGTTTCCTCCCAGTTTCCTCCCAAAAGCATAGATCAAGTCAATTGAATTCTCCAAATTGCCCCATATAGAGTGTGTTTGTGTGCGTGTCTGTGTGAGTGAGTGTGTGCCCAGTGTGTGCCCAGCGATAGGTTGGCGCCCTGTCCTGGGTGTATCTGCCCAGCGCCCAGAGATGTTCTCTCCTGGATGGGCATGGGGAACCCCCTCCCCTAATAGAGGATAAAGTGGAAGATAATGGATGGATGGAATGGAACATTTAAACTTTTTTTTTACACTTGGATTGGCCACCGGCGGCACAGTGGCTTAGTGATTAGCACGTTCGCCTCTCAGCGCTCGAATCCCAACATGGAATTCCACATGGAGTTTCCATGTTCTCCCTGTGTCCGTGTGGGTTTCTTCCAGGTTCTCCGGTTTCCTCCCACAGTCCAAACACATGGATCAATGTCAATTGAATTCTCCAAATTGTCCCATATAGAGTGTGTGTGTGTGTCTGTGTGTGTGTGTCTGTGTGTGTGTGTCTGTGTGTGTGTGTCTGTGTGAGTGTGTGCCCAGCGATAGATTGGCACTCTGTCCTGGGTGTATATGCCCAGCGCCCGAGACGTTCTAAATGAGCATGGGGAACCCCCCCCCCCCCCTCAATGGGCATGGGGAACCCCCCTGCGATACTAATAGAGGATAAAGAGAAAGATAATGGATAGATGGATTGGCCACTACAGAGTCTGATCCAAATCTCCTTTAAAAGTGGTCCAACAAGATATATATATATATATATATATATATATATATATATATATATATATATATATATATATATATATATATATATATATTTAAACCGTGAAATTATGTGTTAATACAAATACATTGTCAAAATATGCATGCATGTGCATTTCTCTGTGTGTGTGTTTGTACAAGTTACTGTTCTAAAGCACCATTTGTTTTCTGGTTTCCTTATGTCCTTTGCCTTTTCATCCTTATTTGCTTCAAGGCCATAGTATTTCCACACAACACTCCTGCTGCTTTCTTTGTTGATTATGGGAAATTGCAAAGGCGGTGAACTCAATGCAGCTGCAATTTCAGCATAACAAACTGTGTCGCTACTGAGGAGGTCTCGTTATGCTTACGGAAGCCTATGTGGGTCAGACAGGGCAAGAGGATTTGATATAGATTATATCGATACTGTGAGAAACAAGTAAGAAAAATCTTCCTTGTCAGTATGTGTTAATAACTTAAATACTTTTCAAATAATTAAGCCAAGTTTAAGCCATTTTATAGTGTAATAAATGCAATTCTAAATGTCTTTTGCATTGAAGCAATTTTAAGCTGTTCTTAAATAAAAATAAAAATACACACAGAAGTAATTATTTTAATGTTTACATTTCAGAACATGTCTGGACAGGTTTGCAAGCACTGTCAGGTTAAATTGGATTTAGCTTTTCATTTACATTTGAGTTGTGGTTAAAGTTGATAACTGATATTACTTTTAAAATTCTGAATTTATTCATTAACAATAACAAAATCATCAGTTTTATTTTCAGATTTGTAAACTTGACACAGTTCTACTAATAATACATTGCAAAATAGTCATCTGTCTATGAAATGGACGTATCATTTAATATAATGGGTTTGAACCCTGGGAATGCACAATAAGGCTTATGGAAATGTAAATTAAATAATGTAGATGTGCAACACTCTGCTGTTTGTGATCTCAGTAGTATCAGTTTTCTGCCCTTCTTCATTCTACTGTTAATACACTTCCAGGATGTTGTGTTTATGATGATATAGCACCATATCAAAGTGTCGGTCAGATTACAGAACACAGAATATAAATGGAACAACATGCAGTATATGTCTGTGAAGACAAGCATTGCTGTGAGGACATCTCTCACTGGTTCTCTGTGTAATGCCAGTACCAGCTTTTACTTGCTAGTTGGGGTGATGATGAAATGATATTGGAAAGTACTACCATTGATTTTTACAATAACTGAAACAAAAAAGAGAATATAGAGGTATTTTAATGAAAATATACATTATGTGGAAAAAGTATTAGGACACACCTTATCATTTATTCATTTGTTTTTCAGTCACATTGTTACTGGTGTAAAAAATGCTACCAGTTATGTGGGAACACTGAAAGCAAGATCCACAATGACTGGGTGAGCTTGCCATGCAAGAAGTCAGTTGACCCATTAAAAGCAAAAACTCCACCAAACAAGAATGGAGATTATGAACAGGTCCTTCTCGCTAAAATCTATGTCTCTTCTGAATTCCCACAGACTTAAGTTTAAAGGGGAGAGCAACCTAGATAATATCAATGTTATTATTTTGCACATTCGAAATGCGTGTCTTGACCATTGAGTAATAGATGATATATAAAATGTAATGTGCTGTTTTGCAATAAAAAATTAGGTTCACAGAAAACTGAGAGAACTGCAAGAACACAAGGGGAAAGTGGCAATGAAAATATTTATTTAAAATGATAAAATAATTCATGAACTTGTGAATACGGGCTGAAATCAATTTTTTATAGTGTTAATGAGCCACAAATATAGGGAAAAAGTATATATGTATATGATAAAAAAATTTCTTCAAATCATGTTGGAACATTGTAGCATACATAAGCATTTGTTTCCTAGGCAATAATTGCAAAGTTTTGGTTGCATTGTTGAGTCCTGCTTGAGTATTACCTTCTGATAATGAGAACACCTTTGTGGGTGGAGCATTGTAGCACTTTCTCACTTCGTTATAAAATGGCATTTTACAACCCTGGGTCATTCATTTCATTACAGAAAGACCAATTTGGCTTCATGTGGACTGGTCTCCTTAGAGAGCCTGGCCTTGAATGATGGTTTAAGGTCGGCTCTGTCCCAACATTGTACCTCTGAAAAGATATAGAATCTGATGAAATCCATCTGAAAGCCTGAACACAGTAGCAGCAATGCAACATCATTCATTCATTATCTTCCGCTTTTATCCTCTGTTAGGGTTGCGGTGGGGTTCCCCATGCCCATCCAGGGGAGAACGTCTCGGGCGCTGGGCAGATACACCCAGGACAGGGAGCAATCTATCTCTGGGCACACACTCACTCATACAAACACACTCTATATGGGGCAATTTGGAGAACTCAATTGACTTGATCCATGTTTTTGGACTGTGGGAGGAAACCGGAGAACCCGGAGGAAACCCACACGGACACGGGGAGAACATGGAAACTCCACCCAGATGGGGATTCGAACCGGGAATCCCTAGCGCTGAGAGGCGAACGTGCTAACCACTAAGCCACCGTGCCACCCGCAATGCAACATCATTTCAATTATTTTGCCTACATCACCCAGGTTAAAATGAAAAATACTGCAGCCACGTTTTTTTGTGTTGGTACCCTTATGGAATATTTCAAAAGGTAAAACCTGTTGGTTGGTTCCCTAAAATGATTATTCCATTCTGTGTATAAGTTTGTATTTTAGTGCCTATTTCTTATAATTGTGTCTATAGGTTATTTTTCAAGATAAGGTTTACAGAGAGCAGCTGTGTTGCTCTGCAATTGTTAGCTGAAACAAATCATGCACAACCATCTGTTAATTATTTTCTGTACCACAGACACTGATGTTTTTGTGGGTGTTCTGTTCTTGAACTATTAGGTCTGTGCAGATTGAATATCCAAAGAATCCTATTTCTTAATATATAAGTTTGTGTAATTAGTTTTTTAGAAAGAGTGAAACATGAATGTTGACTAACACCGAAAGGATGTGAATGATGAAATAACAAAAAGGTTGAGACTGAAATTAAATGTCAGATTTGCATTTTTCAAAATGAGAAATTGTTACATAAAGAGAAGAAACATATATTTGACCAATCTGTTCATTCCTGTTTAGGACCCAGCCATGGAGAGGTGGAGACACGAGAGTGTTTGTATTACAACATCAACTGGGAGATCGAAAAGACCAACCAGAGTGGCATTGAACGGTGTGAAGGAGAAAAGGACAAGCGCTCACATTGCTATGCTTCATGGCGCAATAACTCTGGCACCATAGAGTTGGTGAAGAAGGGCTGTTGGTTGGATGACTTCAACTGCTATGATAGGTAAGAAAACAAACAGAATAATGTGCATTGTTTTGCTCTGACCGGAGCTTGTCTTGTAAATGACATTTCCTTGCTGACTGCATGCTTTATTGTCAAATATTTATGTGGTTAAAATGTCAAAATGTAATTTTACCATATTGTTTTGATTTTGAAGCATCTGCTTTAGATATAAATTTATCATCTGTATATAAATACAATTACATTTTAGTGTTTATCATAGGATTGAATCATATTCATTTTTAATTATTATTTATGATCTTCTTCTCATAATTAGTTAAGGGCCCAGAGTGGAACATGATGGGGGTTAAATAGTTTTAAATCTTCACTTGTCAAAAGCTTAAAATCTCCAACAAATTAGACAAATCCATATTGTTGCATTTTTTTTTTTAATCAATAGAGATTTTTTTTAAACAAGAATGTCCTATTGTTTTAAAATGGCCCAAAATACCAGGCCTTGCAAGCTGCTGTAATATTGTAAATGTATATGTTGCTGCATCATAATATTATGTTTTATAGTGTTTATAAACACAGCAGGGGCTTGTTATTTTTATCGTACAAGAAAAAAATATTACATCAGAATTTCTAATGCTTGGCTTGTATAGGTCCTCATATGTGAGTATCGACAGAATAATCTTCTTGAAATTGCATTAGGTAAGTGGCAAGTAAGCCAGTCACCCAGAGTGCTGTTAGAAAAAGATTACTCCAGCAATCCCAGGTTGCTCTGTTGTTAAGTGCATTGCTCTTGGTCTGGAATTGTTTTAGACCCTCACAGTAGTTTATTGTGAGTAAGCAGTATCATTTTCTAGACTCGGCAGTAGCAAAGAAAAAGAATACACTTCTGAAATTAAAAGGAGCTGCTGAAAGGCACAATGCATTAACACTAGCATCCTTTTAGTATGTTTAGTGTGGATAGAATCATCTGGAAGCTGGGTATCTGAAGATACTGGTACATGTAAATATTCACACATCTTGCCCTTTTCCAGTATTGAGTTTCCACAGAAAACCTAGCAGCAATAAATCAGCTATACAGTGTGATCCTATATAAAATTGATGTTCGCATTATACAGCTGTTTTGTTTTGTCTTTTGAGGTAATTTACTATATTATTTATATAGTTAAATTTATTTTTATTATACTTTTAAATTACTGATGCCCTTAAAAATTACATTTCTCCAATAATGTTCTTTTGAAGTTGTGACAAAGTGAATGTGGTTAAAAAAATGATTCTCATCTTATCTTATCTCTTAATTCAATATTGGTTTAATTTTGGTCTTTTTTTCATGTTAAAACTATGGACTCGAGGATAAGGACATATGTACATGGTTAAAAAGTTCAAGGGTTCAAACTTGCACAAGACACTGTAACTGGGGAACAAAATGAAAACAAAGTTTCTTAATCCTAGTGTTACTGATGACAGGTTTGAGTGTGTTTGGATTTGATTTATTATGAACATGCAGGTAGAGATGGATATACACACGCACCTTACCAAATTCATGTGTTTTATTTAGTCTCACAGATGTAACAAAACAAGCATTTAGTCATTGCTTCTTGGACAGATGGATTATTTCAATTCCATGTCTACAGTTTGGGGAAGTGCCCTAGTGCATAAAACAAGGTTGTTAAACCTTGGCTCTTAAGAAGCACTGAGCTTAACATTACCAGTTATTTTTGCTAAAGATTTGGAAGAATTGTTAAAAATGACCACAAACACACTCTATAATCTTGTAGAAGAGCTTTTTTATATACTGTAAGTGAAACTTGTTTTGGATTCAATAGGATGGTCCACCCTAAAATAGGGTGTCATAAAAGCTCCTGTAAATGTAATATGTAGGTGTCATAATACTTTTGTCCATATAGTGTGTATGTGTGTGTCTGTGTGTGTGTGTAGGATCTATTTTCTGGGTAGGTTACAGCTTTAGACATCTAACAGCATTACAGTCTGCTAATCGCCACCAGTCCCATAAAATTTAACCTTCCAACTCTAAGCCCCACTGGAATCCAAATGCTAGTGATTTCCTATAGTCAGATAATGTCAGCATACATCACATTAGAACTGTGAACATTTCCTAACTGCTGTCAATCCTTTTGTTTTAATTTATTTAATTTTTGAATTACTTTATTTTTTTGAACTTCTGATCATGTATGAACAACATCCATGGGAATATGATGCTCAGTAGAGTTGAAATACACTCATTATATCTTCATTATTGTCCCTTTTTTTTTTTTTTTTTTTTTTTTTTTTTTTTTTTTACTTCCACCTACCATAGAGATGCAAGTTGTAATTCTGCAGTTATAGACTGCTTTCTGTTTGTATTTTTACATCCCTTGTTAGTTCTTGATAGTTGTCATTTGAAGACACTGGGGCAGTTTTTTCATTGGGTGACTGTTTCTGGTTATACTGATAGGATAGTGCTGAAAAACGATTTGTGTGAAACAAAGTGCTTACGAAGCATTAGTCTCATTGTGCATTATCAGCAGAATCATTGCACTGGAGCTCGATCTGATCACCTACTCTCCTATCTGTACTAAACTCTAAAAGCCATGTTAGCAACCAGTTAGTACGGATATTTCCAAAAAAATACAACATGTTGTAAAATAAATAAATATAGTGATATTGTTCTGTCTCTAGGCCCCTATTAATGCACACCATCTGTAAATTGTATATTCAATAAAAAAAAGATACCGTGACTAACACAAAAAGTATGTCTGTGTGTGTATAGTGTATGTATGTATCTCTCTCTCTCTCTCTCTCTCTCTCTCTCTCTCTCTCTCTCAAATACAATGGCAAATACAAATGCACATTATTAGAATATAATTTATATATTATACCTGCTAATAGTGCATAATTGCCCTGGAGCAAATGCTTATAGCCTGAAAGGCATGGAAGCACCAAGGACAGTTTGCCTGTCCATTAAAGGGCCGACACAAACTCACTTATACCAAGGGCCAATTTAATGTGTTTTCTTTCTCTGATGTACATGTGTTTGAACTGTGGAAGATCAAAGATGGCAGAATTTGAAGTAAATCATAAAAATTTGAAGTAAATCCCTTTGCTACTGTGAAAGACAAGAAAAGTTGTTAGTTAATAGATATATTTTTTTAAGTCTTTCACCTTGATGGGATCTGTGGCATATTGTCAGTTAAATTACAGAAATAGCTTTGAAAAGTTTCCAAGCTTTAGAAATTCTTTAAATCTTCAAACCTTTCTTCTCTGCTGCTGATGCCAAGAAATTTTTATATTATTTGCACGCCCTTAGCACTAATGCTGCACAAAGTGATCGTGACAACAATGTAGTGTGTTCGGTTGAAAGTATGGGGCTTTAACAGGACTGTTTTTTCCCTTGTTTAACACCAGGCAGGAGTGTGTCGCCACAGAGGAGAACCCACAGGTGTTCTTCTGCTGCTGTGAAGGCAATTTCTGCAATGAAAGGTTCACACATCTACCAGATGTAAGAGGACCAGGTAAGCAAGCTGACTTGGAATGATTTTGCGCACTCAGAAAGCCATGTGTTTGGATTCAAATAGTGTGTAATTATTAGATTTTTTGTTCTTTTGCTTTTCCCTCTACTTTGCACATTGCTTGCAATCTCATATAAATATGGACAAAAATATCCTGATACACCTCTTCATTTAATTAATTCAGATTTTTCATTCAGTCTCACTGCTACAGGTTTATGAAATCAATCACCATTTTGCTACACACTTGTGAAAACAGTTTGGGAAAGGACCTTTTCTGTTTTATAGAGGTTATTTTTGTGTCATGATGTTTACAAACATGTTTGGGTGAATCTGAACCACACGGCCAAGACTAGAGATTGTAATCCAGGTCAAAACAAAACATAAATACCTTCTTACAGACACGTTCAAAAAGTCTACCTAAAAGTCTGGAACCTTTTATAGTTACAGGGGGCGGGAGATGAGATGTCCTAAAAACTTCTAAAGTTATATTATCATAGCTGTGCCCATACTTTTGACCATGCAGTGTAACTAGATTCATGCAACACTCATTTTAATGGGTTTGATGATGGGCAAATGAAATATAGATAGAAAACAAATTGAAATTGGAATTAACTGTTTAAGTAGAAGGGTTCATTTTCATGTGCGTCCTCTGTTACATGCCCAATGCTGCCATATCACTTCTACCGACTAATGATGAGTTTTTTAGAAAGTACTAGAATGATGAAGATTTTATTTGGTTTATTTAGGAGTTTAACATTGAGATGGCATGCTACTGGTCTATTTTCACATAAATTGTTACAAAAGATACAGTCATAGGGGCAACTACAATCTCCAACGTACTTATTGGCATGTTTTTGAATGTAGGAGGAAACCGGAGTGCCCATAGTCAACCTAATCAAGCACAGAGAGGACATGTAGACTCCACCCAGAAAACACCTTAGTTCATCCCTACTGGGAGTCGAACCCAGGACCTTTTTGCTGTGAGGCAGAAGTGCTAACCCCTGCACCACCCTTCAGCCCTAAAAGCATCAAGGACTGCATGTCTCATATTACCTCATAGCCACTGACTCTGCCCTAAATTCCCTCCCCCACAATATCCACTCACAGCATGCCACCCTAATCTTTTCACTGACAAACAAATGAGTGAAACCATAATTTTAATGTTTGTCACTATAGAAAAACTTATCTTTAAGTAATAATGCAGTTGGATGAACTGAAATGCTAAGGCTTGTTAATTAGCTCTCCAACTAAAAGGTTTTTATAAAGTAATTTTTGAGTGGGCTGCCCAACAAATGTTTAAACTTCTTTTCACCAATTGTGTACATACTGTAGATAAAAAGGTAAAGTACTACAGAAAGTGAAAACATTAGAAATATACTTGTTTTTCAAGAAGTTGTTTGGCTATGAACAGATGTTGTTTACTGGTGCATAAAGCGAAGAACAAAGATACATTTTGCTGATTTGATGGTCAGTTGTGTTTAAAAACAAATATCTGTACAATAAGGTTAAAACGACCTGTTTAGCAAAATGCTGCCATTAGAATTTCTTGTATTTCTTTATTTAAAAAAACACTAAATTGAACTGTTTGTGGTGCACTTGCCATAAATACACTGTTTTAAAGTTCTGGATGTTTAAAGCTCTTTGGTGACATTCTCTACTCCACAATTCAGTGTTTTCTCATTAGAAAGTGAATGAGGATTCATTTTGTTTCACACAAGAGTTTCTCTGGCACATGCAGATAAATCAGAGAGATGCCTCATTCAGGAGGATAACATAGACATTGTATAGCTTACTTTGATTTTTTTTCCCCTCCTGTTGCCATGCTACATGCTCTCTGGGGTCTTTAGAGAGTAATAGTGTCCTAGGCAGTTTAACGATTGTGTATTTATCAGCCCCCTGCAACCATCCTGCCATCTCTATGGGTTTGTGTGCAACATTAGATCTCTCACTCAGTCTCTGTCTTTCTCTCGTGTGTGTTTTATGTATCTTAGTTATTGAGCCCCCTCCTGCTGCTCTGTATGTCCTAAATGTGTTGGTGTACTCCCTGCTGCCCATTACCATGCTGTCCATGGCGCTGCTGCTGGCCTTCTGGATGTATCGTCACCGGAAGCCTCCCTATGGCCACGTCGACATAAATGAGGTGACCATTCGTTTTCTTTATTTCACATTCAATTCTTTACTTAATATTTATTACTTAATAAGCAGAGTTATTGGTGTTTTGTATAATTGTTTATGATATAGTTCATTATGGTATATTCTATTTTTTTTACTTGCCTCTCCTAATTTCCAGCTGTTCTATTATACTGTATGGTTTGTAAATAACTATCTCCCTCTACTGGTCAAATTCACAATTGCAAGTCGAGCTAAAGCACACTGATTTACTTCTACCATTACTTTTACCATCAAAAAGAAAATATGTATCTTGAGCGTGTGTGTGTGTATATATATGTGCACATGTACACATATAATGTGTGTATGTATGTGTGTGTATATATATATATATATATATATATATATATATATATATATACATACATACATACATACATACATACATACACACACACAGTATATATATGTGTGTTTGTGTGTGTGTCAAGGGAGAGTGAATTGAGATAAATTTGTATATATATATTTTTTCAATCAAATCAATTGAATCATGTTGCTTTGCTCAGGATCTCGGTCCAGTTCCTCCATCCCCCTTAGTTGGACTAAAACCACTGCAGTTGTTGGAGATTAAGGCTAGAGGGCGCTTTGGCTGTGTGTGGAAGGCCCAGATGATGAATGATTATGTAGCTGTGAAGATCTTCCCCATTCAGGTTTGTCAGCATAAGTGTTTCTACAAAATTCATGTTCCAGCACATATTACTTACTGGGAGCTGCATGTTAATGAATTAGAAACATATGTGATTTGACTGATTTAATACTTCACATCAGTATAGTACTGTAGCAAATGTACAAATTTACTTTTTGACATTGTCTTTTTTTATTACAGATTCAATACAATGCAATTTATTTCAATACAATTTATGAATTAAAAATATATATATTTAAAAACAACTTATTTTAACTTATAAGTTAATGCCCATCTTCATGGAAAAAATAAGTTTTTTTTTATTATTTGCATTTTGAACTATATATTAAATGAATAAAAAATTGTCATTTTTGTCCATGCTGGTCAACACTTGAACTTGTTTAATTATTGTAAGCTTTGTGTTTGATACCTGTACAGTGGTGTAAAGTTGCATGTATTATAATGACTCTATATTCTTGTACTACAGGATAAGCAGTCATGGCAGAATGAGCGAGATATTTTCTCTACACCTGGTATGAAGCATGAGAACTTGCTACGCTACATTGCTGCTGAGAAACGAGGAACCAGTCTGGAAATGGAGCTCTGGCTCATTACAGAATTTCATGAAAAGGTTAGTCTATTACCATTTCAAACCATTTTAACTATCAGGTGAATTATACTCCACTGATTACGTACCGGAGTCTTGGTGGAAAATTTAATTTAACTGCATACATAAATAAATGCAATTTGCACACTATTTATTTAATACTTACCTTATTAAGTTCTTGATATTTTTTGCTTCTTAGGGTTCACTTACTGACTATCTGAAGGGCAATGCTGTAAGCTGGAATGAATGTGTCACATCGCTGAAACAATGGCATGTGGCCTGGCCTACCTTCATGAGGATGTGCCACGGTACAAAGGAGAAGGCCCCAAGCCTGCTATTGCTCACAGGTATAATGCTAGTTGTAAAAGAAAGAAGCATATGTG
Source organism: Corydoras sp. C115 (assembly GCA_019802505.1). Lineage (NCBI taxonomy): Eukaryota > Metazoa > Chordata > Actinopteri > Siluriformes > Callichthyidae > Corydoras > Corydoras sp. C115. Next base: position 2,111,853 of record JAFMOC010000028.1, read on the forward strand.
TCATGTAAACTAATAATTTTTGACAACTGAATGTTAATTATTGTTTAACATTCAGTTGTAGAATTATAAATTGCAAACTGTCTAGTAATAAAAGACAAACACTTCATATCTGAACACCTTCAATAGGGCAGTATCATTTTTGCTAGGAAAATACCTGTTACTATAAGACAAACCACATAAAAAAAATCAATATTATCAGTGCTAGCTTTTTTGAGTATGACTTGTATGTTTTGTGGTACGTCTCAGGGATTTTAAGAGTAAGAATGTGATGCTGAAGAATGATTTAACGGCTGTTGTTGGCGACTTTGGGTTGGCAGTAAAGTTTGAGCCAGGAAAAGCACCGGGAGACACTCATGGTCAGGTAGGAACAAGAACAGTCTAAACATGTCAAATAGTACAGTGTTTACAGTCGTTGAGCATTCTGAGCATTTTTATCATTTACTGTTAGGTTGGCACGCGGAGGTACATGGCACCAGAGGTTCTGGAGGGAGCCATCAATTTTCAGCGTGATGCCTTCCTAAGGATAGATATGTACGCCATGGGGCTCGTGCTGTGGGAGCTGGTGTCCCGCTGCACAGCATCTGACGGTATGAGTACAAGTGTCATAATTAAGTTTCCATACATATTTGGAAATGACAGATTTCTAAGTGATTAAGAACATGTCTGTAATTATTCAGAAATGCTGTTATATCTAATGCTTCATTGCAAGCCAAAGGGTTAAGAACATAATGCATCCAAACATTGCATTCCAATACTGTGTTATTAATCTTAGTTTGTTTTTGGCGTTCCAGGTCCAGTGGATGAGTACATGCTGCCTTTTGAGGAGGAAATTGGACAGCACCCATCGCTAGAGGACCTGCAGGATGTTGTAGTCCACAAAAAGCTGAGACCAGTACTGAAGGAATGCTGGCTCAAACACCCTGTAAGCATGTCTAGAATGAAAGAGTTATTCATCAAAGGCATTTTAACAGGATCTGTAAAACTGTTATAGATCTGCATATTAAAATAACTTATTACTCCACTGGTCAGCGGTTTAGTCAAGTCTAATCTGAAGATGCACAGATTCTATTCCCTTTATCCTAAATGTAATACACAATAGTTTTGGTCACTGGATTATTTTGCTATAGTTCACATGTTGTGCAGGAGCCAATCCAAGCACTCAGGTTAAAAAACACACACTGCCAAACATATTTGTACACACATTTACACCTGGGGCAAATCCATATTGCCAGAAAAGAATTATTCATAATCAATATGGATTCTGTCTGCTCTACTTTGGAGTCGAATCCACAATCTCCATGCTGTCGGGTTGGAAATCTAGCCACTGAATCTGCTGCCATGAATATGACACAAATAGCAAGTAATTTATTGTTTAGGTAATAGTTCTCAATTCCTGCATTGAGGGAAAAAAGAAAAGTCTTTCTGTAAAAGATTTAAGACCCATTATAATATTCCTTTGATATGTAAGCATCTAGAGGCTTAAGGCTTAAGAAGTGTAGAAACTTTATTTATTAATTTTTATGCTGAATTGTTATTTAGACAGACTTATCAAATCAATTAATGATTATAAATTAGTCATGTTTGGTCCAGAAACAATTGTACTGTAATGTATAGCCCATTCATAGGAAGCATTAACCCTGATGTAGGAATAAATAAAAACCCTCAAAACAGAGTTCAGATTATTTTAATACTCCCCAGTTCTTACAGTGCAAACACGTTGCAAGAGTCCTTTCTCCACAGTTAAAAAATATGCTGTGTTGTGAAAAAACTCTCTGGTCTTCATCATAATTAAAACATTTGTGACATAATGTTTTGCTGTTCAAGTGAATGTGAGCGGTGGTTTATTTACATTTGTAATATATATATATATTTGCTGGTGATTTTCATTGTCAGGGAGATAAGGTCATTTAACTTTTAACTGACAAATATAATAGTCTTTAAATACAAAATTTAAAAACAAAAAAAAATCTTACTTTGGTTGTCCATATTTTATTTAATTATATAGCAGGGAAATTGTACAGTTGTTAAGTAAAAACGTGTGTCTGTTTCTGGTATAGGGTCTAGAGCAGGTGTGTGAAACCATTGAGGAATGCTGGGACCATGACGCAGAAGCTCGTCTTTCAGCGGGCTGTGTGGAGGAGCGTCTCTCTCAGATCCGGCGTCTTGGCAGCGGCCCTGCTTCTGACTGCCTTGTTTCTGTACTCACCTCTGTCACCAATGTGGACTTGCCTCCCAAAGAGTCCAGCATCTGAAGATGAGGGGGGACGAATGTCCCAACATTAACCCTGAAACAAAAGAAATGACCCAGACTCAGAGGATCTCAGACATCAATGAATGCAGCTGCTATTTTATCCTGATGTTTTTTAAATTAATTCTTGTTATTATTATTAGTATTATTATTATTCTGATCGGATCAATACTACCAGCACACCTCGCTACTGTATTTTTATTAAGAGAGGAAAAAAAAAAAAAAAAGTGAAGAAAAAAAAAAAAAAATCCACACAGGAAATAAACAGCATAAGGACATCTCAAAATGCATTCAGGTGCCGACTTATGAATGCTGACATGATGCAGGTACCTCAACTTTTTCATTTCAAAGATTTTTTTACTTTATTTTTTTCTCTTTATATTCCTATTTTTCTGTCTTCTGGACATATTTGCCAACCAACCCATCCACATTCACCAAGGTGGAGAATACGACAATGCTGCAAAACCTGAGAGGAACATTAAGACTGTTACATACAATTAACTTTCCTCAAGGGATTTTTATTTCTGATTTTTACCGATTTTCCTCTCTTACTGTGTGCTATTCAAAATTATGGAAAATGTGTCTTTTACGGAACTAACGGGTGTCTCTAGAACACAACGAAATGTGGAAGACAACTGGATTCTTTTATCTTATTGGTTTTTGTGGTGTTGGAGAAGTTGGCATCTGTGAAGAGGGGTTGCTTTTTATTCTGCAGTGTGGGATTGAAGAACTTCAGGTATAGAAATTGGCTTTGCATTTACAGTTGAAGGTGCCAGGTTGAGAATTTGAATAATGAGTTTGGTTTGGTACAGAATTATTTCTCAGGTAACCAGTTTTGGCATATTTGGTTGGTTCTTGGGTGGGGGTGATTGCTATTTATCACTCATAGTTGATGTGAGATGTTTCCAAGAGTTTAAACTTCACTGAGTGTAACACTAAACAGTACATGCTGGGTGTGTAATTGTGGTTTGTGTGGGTGAATGAGAGGAAAACTGTTATTTAGGAAGATTAATAGAGTTAATGTTTGGTATGAGAGGAGTATGCTGAGCATGCTTAAACGACCATGCTAAACGTTGAGTCTAAGCAGCCCTTAAAATTATTATTTTTTTTATCATCAGATTTTTTTTGCCAACTTTATTTACGTTAGATATCTGGATTTAAGGACTGAGACTAAAAAGAACCAAGATTGGTCTCCTCCTCATATAAAAAGCCTGTACTCATTTAATTAGCTGAAGGATTTTAATTTACACATTGTGGCTTGGTCTCTTTAGCTTATTACCAGTTACTCAGAGGGACCAACTTTGAGAATCGGACCCTGTGGGTTCGGTTATGTAGATATTACATACTACAGTTGGTAGATGTGTCATCTGTTTGTAATAATTAATTAAGCGTAACGAGTAATTTTTGATAGAAATAAAGGAGGGAAAGAAAAACAAGTTTTTAGTTGTCTTAAAAGTGGCAGGGATGAAATTTCATTTGTTTGCCACAGTGAATGTCCACGATGCTGCTGTTTTAACGCAAAGCTAAACTCTTTCTGTATTTTACATGCGTTCTGTGCATTACACATGCAACTTCTCAGTAGAACTCATTTTAAATGCAAAGCTATGAAACATTACAGGCTTCCTAGAAGAACGTGAGAAAGTCTAAACAATAAATGTAGTAGTGAGAATAAATAAAGCTTCAAAAGAAAAAAAAAAGTTTCTTCATAAACCACAAACCACCTCAAACCAGAAATACCTCAGATTTTTCTATGTGTATGAGTTCTGTTATATATTCTGTTAGTTGTGTTGACTTAGAAAGTATATTTTGAACTATGTTCACTTTTAAGATTAGTGTTTTGAAGAAAAAAAAAAGAAAAGTGTCCAAAATCTTTTTAAGAAGTGCTACTGTGTTATGGTATATAAAGTGGAGAGGAAAAAATGTGTAAATATCTGTAAACTGGTGTTAAATTCTGCCTATCTATGAGACCAGGGCATTATATCCTTATTTTCTGCAGGCTCTTACCTAATTCATGTTTTTCTGAAATCTTCACCATTTCATTACTTTTCATGTTTTTTTATGCTCAGTATTGTTTTATTTTTTGGGGGGCGTACACTGTACAGTGGTGCTTGAAAGTATGTAAACTCTGTAAAAAAAAAATGCAGTATTTTGCATAAAACTAAAAACATCTAAATTTTTGTGTTGACAAGAAATCCAGTCAAAAAAAAAAACAACAAATATTATACTTGGTCATTTACTTAATAAAAATGGCCTGGTGTTTCAAATGCATCAAAATATATAAATCTCCAGGATAAGCAATTTATTCTAATCTACAGTGAAATTCATTGAAAGAACAGTAATGTATCTGTCAAAGTCTAAACTTTTAAGTGTTTATATAATGACCCAAACAAAGAAGATTTTTTGAGAACCCCTTAGAAAAGAGTTCTCAATTTATATCAAACTGTTTTTTTTTTTGTAGTTGTCTTCCCTAAAACAGTTCAAATCTTCACTGTACCAGTGAATTTTACTGTATGAACAGGGACTCTTACAACATAATTTATTTCAGTAATAAATGGCTAAAGAAAAAAATGTTAATGTTTTGGAATGGCCAGTTTAATGTCCTGAGTTTAAACCTGCAGTGAACTGTTCATGTATAAGAAGCCCATCAACTTTCCAATTTTTGCACTCGCATTTATCAAAAGAATGATTTTCTCTGTATATTATTCACCAAGTATAATATTTTTGTCTCATTTGCCCAATTTTGTTCAATGTAATATAGATTTTTTTTAATGATGTATAGAACATTACCATAGTTTTACAGTCTTTCAAGCTCCACTCTGACACTTTAGCCAAATTAGTTGCCTTTTTACAGCAAATAAACACAAGCTACTGAGCAGCTATGTGGAACAATTATTAGCTTAATAGCATGTCATATGCTGGACCTTACCAAATTAGTTAATTCCAAATTGAAACCAAATTTATATTTGACATTTTGTGCTGATTATGAAATGCAGCTGTAGTTCTGGTAGCACAGAAAAAAGCAGTTTTTGTCTTTCTCCTCTTCTCATCTTCACCCATTATGCATTACAGCGGTTGCTTCTGCTTTTTTCTACATGTTCTGACTGGAGCTTTAAGTTTTTAAACTTCATGGTGCCATATGATATACTTGGGATAGTGACTCCCACCTGCAGGGTTGGATGAGATTAGATTTGTGTCGGCTCAGTCCAGCATGAGGCCGTCTTTGTATGTAGTGGACTTAGTGATTTTTGTCTGCATACCAGAAAAATGGATTAAGATCGGTTTTCCGATATAACATGAATTGCCAAACTAGAATAATGCTTGTCTACCCATATCTAAATAATTTATATATATATATATATATATATATATATATATATATATATATATATATATATATATATATATATATATATATATATATGGTGTCTCTTTAGGGCTTATAGAAACTTTAAAGCAGGTTCATATTTTTCAGGCTCCATTGACTGTGGTGATTCTGTTGCAGTCATTGGACAATGTAGCAAGCAATATGCACAGCAATACCGTTCTTTGAACAGATAAACTTTCTGGGCATTGTTACTTGATCCTCAGACATCATGCCAAATCATTTTGCTCATGTAAACAGTAGGCTGCTGTTTTGTGGGTGAATAACATGTTTCTTTAATCAGCCTTTTTCTGATCGGTATGTAGCTGCAGTTCTTGCATTATAAATCTGCAAGCAGGAAGCCAAAGTTTTATTTTTCACAGGTATCAGTCTGTAATTAGACAGCCTTTTGGTTGTATACAGCATCACCAGTTTAGCTAAAACTACCAGCCCCCACAAATAATATGTTAAAATTTACTTTTACAAAAAAAGTTATTTTAAAATGTGTGCGTCATAGTCATATTCCTGCTGTGACGCAGCATAATGAGATATTTTATCTATTGTAATGGTTAAAGTGTCAAATCATTGCTTGAGGATCTCCTTGCATGTGGAATTATAAAAAAAAAAAAAACTCACTGGTTCATGTCACAAAGATGGCCTTGTGAAATGCTGGATAGTTTTTGACGACCAGGACCATTGCAAACCTCTTCTTTTTGGAGGTCTATTGATGTGCCTGTGTTTTCTGCTACCTGCTGAAGCAACCGCTGGTTTTCTTTCTCTTTTTCTTCTTGCCTGTTCCTTGGCTTTTTGCTCCTGTTGTAATACTTTTCAGAAAACAATCTATATACATACATATATATAAATATATATATATATAGATATATACATATTATATAAAGTCTTTACAACATGACCAGCTGTAACTCTGGATGCATTCACAGATCCAGGTTTTCAGGAACCGATTACCTCAAAGCTCATGTGAATCAGTATTGCTTGCTGGATAGTCATTGACACTTCAGAGAAAAATGTACACTATTGTAACACACAGCAGAGCCTCTTTTGTACTGGTGTAACATGTATAACATACCCCTTGACAACTCAAAAACCTCTTTCGTCTCTTGCCTGACAAATAAGACAAATCTGACAAATAAGCAATTATGTGGTACTACACTGGGAAACACGCGAGAGCTTCCTAAAGCCCCCTTTTTCTCATGAAAGCTAAAGATTAAACTGACCTCATTAAATATAGGAATCGGTGCAGGTGGGGATAGTCCTTGTTTATTGCTACTGTTAAATGTTCAGCATACACATGACCTCTGCAGGTGTTGGTACGTATCGTTACCTCATTTTTTCCAAGGTTAAAGTATCATGGTTAAATTGTAGCAGCCTTATAAGTGAGTATGTGAGTATTAAAGCCTTCCCCTTAATGGAATACAGCTTGTTTATGTTAACTGCTTCTTTGTGTAAGTAGCACAAGGCTACTTTTCTGGTGTGTGGAATATAGCCACTGCCCGTAAAAGCAGATTGTTGAATTTTTGACCCAAGGTCCTTGTTTGTTACAAATAATCACAGCAGTTGGAAGTCAGTGAATGAAAACCACTAAACTTAAAATATAATTGACCAGTAGTGACTCAAACAGGACTTGAAACCAGATACATTACAGCCAGAGTTGGCTGTAGAAGATGAAAGGTGTTTTTTACTTGTCTTGTCAAGGGGTCAAATTTTAAGTGCTGTTTCTATATTGGAATATGTGAAATGTACATGTAGTAGGTTATGTTTCACTATTGTAGCTCAATTGTAGTTCAGATGGCTTGTACTACTGATTTTAACAACTATACTACAAATATGTGTAAGACAAAAATGTATACAGAGAGTCAAGCTTGTTGCTGTAGCCCCTCTTATTGATCGAAATCTATGTTGAAAGAGTTTTATATATGGCCTGTAAGAAATGCCCTGGGATGATCAGACATCAACTGTATTGCTGTAATGAACTAAGGACTTTTTTTGAGCTCATTGTAACATAGTTCTTTAATTTGCAGTTGGTCATTGTTCCTTTTTACTGTGGTAATTTTAGAATTACGTATCCAGTTTGGATTAGTTTTACCTAGAGCTTGGGATGTGGTCATTTCTGCTCTTCATTGGTGCCAGAATAAATTGTGATGAATGTAGTACCTGCCCAGTGGGAAACGAGCACACCCCGAGCATTTTAGGAAAAAGTACTAGAAAGGATTATTTCAATTTTATCTTTTTGTATATGAAAGTAAACAATAAACAGCTAATGAAAATGTTTTGTATTTTTATTCATTTATTTATGTTTAATTGTTTAAAAATTGTGGCACGGTGGCTTAGTGGTTAGCACGTTCGCCTCTCAGCACTAGGGATTCCTGGTTCGAATCCCCATCTGGGTGGAGTTTCCATGTTCTCCCCGTGTCTGCGTGGGTTTCCTCCGGGTTCTCCGGTTTTCTCCCACAGTCCAAAAAACATGGATCAAGTCAATTGAATTCTCCAAATTGCCCCATATAGAGTGTGTCTGTGAGCGAGTGTGTGCCCAGCGATGGATTGGCGCCATGTCCTGGATGTATCTGTGGGACAGTACTGATGTAATAAATACTAACCCTAACCCTAACCCAGCGCCCGAAATGTTCTCCCCTGGATGGGCATGGGGAACCCCACCGCGACCCTAATAGAGGATAAAGCGGAAGATGATGAATGAATGAATGAATGTTTAAAAATTACTTACAAGAGGGTTAATGGTTCAAGCTGCATTGCCAAACATGGGACCATGAACAAGGTCCCCAAGCCCATTCCAACAAGCTCAGTTGCATCAGTTTTAACTCCATGGTGTTATGGAACTCCTTTAAATCATTCTCCATCAGTCACTACAAATAGTTCCAGTAGTCCCTTGGTTTATACATCTTTGTAGACATAATCTGGAAAGTTAGACTGATGCACATAATGTTTTTTCACAGCTGTTGTGGAGGTGCCAGTATTTCTCTGCTACACTTTCTTTCAGACTGTTGGTATTTCAGTTGTATTTACAGGCAGCTTGTTGTTATCTGCTTTGGATTACAGAAATCAGCAACTCCATGAGCATCCAGTGAGCTACAGTTCAAGAAAACCTCAAAACATCTTAGCTTTTTCTTATTTCTTAAGTAAATCTATAAATATTTTAATGCTGGTTAACAAATATTTGGACTGTCACAGCAATAAATAATCACATAACAAATACACTGCTCTGAGCACCAGTTTAGATGAATTTGCATCTGCATAATTTTTTAGACAAACTTATTGTGTAAGTGGACAGGTGTCACTCACTTATAGTAGTAGATTTCATCCATCCCCTCCTGTTTAATTTGCTGCAGCTCTGTCAGCAGCTCTAGAGGCATTGTACCCTGTGAGGGGCAAGTTTTCCCTACAGTGATAAATTCAACAATTTTAAGATGCATTAAGTTCTTTAATATTATCAGCTACAACCAAAAGTATTCTAACTTAAATATGCAAAACATAATGTCACTTTACAACAGTTAAAAAACAGTATCCAGCTAAATATGAGTTTTATATTCTGACTTATCAGAAATATTACTTTAATAATTAAACTAACAACTAATACAGTATTTATCCGGTGGCACGTTCGCCTCTGTGTAGGGATTCCCAGTTCGAATCCCCATCTGAGTGGAGTTTCCATGTTCTCCCCGTGTCTGCGTGGGTTTCCTCCGGGTTCTCCGGTTTCCTCCCACTCCAAAAACTGGATCAAGTCATTGAATTCTCAAAAATTGCCCCATATAGAGCGGCACGGTGGCTTAGTGGTTAGCACGTTCGCCTCTCAGCGCTAGGGATTCCCGGTTCGAATCCCCATCTTAGTGGAGTTTCCATGTTCTCCCCGTGTCCGCGTGGGTTTCCTCCGGATTCTCCGGTTTCCTCCACAGTCCAAAAACATAGATCAAGTAATTGAGTTCTCAAAAATTGCCCCATATAGAGTGTGTGAGTGTGTGAGTGTGTACCCAGCGATGGATTGGCGCCCTGTCCTGGGTCTATCTGCCCAGCGCCCGAGACGTTCTCCCCTGGATGGGCATGGGGAACCCCACCGCGACCCTAATAGAGCATAAAGCGGGAGATAATGAATGAATGAATGCCCCATATAGAGTGTGTCTGTGTGAGTGAGTGTGTGCCCAGCGATGGATTCTTACTGGGTACTATCTGCCCAGCGCCCGACTCCCCTGTCATGGGCATACCGCGACCCTAACAGAGGATTGCATTACATGAATGAATACAGTATTTATTACATCAGTCTTACTTTACATAACCGACAGTCAGCCATAAGCTTCAAGTTGCATTACATTGTGGTCTACAAAGAGCTTTTATCATGTATACATAACATTTGTCCACCATATAGTGAATTAGAATCACGTTTAGGAAATCAAGCACAGCTACATTATGACACATTGTAATAGGTAGAGGTTTGTGTAATCTTATTCAGTGTTATTGTCTTTATATTTATTATTTTTTATATTATCCAATATAAATGATAAACAACATAAAATGATGTTTGCATATGACTGAGAATTTAAAAGTGAGAATGATCATTCTCACTATGAACATCACAATATCTATTAGTTCAAGCAAACAACAGTTGATCACTAAAATAAAGCCTGTTGTACTGCTTCTTCTATGTATAAACTTTATATATAGGACATACATTGGACTCTGGGTGTTCACAAATTTTAAAACGTTGTGTTTCACTGCTGAATAAGCCGTGAATTCTAAAATAATTTTCTCAGTTGTTTATTTGCTTCAGTTCTTTATTCATTTGATTGCAGTATCTATATTGGATATGTAAGCAGTTTATGTCAAATCAGCTTGCATAAAGCTAATTAGAAATATACTAATTATAATTGACTGTTAATTTTGTAGCTGTGGGACACAAAAATATTTTTCTCCCTTGGATTGTAAATTCCAATCAAAGTCCCATTAATTCAAGGCCGGTGGGCCTCATTCTGGAGCCCTGTGGTGGAGCCAATGACACATAAACTGCATTAACAAGTACAAAGTAATTAAATTATTGTAAAAAGTTTGTTTTAATCAACAAGTTTCTGTACCCTTCAGTAATTAGAAAATGGGAAAACACAATCTGATTTGCTTTAACAAGCAGCTGAATATGAAATCTTATCATTAAAATTTGACAATTTATTACATAATTACATTTTTATTATTACATAATAAAAATACAGTCCAAGGACAAAAACAAAAACAACGCCAAAAACAATCCAACATGAAGTTTATGTGTGTGTGTGTGTGTGTGTGTGTGTGTGTGTGTGTGTGTGCGTGTGTGTACATATAGGACAGAACATTATGAAAATGTACACTGAGAAGTATTTGCATCAAAGCCATTTTTGAGTACATCGTGCACTGTTCTCCAGCATCCTGTTTGCCTGTTCCTGTAATTTCGCTATAGAAACCCATCCATCCATCCATTATCTTCTGCTTTATCCTCTATAAAGGTTGCGGGGGGGGGGGGTTCCCCATGCCCATCCAGGGGAGAATGTTTTGAGCGCTGGGCAGATACACCCAGGACAAGACAACAATCGCTGGGCACACACTCACTCACACAGTCACACACACAAACACACTCTATATGGGGCAATTTGAAGAATTTAATTGACCTTGATTCATGTTTTTGGACTGTGGGAGGAAACCGGAGAACCCGGAGGAAACACGTAGACACGGAGAGAACATGAAAAATTAGAACCTGGAATCCCAAGTGCTGAGAGGCGAATGTGCTAACCACTAAGCCACTGTGCCGCCCACTACAGAAACCCCATGAGCAAAAAAGTTTCAGAATATACAACTGTAATGTATTTCCCCCAATCTCATGGAGAAACTTAAATAAGCTTAAGTAAACTTCATAGTCCTTCATTCTGACTCCTGCAAGGCATTGCTTGTTGGCTTCCCATCATGTATGAAAATGTTTACAGCATTATACATACATACAGCTATTCCAAAAATTGATTAACCAAACCAAGATAACTTTACTATCCATCTTACCTTATTGAATTCCAGTAGAGTTCATATATATATATATATATATATATATATATATATATATATATATATATATATATATATATAGTGTGTGTGTGTCTGTGTGTCTGAGTGAGTGTGTGCCCAGCAATGGATTGGCTCGTTTTCCTGAATGTATCTGCCCAGCAAATGCTTTAATTAAAAAGTTATTTTACTGTCCAGCAGTAGAGAAAATTAAGTCACAGAGTTTATTTTAATTAAAAAAAGTATGTTATATTAATCCATAATCGATGTTTAAGTCCATCCATCCATCCATCCATTATTTTCCACTTTATCCTCTTTTAGGGTTGTGTGGTGTTCCCCATGCCCATTCAGGGGAGAATGTCTCTGGTGCTGGGCAGATAGACCCAGGACGGTGTGCAAATCCATCCCTGGGCACACACTCACTCACACAGACACATACACACTCCATATGGGGCAATTTGGAGAATTCAAGTGATCTTGATCCATGTTTTTGGACTGTGGGATGAAACCGGAGAACCCGGAGGAAACCCACGCGGACACGGGGAGAACATGGAAACTCCACTCAGATGGGATTCGAACCGGGAATCCCTAGCGCTGAGAGGCGAACGTGCTAACCACTAAGCCACTGTGCCTCCCCGATGTTTAAGTCATTCATTCATTCATTATCTCCCGCTTTGTCCTCTATTAGGTTCGCTGGGGGGTTCCCCATGCCCATCCAGGGGAGAGCATTTCGGGCGCTGCCCAGATACACCCAGGACGAGGCGCCATTCCATCGCTGGGCACACACTCACTCACACAGACACAATCTATATGGGGCAATTTGGAGAATTCAATTGACTTGATCCATGTTTTTGGACTGTGGGAGGAAACCGGAGAACCTGGAGGAAACCCACGCGGACACGGGGAGAACATGGAAACTCCACCCAGATTGGGATTCGAACCGGGAATCCCTAGCGCTGAGAGGCGAACGTGCTAACTACTAAGCAATCGTGCCACCCCGATGTTTAAGTCAACAAACCATTCATTCATCCATTATCTCCCGCTTTATCCTTTATTAGGGTCGCGGTGGGGTTCCCCATGCCCATCCAGGGGAGAACTTTTCGGGCGCTGGGCAGATACACCCAGGACGAGGCGCCAATCCATCGCTGGGCACACACTCACTCACACAGACACAATCTATATGGGGCAATTTGGAGAATTCAATTGACTTGATCCATGTTTTTGGACTGTGGGAGGAAAGCGGAGAACCCGGAGGAAACCCACGCGGACACGGGGAGAACATGGAAACTCCACCCAGATTGGGATTCGAACCAGGAATCCCTAGGCGAACGTGCTAACCACTAAGCCACCGTGCCGCCGCGATGTTTAAGTCAACAAACCATTCATTCATTCATTCATTCATTATCTCCCGCTTTATCCTCTATTAGGGTCGCGGTGGGGTTCCCCATGCCCATCCAGGGGAGAACGTTTCGGCCGCTGGGCAGATAGACCCAGGGCAGGGCGCCAATCCATCGCTGGGTCAACAAACCAAAATATGATTAAATTTGAAACTAGATTCTTCAACGCGGAGCTGCTGTATTCCTCATGAACACACGATGGCACTGTGAGGAACTGTAGCTGAGCCGACGTGCCCTGCTGTCCCTCGGTGGTTTGAGCAGCGTGCAGGTTGTAAACGCGGCAGCGTTGAGTTCAGTTTTAGAAAATGAAGCCGAGTTTGCGGTTTGTTCGATTCCTCAGTGGATTTGTGTGTGGAGTCACGGTGAGCACGGCGGCCTGCACCGCGGCGCTACAGCTCTATCTGAAAGAGCATTCTGAAGAGTTAGCAGAGGGTGAGAAGTCTAAAAACAGCACTCCATTAAACCCGAGCGTCTGATCCATCACCCGCACACAGCTGCAGACATCTCACCCAAACATTTAACATCCTCCCAACCTGAGAAATGACATTTTAACACGTTTTAACAATTTGAAACTTTAAAAAGTTTTCAGCAGCTGTTCTGTACCGTAACAGCAATGCTTTCGTTTGTGAGGTTGGTTAATTTTTGCTGGTACAAACTAACCAGTGTTTGGTTTTACTGATTTACACTAGTTAGTGTGTATTTCTACTGGTTTAAAGTTGTCAGTATTATCCTCTATTAGGTTTCCCATGCAGGCGGCACGGTGGCTTAGTGGTTGGCATGTTCGCCTCTCAGCGCTAGGGATTCCCGGTTCTCCCCGTGTCTGCGTGGGTTTCCTCCGGCTTCTCAGGTTTCCTCCCACAGTCCAAAAACATGGATCAAGTCAATTGAATTCTCAAAAAATTGCCCCATATAGAGTGTGTCGTGTCTGTGTGAGTGAGTGTGTGCCCAGCCATGGATTGGCGCCCTGTCCTGGGTCTATCTGCCCAGCGCCCGAGACGTTCTCCCCTGGATGGGCATAAGGAAACCCACCGCGACCCTAATAGAGGATAAAGCGGGAGATAATGAATGAATGAAAAGGTTCCCCATGCCCATCCAGGGGAGAAACACCCAGGATAGGGTGCCAATCCATCGCTGGGCACACACTCACTCAAACAGACACACTATATATGGGGCATTTTGGAGAGTTCAATTGACTTGATCCATGTTTTTGGACTGTGGGAGGAAACCGAAGAACCCGGAGGAAACCCACGTGGACACGGGGAGAACATGGAAACTCCACCCAGATTGGGATTCGAACCGGGAATCCCTAGTGCTGAGAGGCGAACGTGCTAACCACTAAGCCATCATGCAGCGGTTTTATTTGTCATTCCAACAAAATAAGTGCTGTACATTATTAAATCCTCCTGGAAACCGAGAAATAAAAGTGCCATCCAGTTTATTTCCTAACTATTGAGGGTAAAATAAACAACTTACAATTAGCTTTTTATTTAAACGTTACAGCATGTCCATTGAAGTGGACAAAAATCCCATCTTTATATTAAAAGCGAGCCAAGCCTAAAATACGAAAATTAAGCAATTTTGCTCGCGGAGTCGTAACAAGTCGTAACTGTACTAACAATAGTCGTAACTGTCGTAACTGTACTAACAATACAGCTTAGTATGAAAGTCGAACTGAACTTAAAGATGAAAATGAACTGAAATGTCCTTCTCTTGCAATGTAAATGGGTTTACATGGGTTCCCAGGAGGATATAGTGGAAGGAAACGGCATGATTCAGGAGCAAGGTGCTACACAGAACAGCAGTTCTACACTTACACAACCCAATATGAAGTGTGCACGTGTGCAAAGAGCTTGTGCAAAACAAGAATTACAATAAAATGATTGGTTTCTATTCGTTTGAACTGATCAGTGTTTTTTTTTTTTTTTTTTTTGGGACTAAACCAGTTCAAGCATGGTGGTTTCCAGATTATAATGGTTGGTGCTTGGCATCTACGAGATTAAACTGGTCATTGCTTGGAGTCTGCTGGGTTGAATAGTTCGGTGCTTGGCGTTTTTCCATTTGTTTAATATCTGTACATTAGTGTCATACATCGTTGTTGCTGCCTGGCAGCTCAAGGAGGATAAGTCCCCCACTGAGTCTTGGTCCTCCCAAGGTTTCTTCCTTAAATAACAACATAAAAGGGAGTTTTTTTCTTGCCACTGTTGCTTCGGCTTGCTCTTTGGGGGTTTAAAGGCTTTTCTTTCTGTAAAGCTGCTTTGTGACAATGTACTTTTGTAAAAAGCGCTATATAAATAAATTACTTGACTTGACTTGACTTGTCTGTCGGGTTAAACCAGTTGGTGCTTGGCGTCTGCCAGAGTAAACTGGTCTGTGTTTGGATTGAACCTGTTTGCATCTATGGGATAGCACTACTGAAATGTATATCAATCTGTGACACGATTAGTTATGTATAACACTTATTTATTCATTTTTCTTTTTCTTACAGAGACCACATCTCAAAAACTTATTAAAATGCATGGGCTTCCGTTAAATGGTTCTGATACCAGGTTCTACTCTAACCATGTCTTATCATATGATCAGAACCGAAGAACCCCAAGATGGGTTGCAGAACATTTGTCCAGTGAAAAATTACTTGGTAAGTTTAATGTTCAAAATTGTCATTCTTCTCTAAAGTTATTTTGTTTTTAAATAAAAGTGGTGTAAATAAGTATCGCTGTAGTATATGTATTCCTTTGAATATATTTTTAATATAGTATTATTAATGTAGTATGGTCAGAAGTAATTTAAACAGCTTTCTTAATTCTTGTTTATTAAGTGAATTAAGCATTAGTCCATGAGACAGTTTAGATATGATTTGAAATGGGTGTAAACAATGTATTTGTAGTCCATATAATTCATTATGATTTCATTATGTTAGGAAAAGCAGACAGAAAGCACTGCAAATTTAAACCAGATCCCAATATCCCAGAACTGTTCACTGCAAACAATGAAGATTATTTCCACAGCGGGTGGTCCCGAGGACACATGGCACCAGCAGGTGACAATAAATGTTCAGAGGTAAAGCAACTTTTTTTTCCCCCTTTCAAAATCAGTTTATTTGAGATACATTTCATAAGGGTTTACAAGGAAGGATTTGGTTTAACCACTTTGCTTAACATGTCGAGCCTTCATTTAAGGATAGTGGAATATCCTATAAGTTTGTGTATATATCCAAAATTTACTTTAGAATACCAACAGCAATACATATAAAATGTGTGTATTTCAAACAGATAGTTTGCATATTAAAAGTTCCGGGCAACTGTATCGGCAACTCTGGTTAAATTCCATGTTATATTGATTTATTTTTTTAAGTGAAAATAAGTGACCATGTTAATAAATAACAAAACCGAAATAGAATGCAAGATTGAATTATTTCTATATTTTTGTATATTTCCAATGTTACATTTAGCCTAATAAATAAATGAAAAACAAAACAAAACAAAAAACAATATTTTCAGGAAAAAAAGTAATATTTATTGATTGTTCTAGCAAAAGCCTTGTTTTTTCCCCTCCCAGGTCATCTTAAGTATTCATAAAAGCCAATTGATGAAATATTTGTGAGTGCTATGGAAAAATAAAAGCGATGAATATATAGTTTTGTCTTTAACGTTCTAGCTTTATCTTTCTACAGCAATCAATGGCAGAGACGTTCTATCTATCAAATATCGTCCCACAGAATTATGAAAACAATGCAGGTTTCTGGAACAGGTAAAGCATAACGACCACAGTCCGTTCCAGTCCCTGAGCATTTATTTTGATCTTAACACTCGGTTCTTTATTTTAGGTTTGAGATGTACTGCAGAGAGTTGACTGAGAGATTTGCAGATGTGTGGGTCATTTCTGGACCACTGACTCTGCCACAACTGGGAGAAAATGGAAAGAAGACAGTCTCCTATCAGGTACACAAACAGGACAGTTTAATTCTTGCTCCTAGGTTCAGATATCATGCTCAGGTAAAATTCCCATGTATATTATGGGTCTGAAGTGGGTTCTCAGTCTTCGGAATTGTGTTCTGTTTTACTTTGAATTACTATTGCTTAAACATAAACTGTGGTCTGTGGAATGGGGGTCTAAAATATTTTAACACTTTTTACATGCCTGCCTACTGAGCACAGTAAAATACAGTGATGAGCATTTAATTGATAAAAATACAGATTGATTAAATATGAAAATAGTGCATTTACTCATTGTGATTGAAAATAATTTATAGATTTGCAGTTTAAATTAAACACAGTTCATTTAACAGCTGCCTTATGTTTATAGATAGATAAAGCAAAAAGCCATGAAGGTGCAATAGTTCCAAATATTTATACTGGATTTAGAATATAAACTGAATCCTGTAAGCAAATCCTAAAAAGTCTTGTAATTTAATCTACTTCTGTCATATTTGTGCATGCTTTGGAGCACCCTGTGAAGGTTATCAAATGGTTAACATTTTAAAACTGTGGTTAATTCCTACTGCTCCCTTATGGAGATTGCAGTTTATGACCAGTAGATGTCAGCACTTTACCTGTCCTGTGCTTTTAAGAACCACACTGTGGCCACGCTCTATATTCCAACTCTATATCTGACATTTATATTCATACAGGAAAATCTTAGTATTTGTAAATAGTAACAACATCATCTCATGACTTATTCTACATTTCTGACAACATCTGCACATGGTTATTTTTTATAAATGGTTAATATGTATGAGCTTAGAGATTCGTGTTGCATTATAACAACAGATGAAGCTAAAATAATTTAACCCACTGTGGCTGAAACATCATAAGCTGGAACTGTCATGCGGGTGTTCTCTCCTCAGTGAGTGGGAGTAAAGGCGATTCAGCTGGCTGCACAGAGGAAAAAGTTGGCTTTCAGTTAGGGCTAAATCGACATAGACAGCCACCCCGAGGGCTAGTGTGTATCACAAATTGACAGCGACAGGAGCCATGTTACCTCGATCTTTGCCCACTCTGGCCCTAAGAGGGATCGTAGCTTAGATACAGCTTTTATTTCTGTATAGTCTCTGTGGAATTAAGTGCTCGTGCCAGGGTTAATTCTTTAGATCCACAAGGAACAAACAAATGATACTGATGAGCTCAACATGAATCTTTATTTACTTGATACATTGAGAGTTTTGTAAGACATTCACCTTCCTTATTAGTCAATTGTATTGCAATTCTGGCATTTGACTCTGAAAAGTTCCTGATATTGATATCACTTTCTTTTGATTGTATAGTTAATCATTGTATAATTTGCCAGAACATTGTTGTTATTACTTTACATTGGACAGTATCAAGCTTGTTTAAGATTCTTAAATACTCTCCCATTTAATTTGTTCTTAATCAGCTGATTGGGAAAGATGATGTTGCTGTCCCCACTCATCTTTTCAAATTAATCCTCGTAAGAAGCAACTCCTCTGATGGTGTTCTTGCTCTTGGTGCATTTGTTGTACCAAATGCTCCGATTAGCTTCGAACATCAGCTGAAAGAATACCAGATGCCCCTTACTGACCTGGAGAGGATATCAGGGCTGACCTTCTTCCCCAAACTCGACAGGACTCGGAGCCTAAAGGACCTTTGCTTGCTGGACTCGTGTGAGCTCATGGACTTTAAACGTTTTACCTTATACATCACTGGCCGGAAGGTAGGAGGTGCCAGGAGCTTGGAAAAACTGGAGAAGATAATGGCAGAGTTAAAAGAAAACGGTATTACAGCTGATGAGTATTTGCTAAAGCTTTACCTGGAGAAGAAAATGGAACTGCTAGAAAAGGAGAGCTCCGAGAGTGTGTCTGGATAATGACAAAGCTTTTGGTTGCAAGAACATGACTACTTTTCTATTCCTCTTTGTACTTCACAAAATACAATTCTGAGAACAATTTTGTTATAATGATTTAAATTTTAAAGAGCTTCCAACCAAAACATCTGGTAAAATCTCAATGATATTCTTATGCAGACAAATACTTGTTCTAAGTATTACTATATTTTAGTAATGATACTTCTATTACTTTAGAAGTTGCTTCTGTTGTCAGCATTAAATTTGCTGTGTTTTTTCATTCAGTTTAACAGCAGTGACTTTTTGTACTGATACAAAGTCAGAATTTGTAACTGTCTAACTTGAATTGATGGCTGTAATAATCCTAAAATATGGCTTATTCTTACCCACACGGTGTGCACTACTTATGGTGCTTTCAGACCAGAATCCACTTGTGCTTTTAACACAGGTAAACAAGTTACATCAGTGATAGTAACAATGATGCGTATAAACTGTTTGCTCCAAAACTCTGTTTACATCAAAAACTCATGTCATTCTGCAAGCATCGTAATGTATATAAAGTAAAAACAACATGAATTCCTAGTATGCACATACTTAAACTAATTATTTACTTTTAAAACCTTAATTGAATAAACACACACACTTTAGAAACATTACATCATAGTTTGTTGAATACAATATAACAACATTGTGGGAACAAAAGAAATGAAGAGGCCAATAAAATTAATGCAAAAAAGAAAGAAGTAAAGTCAGAAAAATCCACATCATACATGAATAATGTAGGATGGAACAGTGGCTTAGTGGTTAGCACGTTCGCCTCTCAGCGCTAGGGGTCGAGTCCAGTCTGGGTGGAGTTTCCATGTTCTCCCCGTGTCTGCGTGGGTTTCCTTTGGGTTCACAGGTTTCCAACAGTCCAAAAATATGGATTCAAGGTAAACTGAATGCTCTAAATTGCCTCATATAGAGTGTGTTTGTGTGGGGCATCTGTGTGAGTGTGTCCAGCAATAGACTTGTGCCAAATCTTTCAGATTTTTATTTTGTTTTCCCCTGCATGGGTATGGGAAACCCCTCTGTGAACCCAGTAGAGGATTAAGCAGAAGATAATGAATGAACAATGTGACAAAAAAATAATGCGACAAGGTAACACAACAAACTCAACTAAATTCTTCCAAACATCCGGTAAAGGCACAATTAAAAAGCACACTGCTATAAACAGTTTATATAATATCTGCTAGAATATTTTAGACTGTCAAACTAATTTGTTAATAAGAACATCAAAATGTCAACTAAGTATTTCAACACTTATAAATAAAACCCAACAAAACACTTTATTAATATTTAAGATGTGATGCCATACAATGTTTATGTGAATAAGCATATCAATAAAAATGTAAAATATTAAAAATGTAATGAAAAACATGAGTAGATCTGCAGTGGCAATAAACATGAATTCTCTCTACCATACTTTTGGATCAAACAGTTTCTATTAAATTATTTGAGAGGAATATTACAATAGAAAAGTTCTCTAAGAACTACAGACCCTTAGGGCCCTTTTCTATATTTCTAAAATGATATGGATTACAGAAGCTCTTTGGTTGTTTTGTCTGTCTTTCATTTTACTTAATTTTCATTTCATGGCTATTATAAGATATTAAATATATCATAAAACTTTGAATATACAGTACTGTGCAAAAATTTAAGGCACCAACAAATGGAGAAAGAAATGGGCAAAAGTATGTTTTTGTAACATATTATTAGAACTAGTATAAAAACAATAAAATGGTTTATTTAATAATCTCTAATAGCATTATTGGTGTTTAGTGTTTATTTCCTAGTAACCTTGACTACTACTACAGGGTGTTGGTTAAATGTGCTTGAGGTGGAACTGAACAAATGTGTGAGGGCTGGAAAGATCCAGCAGATTTCTTAAACCCAACGCTGTATTGTAAACTACAAACCACAAGGTATTGTGTACCTCTAAATAATTTTGTTGTAATGTAAGTGTACATATTCATCTCTACAGTAACAATATATGTTTATTTTTTTGTAAACACACACACATACTCTTTTGAAAAACTTGCACACAACATTGTTCATGTAGGTATTTTTTGTGCTGCTTCGCACAATTTCCTTTTTCCTTTTTTTTCTTTTTACTGGTTTAGCATTTAAAACATTTTCATTCAGCTCTGTTGTACCTTAAATAATGTTTTTAAGTGAAATTGTTGGTAACATGCATAAATATTTTGTATATAATTCACTTTTTTTTTCTTTTGGAAATGTTTTGTTTCATGTATCCTGATAATTGTCTACAAGTTTTTCCTGCTGCTAATTTGTCAGATTATTCCTTAGCATTGTTTAGCATCTGGAACTTTTAATGTATATATTTTGTCGAGGACCACCAAGAACATTATATTTAAAAATACATCATTTGATTAGTCTTAATCTGTCAGGATATTTCACTTTGCACATACAATGAATTTTAATTCTTGAAATATTGAAGTAGCATTGTCTATTTGAACACCAGAGATTGAATACTGACTGGATCACAGAACTATATATTTGAAAACACAATCACTTGATTAGTCTAAGGACTATCTGAACTTAAATCCCATGGTGGTCAGAGAAGGCACAGTTGACCTTGAGGGAATGACCCTTACTCTCTACCGAACTGCTCCAGAGGGGGTTTCCAGTGACTGACCTGGTGAATGACCCTAGTTCTTGTTAAAGTGATAATTAAATTGTTAGCGTCAGATATAAATTAATAAATTTTTTTCACCTTGCAGTTTTAAGTGTTTTGCTTGCTATTGAAGGAATATGGATGGTGGTGTGTGTATTAGAAAATCAGTGTATAGTTCTTGCATGTTTCCTGCATTCATTGGCTGCATTCAGTTTAGTAGCAAGATGTAGACTTTATGTGGCTGCATTATATCATTTATATGTATTTACAGCACTGACATAAAAGATGAAAGAAGCCTGACCTTATTTAATGAACTTGTGCACTTTTCATTGTATTAAATTTCAGCCTACAATCAATGAGGTCAGAGCACACTGGCTTTTCTGTGGAAGAACCATATATATATAACCTATATTTTTATTAGTAGCATTGCTTTGAGGAAAGGTGCATCAATATAGCATCAGCTAAATTGCACATCCTGACCAACATCAGGTTGAATTTCATCTTATGTTTTTGATGTATAAAAAATATATTTTTATCTTTATTCAGCAGAGGTTGTGAATTTGAAACTGGTATCAGGTTTTGAAATGTAAGGAGAGCACCATCTGAATGGTTCTTTTTGCATTTGTAATCCAATATTGTTTTATAAAATACCTGGAAACGATTGTTCTTAGTTTGGTAACTGCATCTCTTACACTGCATACAGTGGAGCCGAGACTTTAATTTCACTGCAAAGTTTTTCTCCAACAAATCTCACAATTAGCAGCAAAGACACCTTAAAGCTTTGCAATAACTACTTAAGCACAAAAGATAAATATGTGCTGATGGTCATTAATAATTGTTTTTCTCAGTTGACTAAGAAAGCAAAGTATACATTTATATGGCAAAATACATGGGCTAAATGGTTAATTTATGCTTAATGCTTAATTTAATGGTATTATAATGTTATTTAAATTTAAATAAGCTTAGACATTTTGGTCCCAATGTTTATTTGCAATGAGTTAAGCACAACCTGAACAAGACATCTTAAAGATTTTCGATCTTCCAGCCTTAGCAGAATGTTCCCATAAAGTTGGCAGTGTACATTTGTCTAGGAAGCTTCAGATGGGGTGATGATTAAAATCTATGTCCTAGATTAAAGCTAGAATAAATGCGCAAACTAAATGTTCAGACTAAATTAACAGGAATAACATTAAATTAGCAATGAGTACAATAATAATTACCTTTAAAGCTGCACATTATATGACTTTATAATAATCTACACATTTTCAGCATGTAATAGGTTAAGTAGTTTAATTCTTTGTTTTAACCTGTAAGTAATAAAAATCCAGTAATCGGCTGTGGCTACTTCTCTTCCTCTTTATTCACAATTGTGTTTTTTGAATTATGCTAAGCAATATGCATTATTAATGTAAATGCAGAATTGTATTTGGTTTGATAGAACCGTGTTTTATAACCGTGTCATGGTGAGTCAGTGTATTAAAATGTCTCAATGCTCCATCAAAGACAACTTGAGAATTGTAATTACACAAAAAACATGATGTATTAGACAGAACTAACAATAAAAGCTTATAGAACAGTAGCTTTGAAAAAGTGAGGAGGAGATGAAGTGTGATCTCAGCTCAAGTAGGCAGTGGGATGTCGGATAAACTAGTGGATATAAGAGGTCATGTGCCTGAGATCCAGTCAAGATTATGTAGTGTGGGTGTAATGCAGAGCAGGGGTTAAGAACAGGAAAAAATTGCTATAAAAATTTATGAATAGAATCTTCACAACTAGCCAAAAGGTTCAGAACACTTCAGTAGTTGTAGTTATTATTGACTTTAAACAGTCCAGTAAAACAGGGTTTTGTATGCTGTCAAGTAGGATAAATGATGGTTCATCAGTGTGCCGCTTAAACGTGAAGGTTTGATGTATGTATGAAAGTATGATGGTTTGAGGCTGTGTTGCTGTATTCAGAGTTGGTAACATGCACCGGGAGACTGTCATACTGGACAAAAAGTGCCATCACAGTGTTTTGAACCTTCATGTAATACCCTATCACCTACAGCTAGTTGGTTAAAGCTTTATTACAGTAAGACGATGACCTGTAACATACTTCTCAGTTATTTAGAAGACAAAAAGGTTAGTATAAATGTTTAGAGCAATGTATGAAATTCATTGTAAAATGTACACCTGTATTATTTCAGCTGTTGTGTCCTGATTCAAGTCTAAAATCTAAATTCAATGATGTCAAACAAATATTCCATATATTGTTTGAGTTAAGTTTTATTAGTTTTATGCCTTAAGTACATTGAGACATTGAACTGCATAAATATCAATAAAAATGGAAGTGTTGTCAAGCTTTTGTTCGTAGTGTGGACTGGGGTTTGGAAATTGGTAGGCTTTTTGTTTGGAAATTGTTAGGCTCTAAAAGTGAGAAACACAACTGCTGGATAAATTAACCAGATGTAAAATGAAAACAAACTATGTCTTGCATAAATTATCCCACCCCAATAATTAACACCCAACCTCTCAATGTATAACATTAGAAACTATATTGTAGCAGAGTTGATGGTTACTTAATTATAAATTCATGATGGAGATCATTTATACTGCATCGTGTACTTAAGTGTACCAATAAATTAATAATGAGTAAAATTTGTAAAATTCACTATACAACAATTGACTGTAAGAATCTGACTGTTAGAGTTGAGGTTGTGTTCAACTAAGATTTGAAATATTAACAGCATTGAAATATTTGATTTGCATTAATTAAAATGTTGATCAAACTTGTTTTTAGTTTAATTTGACAGAGCATATTGTAAGTTTAATGTAATTCCATGTGATCAGAGGCAGTACAGTTTATTAACTAGTGCTTTGTTACTGACTGACCCAGCATAAAAACTATTTTGCGTTATTTAAACTGCTGCTCTTTCAGTATTAACCCTCCTCTGTCCTGATTTGTCTGCTCTGAGCAGCAACCTAATCTTTCTTGTTAAAGAAATTAAATATTATTATATTAATGCTATTATTCATATGATATTAAGTAAATATATTTATTACACAGGATACTAAAATTTATTTTTACCGTACTTGACAGTTTAAATCAGCCAACCACAAGTATTTGATTAAAGTCAGTTTTATTCCTCAATTTTTACTCTGTGTCTGTTTCAGGCAATATTAAGTGAGATCTTCAAGAGACTTTATTGCTTTATCTGTATGATTTCTGCTGATACCCTAAAGGTCCATGGAAACTTAATATTGGTCAGTTTCATGACCCCACCAGTATACCGTGGTCCCTAACGTGTTTATCTGTCACAGAAAAAGAAATGCAGTTGGCATGATTACAGTGTACTATTTTCCTGGTTTCTCTTGTGATTTCTCCTCTAGCTTTGCTGCCTCAGCATGTTTTAGCTCTGCGACAGTGATCAAGCACTGAGCTTTTTTTTTGCAAGCGAGTCACATTCAAAAGTTTCTTTGCCAGCATTGCAATTCCCGCAAGCTATTCTTTTCTCCAATGAAAGTCTTTCTTAAGGAAACTAGACAAGTCATCTAGTATTATTACAATTATAAATCTACCAAAAAGGAACTATGTGGTTTTGTCATATACACATTTAAGAGCATGGTGTTCAGCAGGAATTCCAGCGCGTCTCTTTCTCTCTGAATGGTAATGAGTACTGTACCTCAGAGACATTGCTGGAAACCACTGGTGAGTCCTCAGCAGATGTTCGGTGCACCAGGTGTATGATCATGTAGTGCTATAAATCAAAAGCTGTAAGAATCATATTTGGTGATTAGTCTAGTTGGCTGAACTGTATCAAAGATGGATACTTCTTATCGAGGAAAGCAAATAAATAATTGTCAAATTTAAAGTCATATATAAGGTTAATTTTAAAATATTGAAAGCAAATATCAGAGTTATCAGTGAAGGTTTTGTAATAATGCACACTGGATTTCCCATTAACAGTTGAGCTTGTTTTCTATAAGCATTTCACAGTTTTGCCAACACTGCACCCTCAGTAAACGTTTCTTTCCTTCTGACAGTCTTTTTTTAAAACGGTGCATTTTTATAGGTCACCTGTCTGTAAAGCCAACTTGCGTAGAGTCAGCTTTTTGATAGGAGTTTTTTATACGACAAATATGTCAAAGAATTTGAAATGCCTTGGTGAATGTCAAAAATGTTCATATCCAGAAAATATAACTAACAAAATGCAGGGTGTATATTTTGGATGACGATTTGAAAAGTAAAAAAAGTCAGCATGGCATCTAAACTCTGCAACTAAACTTAGTTGGTTGCCTTGGCCCACTCTTATATATGATGCATTTGTCAAGGTATTAAAATTAGCTTCCAGACTACAGCAAAACTATATGATAACTATATGCAGTTACACATTTTTGCCAAAGAGGTCTCTAGAACATCAAAAATTCTATATGCCAGCTTTAACATATAAGAAGCAAAAGGACTCATGATGAGACATCAGGTATACCATAAATGCCCAATGTGGTTCAGAAGTTTTGTTATCATGTTATATCCATTTTTACTCCACTGATATGTTGCCCTTCACATAAAGTATTACACTGCAGGTGTTTATTTTAGAAACAAGTGATTTGCTGCAACCTCTGTTTCGCTGAGCTGTCCAATAATATTTAAGATAAATAATAATCACTAATGGTTAGCACGTTTGCTAAACACTAGGAATCCAGCTTCGAATTCCAATCTGATTGTAGTTTCCATGTTCTCCCTGTGTCCGTGTGGGTTTCCTCCGGGTTCTCCGGTTTTCTTCCATAGTCCAAAAACATGGATTCAAGGTAAATCGAATGCTGTAAAGTGCCCCATATATAGTGTGTTTGTGTGTATGTGTCTGTGTCTCCAGCGATAGATTGGCGCCCTGTACTGGTGCCCTGCCCTGTCCTCTGCCCAGCGCCCAAAACGTTCTCCTCTGGATGGAATGGGCTGACCCCCCCCCCCCCCCCCCCCCCCCCCCCCCCCCCCCCCCCCCCCCCCCCCCCCCCCCCCCCCCCCCCCCCCCCGCGACCCTAGTAGAGGATTAAGCAGAGGATAGTAAATGAGTGAATATAATTAAAGTAAGTAAAAATTATAAAGTTGATAAGTAAAAGTTATAAAGTTGCTTTCATGAGTAAACTATATATCTGTTGGATTATAGCTGTATGACTGTGCTGTCTATTATAATTTAAGAAATTCCTTAGAAATAATATTTCTCTATTTTAGCATTGATTTAGTTATGCTTTGTCTTGAGCAGTCGGCAGAGAGAATCTTGTAATGCAAAATCTGTCTGGTGTGGTATGTTCCTAGACACCAGACTGAGCCACTATAAATATCTCAATAAATGTTTAATCATTACTGACAATAATGCACACCTTGGACTGCTTTACATTCATATCAGTGTGTGATATACAATACATTATTTTAAATATAATGTATTAATGGAAATACAGATTAATTAACTATAGATTTTTCTTGACAGCAAGTCACAGCTGTGATGTTAAATGTAATAACACACTTCCTGTCCCTTTCTATTGCTTCATTACAGATTTTTGACAGCAGGGGGCAATTAAAAAAATGTTTATTTGGATAAAATTTTAACCTTATTTGTGACTGGACTATTACAGTTTAAATTTACAAATATCCTAGAAAAAAAGTTTTTTTTTGTTATTCTAGGTTACAAATTCCCTCTATTTGATCTTGAAAAGTATTAGGACACACCTAGTCATTGTTACAAAGTGTTGTAAAAGTGAGTACCTAGCCATGCATTCAGGACAATTTTATTTTTCATTTTCACATTTTGAAAAACCAATTTGAGTAAGGCCCTTTCTGTTTCAGCATAATCATACCACAGTGCACTAAAGTTTCATCAGAGCATGTTTGAGTGAGTTTGCTGTGGAAGATCTTGCCTGCCTTACACAGAGCAACTGATCTTAATTCCATCAAAGACCTTTTGGTTGAATCATCGATCATGAGCCAGGCCATTTCTTTAAATCAGTTTCTGACCTCACAATTTTTTTTTTTTAAGAATTGGCAGATATTTCCTGACACTATTTAAAGTATTAGCAGAAGAGTTGAATATACTGTAGCTGACTTAGAATGGGATTTTGTATTTTTCTGTTGCATGATGTGCTGCTTTGAAACCAAATAACGTCTTTTAAACCACTTTTAAAATGTAGACTTGTTTTGAAGTGTTAAACAAAGTGCTATATAAAAAAATATGTGCATTTATTGCCAACTTTTTATGATTTAGCTAAGCTTTCTTTTTCCTCAGGTGCATAATCGTATGCAATGTTCCAACCCTGGCCTTAATTAGCAGCCGTGTCCTTGCACATTCTCATAGCTCAAAACAACGAGCTAAGCAACCAGCCTTAAAAAAATATATATAGATGCAATTTGTCAGGTATGTTTTATTTCTTTATTAAAGCAGTTAAAGCTGAATTTATATTTGTCATCATTTCAAACTTTTGAATTAATTAATATTCTGTCGTATTTAGATATTGCAGTTAATTTATTTGCAGTTGAGTGCAGTTAATGAATTTTTATAAATTAGTTGTGATATAGCACTTTTTTAATACTTGGAGCAACTGCTGTTCCTTTTAATGAATATAAAATTAACTGCATTCTTTGTCTATTTGCTGCTTAGGTTTAAGATTTATGATGCCAGCCACCGTTTTTAAGCAACTTATCTAAGCAATGGTAATTGGCTGTGTGGGAGATCTTGATACAGGCAGAAACAGTTTTGTGAGGTTTTTTTCTTTGTGTTTGACCTTAGAACTGTGCAAAAAACTTAAAACCAGCAGATGGAGATATAGCTACTTCAATAATTTAAAGTTGCAGAGTATCTTTACTGGAACGCATTAAACACCTGCTTTGGTAAGTCTTTGGTACATGAAGTACAGAAAAATAATTGACCACATTTGGAAGATTATGTTTTATTTAAGGAAACTGTCATGTCATTTCTTCTGTCATGTTTCAAAGTAATTAAATAACAGTATTAACATGGCAAAAAAAATCTTCAAAGGCCTTTTACTATGGAGACAATAATCCTGTTAAAAAATCATATATTGTGTATATATATTTTAAATACATTTCATATATTTCACACGATATTGTAAAAAAATAAAAAAAACGTTCTGCTGAACAATCTTGATTTCTTAATAGTCTTTTGTTATTTATGATTAGATGTTCAGCCAGTCAGATTTTTGTCTGTGCATGGAAAGAGTCTATGAGAAGTGGCAAGACTCCCCCAATCAGCTGCTTCTGAGCTGCCTTGTTGAATTAGCCTAAGTGTGCTGCCTGCACGAGCAGAGATGGAAAAAGACAACCATGTTCAGGCATCCTTAGGGACCTGAATATATCCTCAAAGGAACTTTACTTCATGTAACTGCAAAAAGGAAGTACAAACAATCTGTGGTCTGATTGGCTTTTGTTGGTTGTTATTGCTTTCTCAAAGCTTCCTTTGAGACAGAGTGGTTGGCTTTGCGTGTTGCTTAGAATTTGTCTGGCGGAAGTT
Source organism: Corydoras sp. C115 (assembly GCA_019802505.1). Lineage (NCBI taxonomy): Eukaryota > Metazoa > Chordata > Actinopteri > Siluriformes > Callichthyidae > Corydoras > Corydoras sp. C115. The sequence continues at coordinate 2,140,873 of JAFMOC010000028.1, forward strand.
CCATATGAAGGATTCATTTACAAATTGCAGCCAACAGATCCAATTTTTCAAAAAGCCTTACTGTGCATACACTTCTAACATGTAAATCTATAGGATTGCACTACTTCTATACAGTGAGCTGTTTTTTGTCATTTAAAGTAAAAGTAAAAATTGGCTGATGTTTATATAATGGAAACGTTTATGCCATTGTTACTATAGAAGCTTTTGTACATGAACAGCCTTTACAATAATTATGATTGAAAATATGTTCTTTTTTATTACCATAGCATCAGGAAGTTAATCCCTGATGATATTAAGTGATAAATTCTGGGGCTTTTTTTTAAAAAACGTATTTTTATTTTGGATCAAACAATCAGTACACACATTAGTTATACTACAAAATGTGAATAGAACATCCATTTTTCAACTCTACTGGGACCCTATTTTACTGTATTAAGATCTGTCAGCTGTGCTGCTTGATTCAAGGCATTTCAGTGTCTTTGTTATTGTAAGGACAGGATAAATGGCATATACTAATTATCTTAATTATTCATGGGTGTGTTTACAGTGTAAAGTGCAATAAACCAATCAGCGGGTCACTTGTCACTTCCATTAAAAGCAAAGAATGCTCTGACTTTGGCAAATTGCTATTTTATTTGCGCAGTGCACAATGGTGCAGTTTTATGTTGATATAGAATATTTTTAAAAATTTTGTATTCTGTTTATTGTGGATGTAAAAGTTTAGAACCACTGACTGTTTGCATCTGTCTAGGTTGTTTTCAGTCAGTGGTGCACTTGTATTTTCTGTTGCCAAAATTGCAAGAAATTTACTTGAACCTACCTAACTTCGAGACCACCACACCCCTCATAGATATATTCTGTATATAAATAGCACTGTTGCTATATAAATGACACTGGCTCAAGACGTAAAAAATGGAATGTTGGCAGAGTGCAAGATAGCAATGAGCATCACAATGATGTGTATAAAAGAGTGTTGGTAGGAGTTAAATTAGGTCCCTGAAAGTTTATAAGTGTTCTTAAAACCAAAACTTTGCCTTCAGCATTAGTTTTGTTCCAAACAATGGAAGCTTCAACTTAAAACATGCTGCTTCAATAGTTAAGATACCTTAAATATCAAAGCAGAAGAAAAATTTGCATCCTTTACAGTCTACAACTTTTAACACATTTGAAATATATAATATAAAATGTGCCGGCACGGTGGCTTAGTGGTTAGCATGTTCGCCTCTCAGCGCTAGGGATTCCCGGTTCGAATCCCCATCTGGGTGGAGTTTCCATGTTCTCCCCGTGTCCGCGTGGGTTTCCTCCGGGTTCTCCGGTTTCCTCTCACAGTCCAAAAACATGGATCAAGTCAATTGAATTCTCCAAATTGCCCCATATAGAGTGTGTATGCGTGCGTGTCTGTGTGAGTGAGTGTGTGCCCAGCGATGGATTGGCGCCCTGTCCTGGGTCTATCTGCCCAGCGCCCGAAACGTTCTCCCCTGGATGGACATGGGGAACCCCACCGCGACCCTGATATAGGATAAAGCGGGAGATAATGAATGAATGAATATAAAACGTAAATTGTGGTCTGTTAAATTTCCTGTTTTTTAAACAAAGAATTAAAAAAAATCTAACTGAGAAACAGATTTAATTTGATTTTCCATTGTCGCTGCATAAAATCAAGCACCTAGGCATGCATTTTGTACAGTTAAATGTTTTTAGCCATGTGGAAGATCCCCTTTCTGTTCCAAAATGACTATGCACTGGTGCACAAAACAAGTTCAGGGCACAGTGGTGGTGCGTGGCACAGTGGTGCAACAGTCAGCACTTTCCCATTACAGCAAAAAAGGGATTGGGATTGATTCCCGGCTGAGGAACACAAACGTTCTTTCTTTGTGTAGGCTACATGTCCTCCATGTGCCTGTGTGAGTTTTCTCTGGGTACTCTGGTTTGGTCTACATTCCAAAGACCTGCTGACAGGTAAATTAGAGATACTAAAATTGCCCCATGGCACAATCATTGACACTGTGTTCCAAATAAAACCTAGACCCAGTTTAAGAGGTAGATTGTTGGTTAAATAAAGGAAATTCAATAATAAATAATGATGATAAAATGTATAGTATGTCTGTTAATACTGTAGCATAGTTTTACTGTTAGTGGTAAAACGTTATATTTTCTCTATGCGTAATGGGAAACTCTCTTGGCATGTGGTTTTAATGAATGACTTTTAGCTGGACATATTGCAAAATACATCGCATAGCACAAAAAAAGGCCAATATCAATTTTTTTTAGTGCACTCATATTTGACCAGTCAGGATGGTTTGGTATTTTGCCCGTCTCAGGGGATTTATGCTCATTTCCTTGTACACTTGGGCTAATGCAGATTTAAAAAAAAAAGATGTCCGTCATGTGTAAGTGCATGTAATAGAACTTGCTAGTATAGTGTTGCTGTAGAATTGTCTAACGTTCTGCATGAAGGAAACAAGTTAACACACAAGTTAAAAGTACTTGGAAAATACCAATGTAAACAAAATCTATCCATTATCTGCCACTTAATTCTCTATTAGGATTGCAGGGGTGTTCCCCATGCCCATCCAGGGGAAACGTTTTGGGCACTGCGCAGATAGACTTAGGACAGGGTGGCAATTATATTGCTGGGCACACACTCACACAGACAGACACACAAACATCCTCTATATGGGGCACTTCAGAGCTGTTATTTAATGTACCTTGATCCATGTTTTTTAATGTTTCTTGATCCATGTGGAAGGGAACTGGGGAACTCGGAGGAAACCAACGCGAACACGGGGAGAACATGGAAACTTCACCCAGATTGGGATTCGAACCAGGAATCCCCAGTGCTTAGAGGCGAATGTGCTAACCACTAAGCCACTGTGCCTCCCAGGATAAAAATCCTTAAAGTTTACATGTAGTTGCCAATCAAAAATATGTATTATTGGATCATTATTCTTCATGAATAAAAGATGAAGTCTGATATTTTTGTCTTATAATTTAGATTTGCTTTTTTTTTTAAATCACCATTTTAACTTGTATGAAAGCAACACAAACACTGCATCATTAAAACAAAAACTCCCATATACAAATGTATGATATCCACATTCTTCTATTAGTGTTCAACCTTGTTATTAAGACAAATGTTCTTTTAAAAAATCTAGTTAGATTATTATTATTATTATTATTGTTTTTATTATTGGGTAAATGCATCTTATGCAACCTTAATAAGTCTATAAAATGTGCTTACAATTCAAATGACCATCAACTTTCTGACAGCCTTGTTTCCCTTTAGGATTAATATGGAGTAACCCCATTTGTGGCTATTAAAAACCTCCAGTCCCCTGGAAGCAAACACCTGTCAATAATATATTCAGTAACCTGCCATCGTATTTCAGAATAATTATCCAATTCCAGACTGACTTTAAGATGCTAGGCTCAGAGCTCTATAAAGGGGAGGGGGTTATAATCATCTGTCACAGAACTCCTTGTTCCTCTTGTAACTATAACTTTGGTGGCCATTGTCAATCTGTAAAACTTTTTGAATGATGGATAAGAATTTTTTCTGTACTTCTCAGCAGTATTGATACAATTAATTTGACCAAATCTGTTTTTGAAGGAAGGCAGGTTTTAATTCAGAAGAAAACCTTTTGCCATGCTTTATTGTGTTAGAAATCTCGTTCTTCCCCGGAGGAGATCGGCTACGCGGGGAAATTGCGTACGCCGCTCGCGCCTAGTGAGCGCTTCCTGGGACCGGCTACGCAGAGAAAATTGCGTACGACGGTCCGCTGGATGAAACGCTCCCACGGATATAAGCCTGCGCGGGGATACTGCGCAGCGCCGTTCGGTGGTTGAGCGCGGATGAAGAGGCCAGAGAACACCGGGTATAAAAAACAAAACAGGTTTATTATTAAAAGTGGTGTAGGGACACCAACGGAAAGAGGGGAACAAACGAAACGACTAACACCTGTTTAAAACACCACAAAAAAGACGTGCACAGGATTTAGGGAATACGGAACTAAATACAAAACACACCCAATCACGTGCACAAAATAAACCAATCACCCAACAGAGTCCATGAGTAAAATAAACGAGGGACAGGTGCCCGAGGCACCTGTGACATATTGTTGTTTCCAGACTTCCATTTATGTAGCATTAATGTACATCTCTTGGCAGACAATCTGCCTCGTTTCAGACATGTTTAATTTTGTCAGGTCCATTACCATTGTTATGCCCTGTTTACATACATGAGTAAACATGAACTGGCTGTAGTTTGCCCAATCTTTCACTTAAATATTCTACTCAAATAATAATATAATAATATGGAAAAGCTGGAACTCTTCAGTTGTCTCATCTCAAACCCACATATCATTGATCTACAGCAAAAACTAATAAATTAACTTAAATAATACTTTTAGAGTTAATTCTATATTTGTTTAAAAACGGTATGTGAAATTAAGCAATTTATTACAATGTCTTTTATGGAACCAGAAACCAAAAATATTAATAAAATAATTAAATTGTTAAACGTAATAAATAAATAATAAAGATAATAAAAATGCTCATTTTACTAAATTTCTATGAACTGTTATACTTTTAAAGGGTATTAAAGGAAAAGTAATAAAGAATAAAATATTACAGCAGGTTTTGCTCATGTTTGGTGATTTGGCAATATCATAAATCTTTTTTATGTTGTCATTTCTTTATTGTGGTAACTTATGAAAAGTAATACTTTCAGACATTTGGTTTTGTTTCATGGAGAGTTTCTCACCCAACAGAGGAACTTCGTGTCCCTGACTGTATGTAGGACATTTGTGAAAAATGAATGGGACAAATGCCATTTCTTTTTTTGTTCTAGTATTTATGCTGTATGCACAGTGTCCCAAAGCAGTTAATTTAGCTATTGTTTTTTTTAAACCTGCATACTGTTCTGATGTGCAATGTGCTCATTATTTATCCATTTTCATCAGTAAGTGTAATAAGAAAATTCACCATATCTATTTTAATAAATAGCAAACTGATTTTATGATCATTTGTTCCAAAATCTGTATTAAATTAAATGCTTTTAGATCCATGATAATTCCATTCTGTTTATTATGAATGAAAGTATACATTTTATTACATTATACAGAGTTGCAAATCCATACTTTATTTAAAGCAGGTTATAATGTTATTCCACAGATGATGTGTATATATTTGCAAATATTTATTGACATTTGTGCATTTATTGAATTATGAACTAGTAATTAGATTTGTTGATTTTAGGGGGACTGTGGATAGAGGGTCTCTCTAGGATTGTATATACACTATTGACATCCGACAGTTCAGGATTTTTATTTAAGCAATTCGATTTGAATCAGATGAGTGTTTGATTCTTGGCTGTTTTCCATGTGAATTGACGTTCGGCTGCAGTGGGAAAAGGATTCAACAGGATAAATATCCTGTGCATTAATTGATTTGGGTGACAGATTGTGTGTTAAAAAATACCTTGAACTGTTAACAAAGCAATAAGACATGAGAGGGCATTCGTTATTGTGTGTGTGTCTATATATATATATATATATATATATATATATATATATATATATATATATATATATATATATATATATATATATACACAGTGGTGTGAAAAAGTGTTTGCCCCTTCCTCATTTCCTGTTTTTTTGCATGTTTGTCACACTTAAGTGTTTCGGAACATCAAACCAATTTAAACAATAGTCAAGGACAACACAAGTAAACACAAAATGCAATTTGTAAATGAAGGTGTTTATTATTAAAGGAGAAAAAAATCCAAACCATCATGGCCCTGTGTGAAAAAGTGATTGCCCCCTCATTAAAACATACTATAACTGTGGTTTTTAACACCTGAGTTCAATTTCTCTAGCCACAGCCAGGCCTGATTATTGCCACATCTGTTCTCAATCAAGACATCACTTAAATAGAAGCTGCCTGACTCAGTAAAGTCCACCAAAAGATCTTTAAAAGCTACACGTCATGCCGAGATCCAAAGAAATTCAGGAACAATTGAGAAATAAAGTAATTAAGATCTATCAGTCTGGAAAGGGTTATAAAGCCATTTCCAAAGCTTTGGGAATCCAGCGCACTACAGTGAGGGCCATTATCCACAAATGGCGAAGACATGGAACAGTGGTGAACCTTCCCAGCAGTGGCCAGCCGCCCAAAATTACCCCAAGAGTGCAGCGACGACTCATCCAAGAGGTCACAAATGACCCCACAACAACGTCCAAAGAACTGCAGGCCTCACTTGCCTCAGTTAAGGTCAGCGTTCATGCCTCCACCATCAGAAAAAGACTGGGCAAAAATGGCCTGCATGGCAGAGTTCCAAGAAGAAAACCACTGCTGAGCAAAAAGAACATTAAAGCTCGTCTCAATATTTCCAAAACACTTCTTGATGATCCCCAACACTTTTGGGAAAACATTCTGTGGACCGATGAGACAAAAGTGGAACTCTTTGGAAGGTGTGTGTCCCATTACATCTGGCGTAAAAGGAACACTGTATTTCAGAAAAAGAACATTATATATACCAACAGTAAAATATGGTGGTGGTAGTGTGATGGTCTGGGGCTGTTTTGCTGCGGCAGGACCTGGAAGACTTGCTGTGATAAATGGAACTATGAATTCTGCTGTTTACCAAAAGATCCTGAAGGAGAATGTCCGACCATCTGTTCGTGAACTCAAGCTGAAACGAACTTGGGTTCTGCAGCAGGACAATGATCCAAAACTCACCAGCAAGTCCACCTCTGAATGGCTGAAGAAAAACAAAATGAAGACTTTGGAGTGGCCTAGCCAAAGTCCTGACCTGAATCCTATTGAGATGTTGTGGTATGACCTTAAAAAGGCCGTTCATGCTCGAAAACCCTCTAATGTTACTGAATTAGAACAATTCTGCAAAGATGAGTGGGCAAAAAATCATCCAGAACGCTGTAAAAGACTCATTGCAAGTTATCGCAAACGCTTGTTTGCAGTTGTTGCTGCTAAGGGTGGCCCAACCAGTTATTAGGTTTAGGGGGGCAATCACTTTTTCACACAGGGCCATGATGGTTTGGATTTTTTTCTCCTTTAATAATAAACACCTTCATTTACAAATTGCATTTTGTGTTAACTTGTGTTGTCCTTGATTATTGTTTAAATTGGTTTGATGTTCCGAAACACTTAAGTGTGACAAACAAAAAAACAGGAAATGAGGAAGGGGGCAAACACTTTTTCACACCACTGTATATATATATATATATATATATATATATACACATGCACACAGTATAATGTATGTGTGGGTATAGAGAGAGCGAGAGTGAATACATCTGAATAGCCATTCTCTTAAGTCTTACACATAATACAAAATGGTGGTTGTCGTGGCCTGTTATTGAAATTACTGACCCTGTTTAATGATTGCATTACTGAAAAACAAAGATCATGACAGCCATTACTTTTTTTTGCACAGAGGCTGTAGACATGGTGTGAGGATGAATCACCAGATTATCTCAGGTCTGGGTCATCCTCTGCTAATTAACACATGTTTCATTAAAAGTTAATCTTAAATGCAGTTTGGACTATAAATCCCTAATTATGTTCTCATTAGCAGTGTTTATGTTGGAGTTCACCATCTGGACTGCATCAGTGGCTATTTCCTGACACAGATTATAACATACAATACAGTCATAAGGATATGCAGACCATAAGTGTTACTGTTTGTAACATTTTCAATTTTAGTATTTATATTGTTCAGTTATACCACTAATTACTGACATTCTATCTGCAGCTGCAGAGGCAGCAAAATTAACAGGGGATAGGGAGTAGGTTGAACTTAACCCTTTACTGTCCTACACAACTGAATAGCCTGGTTTAAAAAATGTTTTTTTTAAGATGTTGATTTGTTAAATAGTGACTTGATTAAAACTGGTTACATTTTTTAGAATACTTTGGGCCCTCTCAAAGGCGTAGAGGGGTATGACAGTTTCCCGCTGAGTTTGACTATTTTTGTGAAATATTAAAGGAATATAAAAGAAAAATAAAATGTTATGTTATAAAATAGATTTCGACTTTAAATTTGTACATATTTGCATAATTCCAATGAGTAATTTAGTAATGTAAAAAGGCTTGTGTGTGGTCTAGCATGTGGTTGTGTATGTGTCTGTGTAAACGGACATACATGCAATGAGAAACAAAAGTGTAAGCCTCTAGAGAGAGGGGTCACTACTCCCCACTGAGAGCACACACTCGTTCTCCAACAGCGTCCAGGGAACTCATCAGGACAGTGCTGCCATAGAAACCTTATGCAGCAAACAACACACTGCTGTGCCCACACTCGTCTGCTTGTTGAGAGTCAGAGAAATGCTGGTGCTGAGAAAAGCACTGTCTAGGAAGTGAATATCAAGGAAAGGACATGGAAACTTTGTATCAAATAAATAAAATACTAATTTTATTTTAAACAATAATTAAAAAAAACATGCTGTTTTTGTTACTTTTTAATGTCCTATATATATATATATATATATATATATATATATATATATATATATATATATATATATATGTATGTATGTATAATGTATATAGCTCTTATTTGCTAAGGATTTCACAAGTCTTAATAGCCTATTCATTTGGCCTACTGCATTTACGGAGTCACTTGATTTGTGTATTTGTTGTAAGCAGCACTTATGTTAGACTTAATGGTAACACAAACCAGAAGTCTTTAATGTCATCAGTAAATAAATGAATGGATATGAATTATCTGTACAAATCTGGACTCTTGGGGCATTATTGGACAAAAGAAATAATGTACTCTGATTAAGCCCTTTATGTAATTTCCTCATAAATATAGCATATAAAAAAAACTGCCGAAAATCGAAAATTGTAAACTCGTTTCCCTTGGTTCCCATCAACACCCATGTTAATTAATTATAACCCCAAAGAATCCAGCCGATCACATTAATGCAACATTAAATCAAAACAACAGCTTAAAATCATTTTGATGGTGCACAGATCTGTACTAGGGTGATCAGAACCATGTATTCATTAGATCCTCCTTTTTATAGCACCATGTAACTTGATTGTGCCTTGTCTGATTTTTTTTTTTTTAGAAAAGAGAGCAATGATTTACAGATCACTTTACATCAGGCCACATACTTATCAAACTATTTTTATGTTTTCTGTTTGTTTTCAATGTCAGAAAATACAAAACTATGGTGTCATATTTGTGATATTACTTTACCTTATCGATCAGTTTGGCACTTTAACTTCTGCAGAGTTGCTGTTTCCACAGTGTACATGAACAGTACATCTGTCCATAAGTGGAGGTCAATGAAATTAGTGTGAAAGTAAATTACGCTCTGTAAGTGTAGGAAGGCCCTAAGAGCATACATACGAATACATGCATGATGGTGATTAAAACTACTGTTTGCTTAAATCAATTTAATTTTTAAAGAATTTGAACACAATCGCACCAATCTGCTGCCATATGTTCTGAATATACATGCTTTGCCCTTTTACTTGTGATCAATAAAGTATCATATTGATTAGAAGCATATTAGTTGCTATTTAGAGGAACTATATTTCATGACCTTTAGTACTCTGATGTGGGATTCATCTGGTTTTATCCCATTGCCCAACAAGGTGTAAATTTGTGCATGGCGTTTAGAGGGTTTCCCCATCTTTTCCAAAGCAATGGGTTAGGCTTTAGCATCTCAACAATCTTGAACATGCTAAGTGGCCATCCCTTTGTTTGGAAACTGTTATCTAGTCTACTGTAAAAGTTGGGAAAGTACAGTGAACAACTTAAAAGCTTAGAGTGTAAAACGTTTCATCGGAAATTTCTACTAAATGAGTCTCCGGTAAATAATCTTATCAGTAAAGCACTCAAAGCTAATGGACAGTGAGTATCAGTTGGAATAAACTTATAAAGATTTTCAAATAAGCTTCTTTCACCCCCACAGTCAAGTCATATGCACATGGGACGGATAGTATTGTGATAGTGGGGATAGTCTCATTCTAAGGTTCAGGGTGCTAGATTTTATCCTAGCACACATTGGGTGAGTGGTGAGAAAACATCAGCTCCAATTCAGCTGACCTTCAAGTCTTTGGACTGGAAGTAACACAAACATGAGAAAAACTGCAAAATTGCAAGATGCAACCCAAGCCGGTCTGCCTGGGAATCAAATGCAGGAATTTGTTGATTTTGAATGACAGTGCTGCACACTGGGTCATGGTGCTCTACCTTGTCTAAATTCTGACAGTAAGATAACAGACCCTCTATATGGACAATGATAATAGTCTATATGGACTAAATTTACTATAATTGTGACATTTCTGTTTTCTCTGCATTTGCTTTGTGGATTTAAAGTGCCTGGAATGATTTCCCAGGTGTGTGATTGAGATGATGATAATCAGAACTCTAGTAATGCTCTAGTAGTCAGGAGATGTTATTGCAGCAGAGGCTGCTAAAACTGCACACATAAATTATAGTGTTATTGTACGTTGTCTGACGCCAGATAAATTTGCCGTTTATGATCTGGGGCTGTTTTAATTGGTCTGGTAGTAATAAAATACAGTCAACTGAGTGGCTGAATGTATTGATGTTTTTGTTTTACAAAGTTTTTCAAGGTGTCCAGTAAGTTGGGTGCTGTATACACTTATTCAGAAAAGTTTTTGGAGTTTTTATGGCATCCCATTCGAAGTCTGAAAAGGCCTTCTACTTCTATATGTGAATATGTGCCTATTCATTCAAAGCTTTTGTGAAATCAGACACTGATGTTGAACAAAAGGGTTTGTAAGGTTGTTGATGTCAGGGCTGTGTGAAGGCTAGTCAAATTCTTACATCTAAATGTTTTTATAAACTCTTGAACTGCTTTGTGCACTGCAGCGCAGTCATGTCTTCATTTCATTAACAAAAGACAGAAATTGGTCGTCCTTAGACAGTTCCCACAAAGTTAAAAGCATACAACTGTCCAAAATGCACAGCAAGGTGCCTGACTTTATCCACATATGGTAATAGGACTGTATGGAACAATGGGCTTAAATGATTAAGAAGTGAGTCTCAATCATTTTGTCCATACTAAGCATTTAAAAATGTTCATTAGGAGCTGCATCAGACTGACATGTGAGACAGTTACCATTCTTACTTGGTTGATGCTCTGATTCTTGCCTGTTCTTTCTTTTGAGTACCTATCTCTGTGTAAAGCAGCAGTAAAGTTAACAGTCTGTCTCAGACCCAGGCATTTTACAGCCCCAGGGCCACATCTGGCTTTTTGGATGTCCCTGAATAAACTTTATGAGGTCATAGCATGCACACATTTTTAAATAAAAAAACATTTACTACTAACTGTTTTGTCTCATAGTTAAATAAACAGTTGTATAATGTTATTATATTCTTTATACTTATAAAAAAAATCTAGATTTTATTCAGTTGTCATGTCATTAATGAATATTCACATTTTTTGGATGGCAGCTCTTTACTGTTAACCACTCCTGCCATATTATATTAATCACTTGCGTTAGCTGAATATGTCTTTGTCTGTTTGGTAATTAATGTGATGGTTCCAGTTGTTAGTATGACAAGCCTCAAGCCAACAGTGCAGGGTGTGCTGCACCTTCTACTCTTTAGCTTTGTACAGCTAATGTTGTGTGATAGCTTACTAAATGTGTTTTTATCAAATCAATGAAGTAGATTATAGACATGAATACAGAATGTATTCAGTAACAGAATGTAACTGAATAGAATGTAACAGAATGTAAATAACAGTAAAGTTTCACCATATTGTGTAAATGTTTGTTTACACCTAGTGAACCTCTTGAGTTTTTTATTTGTATTATTTAAAAAAAAATACACCTTTGCACATTCTAATACCCATGTACTGACTACTTAAGTTGTTAAAAATTGAATTGTGCTTCCAAATAAATGTCTTTAATGTGTTTTTTGTTTATTAAGGAGTTTGTTTTGGGCAGCATCGTGGCTTAGTGTTTAACACGTTCGCTTCTCAGCGCTAGGGATTCCTGGTTCGAATCCCAATCTGGGTGGAGTTTCCATGTTCTCCCCGTGTCCACGTGGGTTTCCTCCGGGTTCTCCGGTTTCTTCACACAGTCCAAAAACATGGATCAAGTTCAATTGAATTCTCCAAATTACCCCATATAGAGTGTGTGTCTGTGTGAGTGAGTGTGTGCCCAGCGATAGACTGACGCCCTGTCCTGGGTGTATCTGCCCAGCTCCCGAAACGTTCTCCCCTGGATGCTCCTTGGATGACCCCTCCACCCCCCGTGACCCTAGTAGAGGATAAAGCAGAAGATAATGGATGGATGGAAGGACTTTGTTTGGACAACACCAAGGGCTATATTCTGACAGAAATTATCACTAGCGATACAGTCATAGGCGGTCAGGCTACTTGGTTTCTCAATCTGCTTATAGACATGTCTTTGGGAGTTGGGAGTTTGGTCCTTCTAATATGCTACGTTTCTAAATAAAAACATTTGTGTTTAAATTGAATTCTTATCCTAACCCTAGTCAATGGGAATGATGTCATATTAAAAATGTTCTTTAAAAACTTTGACACCTGGGTTTGTCCAGACCTCTGCAAAATAATGTGCAAAAATAATGTGTGATAAAAATGAAAGAAAATTATTATTTAGTAAAATATTTTCATAGGGAATTTAAATTAGGAACAATAAAAAAGTTAAGGCAATTAAAAGGAGAACAAACAAATAAAGGACAAAACAAAGGACAAATTTGAATTTGTGAGAAATGTTCATGAAAATTTCTTTTGTTGTCAGACATAAAAAAAAACATGGGTATACATGAGTTAACAGAAATAATTTTGTGGTATTCTTTAGGTAGTTTTTGGTTATTGTTTATTAGTTAATTAATTTTTTCAGACAAAATATTTGCCAAAATATTTATAACAAAACACAGTGGAAAAATATTGCCCATGTTAAAATGCCTAAATATTTTGTTAATTATAGACATGTTTTTGATTGATAAACCAAATAATGTAAGATTCAGAATAGTTAATTTAAAAAAAAAAGTTTGATCAGCTGACTAATCACTATTTGAAACACAAAATGTATTAAAAAAGGTAAGGCATGCCTTCAGTTGGGTCAGATTGTAGCTAAGCTTAATCAACTCATTTCCTAGAATCATGGATCTAGTCTTCTGATTTACTTCAAACTTGCAGTGATTGGATTAATGATTGATCAGTAGAATGTCTGTTTAAATATGGAGAGAAAAAACGTTGAGTCAGTGAGCCACAACTTTCTCTGAAGAAATTTTATAATGAAGTTTAAAAAGTGTATTTATTTCTCTATACGTATAGCATTATTTTATAATAATACATTGTCTCATAGCTGCTTTACAGTGTTATAAACCTCCAAAGAGCAAGCTAAAGTGACAGTGGCAAGAAAAAAATAATCCTGGTGTTGGTTTTTAAGAAAGAAACCTTAGGAGGACCAAGTTTTAGTTGGGAAATTGTCCTCCTAGAACGGCTGGGCAGCACACCTATGTACAGATTGTGCAGTGATAAGGTGTCAATTTTACAAAATTAGAAATGTAAATTAATTCAGTGAGGCCATTCAGGCCTAAATTTAAACCAGATTTAATTTAAAAAGTAATGTCTCAATGCGTTTACTCATCCTTGGTTGATGTAGGCTGCAATGCACAAGTCATTCATTAATGGAATAACATGTAGGGTCCTCCTCTCTTGTGCAGACGGTTGCCTTTGAGGGTGATTCAATTCACATTTGTCTAAAAACTGTTGCATATGAAAGTACATTTAAAATATTTAAATATTCCACTTGAGTAGTATACTTTAAATTTATGACCATTTCTGGTGTAATTTTAACAATGCAAATGGCAAAAAACATAATACCAATTCTTTTAAGGATCTAGCACAAATGTATGGCATTTTGTAGCTTTGAAATATAACCTAAAATCATATATATATATATATATATATATGATATAGAAAAAAAATAAACCATCCTATTATTTATTTTTACTATAGACATACAGCATAAAGTTTAGATAAATGTCCTTATTATAAGGACTACAGCGACCACTTTGAGTTTTGTTGTAATTACCTTTATTTCAAATAAACACTGAAAAGGGGGGAGGGATTAACAATTAAAATTTACAAATGTTAAGTCTTTCTCAAAACAAAACTTTATAATATAATATTGCAATATGAATATTTTCGAAGTGTAAAAAAAAAATTAAAGAAATAAATAAAGAGGCACACAATTATTTATCGGAAACATTGGAGGCCTCATTTCATTTATGGAATTAGAACTATATGAAGAAAATAGTACTGGAGGACCATATAACGTATATACCTCTGGGTGCGACATCTATTTGGTCATTAAAATTAGCAAATAGCATTTGCATTTAATTTTAGGCCCGATTTCATATCAAATGCACTATTATTTTTTTATGAGGACACAACTCAGGTAAATGTAAATTAAAATCACAAGTCAATATTGCAAATTTTAACATGTTATAAAATACACCTGCTTTGAGATGGTTTGTACAATATATGTACAGCTAAAGGCCAGGCAGAACATGTCTTTTATTTACTTAATCCAGGTTTCTATTGCTCAAGTTGTTTTCTAAAAAAAACTTTTATGTAGTTTAAAAAAGTATCCCTGTGCTTTATTTGCAGGTAAATATTAAATATTCTGTGAACTCCAATCAACAAGAATCTTGGGTTCCATGACAATAGTAAGAAAAAACATGGTTATTCGGTGCATGCTTTTTATATGTGGTGATGACATTTTGATTATACCTACATATGCAAAATAATTACTTTTGAAATTCACTACTTAATTACAAAAAATACAAATACCGTTATCTTACTGAAGTTAATTTTGCAGTAAATCATAAAATTAGCAATTAATATTTTTTAACTTTAGTATATAGTATCTTACTTGTTTACTGTGGCCTGATGTAAATAAATACAATTGTCTTGCGTAATTATGAAGCTTTCATATCATATTTCTTTAAATTGTTTTTGAAGTCTTTGGTTTTGTAATAAACAGCAAAAAAAACAACAGATGTGATAAGGGTGAAATGAAATGTTAGATGCCTTAACTTACCCCAGTCCCCGTTTGTAAAATCTGCAGCACAGAACCCACCTGTGGTTATCACATCTAGCAACTACCAGCACTGACTGTCATGAAAAACAATGTTAATGTCATATCTCACAGGCAAAACTCTATTCTGAATGATATATGGCTCCTCTCCTGTGCAAAATAATGTGACCAAAATAACCAAACAGCAGTTTTTCTATACCACCCCCAACCCAACCCACCCCACCCCAAAAATGTTGTCGTTTTACTGTTTTGTTTTGTTACTTACAAATGTTAGTTAAAAGTATGTTAACACTGGGACCAAGGCTATCATGTCTACATCAATGTAAAAGACAGACCTGAGAAAAAGAAGTGCCTCAACCACAATAATGCAAATTCATATGATTAATTTATTTTAATGGAATTGTGTATTCATTTAGCTCAGGAAGTGAAAGCAGAGATCTTGGTAGCATTTAGTGACTCTTATTGGTAATATTTGGAAACTGAAATGGTTTACAGCGGTAATACAGTGCAAGCAGTCTTCATATGCATTTCTTTTAATGCCTGAATTGCAAAATCTGAAAGCAGATTTATTCATTGCTCCTCATACCTCACATTTGTTTTCTAGGCTCACTAATTAGGAATAAATAGAAGAATACATTTCCCCCATTGTAAATATTAAAGACAATGGTTGCGATGCCATTAAAAAACTACTGTATGCAAAGACTTTTTCGTTAAGTTATGTAGGTGGAGTGAGTCTAGGTTTGTTTAAAGCCCTCTGTATTTCTTTTAAAACATGTTTCAAAGTTTGCTTTTTTACTTTGAAATAATATAAGCATGCAGATTATTAGATGCTTAATTGAAATAATGTTCCTTTTACAATTAAGCACATTAGATACAGTTCTAGTCTATACATGTATATGTATGCAAAACAGTAACAATGGCTCTTGTTTAAAAAGGTGTGGCACTTTTCTGCTGTGTTGCTTGTATTATACACTTGTATTGGTGGTTAATAGACATTATGGAGTAAGATAAAATGAAGAATAGTTGAATTAAACACTACTATGGAATTCATCATTATGAGAGGATTATATATAATGTAATGCAAACTGACATAATCCTCAGATGTGAAACAGCTTTATCATGCCTTTAATGATAATCTTGTTGCACTGGTATAAAGAAATAAACCATTAGTATAGTTTCACCAGGCACAATTTGGGTCTATTGCTACAAAAACAGCCCTTTAACAAACTTGCTATGCTGACATGAAAACATATTCAACTGGAATAATCTCTAAGGTTAATCTGAGATGTAATTGTTTTTCAGTAACAAGTACGCCATGGAGCTAGCAGAGTGTTTTCCCTTTTAGTGTGGGACTGACATAGTATAAATAACACATTTTTTTTTAGTTTTTTAGTATTTTTCTAAATCCATACTCTAATTGTATCGAAAAGTAGCAAATTATTGCTTAACTTAGTATGTGCAAAATAAGGTTATTTTCAGCCTTACAAAGTAAATGGTAATTACATCTTTGAACAATTCAGTTTCTTCATGCAACATAAATACTCAAGACTCAAGAAAATAAATATTACCAAAGGTTTACATGTAGCGTGTTTTATATTGCAAATAGAAATGTCAGTGAAAAAAAAGGATGTTGAACACAACAGACTGCTAAATGTTTGATTGTCTTTTACCAGACCTGATTATTGTGTAACCAGACCAGCACGCTATTTCTAAGAGACTAACTTTAGATAATGGTATTTAGAGGAAAAGTGCAATCCAGAAAATTAAGTCAATTTGCAACAGAAAGCAAAGAAGTGTCCATCCTTTAATTTGACCTGTCCTCTGGCTTCTCTCATCGCTAATGACACAACCTGAACCTGGACAGTTAATCATCATACTTGTATCAAACTGTTTAAAAAATATGAGGGATCTGGGGACATCAATGAGGCTATCCAACTATAAATTTAATAGTCTTGCCCCTTCTAAATATTGACTGAAACAAATCACATTGATTAAGTAAGACCTTTAATAAACTCAGATGGTCAGTCATACTTTGTAAATGGTGATAAACTATAATTCTTTCGCTCTAGCATGATTACTGCAGAGGCTCACTCATGCATATAAAACAAAGCAGAGTTCATGTGAACTTTCTAGACATCCTCCTTGTATATTCAACAAAATGTGAAACACGGGAGGATTAAAAACATTAACTACAAAAAAGTGGCCTTGATGCACTTCCATTTGTACATCAAGACTGAGTTTATGTGCTGTTTGAGCTATGTTACATTCTGTAAACAAAGAAAAAAGTAACAAGAAGTCTTTGTGAATCAACATTTCTTAATGAATGTTAGAGAAACGTCTCGCAGTCTTTGTCGGGGTCAGCATAAGTTTTTCTCTGGTCACTGTTCCTGGGCTCAGGTATTAGCGCTTGGAAAAGATCACTAGCGGCTCTTGTCACACTGTCATAAGACGGCGGTGAAGAGGTTGAGGACAGAGCCTCCACCTCAGGGCCATAATTCTCCTTCATCAAGAAGGCTATGAGTCCTTCCTTTTCGGGTGGACTGTCATCCTCACTGGCAGCTGCTTCCAGGTTTATCTGTCGATATAGGAACGAAGCTTGCCTTAATTGTCTTCGGAGCAGATGCCGCCTGTAGGCCCTTTGTATAACAATGGATGAAACTTCCTCCTGCTTCCGTCGTAACGTTGTGGTGATGGGCTCATAGGAGATTTTTGATGGGTTCGCCATCATGAATTTCTCCTCCATCTGTTGCTTAAGGGCATCCATTTCATCTGACTCTCCCAGCACCCGCTTGGTAAAGGCGAACAAGATGTCCAGGCAGTGAATTTTGTCACCGCTTACCATGGGCAGGTCCATGGAGATCAGTTTGATTTTATTAGGCTTGGCAATCCGCAGAGGCTCGGACAGCGTGTCAGCAAAATCCGAAAGTTTGGCGTACTCTATGAATTGCGTGGCCTCGGGGTCAAACTTCTCCCAAACCTCATAAAACATCTCAAAATCATCTTCACTTAATGGCTCAGTGCTCTCCTCTGTGGCTACACTAAAGTTCTCTAGGATTATGGCAATGTACATGTTCACCACAATGAGAAAGGAAATGATGATGTAGGTAACAAAAAATGTTATACCCACTGATGGGTTGCCACAGTTTCCCCGCACGGTTGTGCCAATGTTTGGCACAGTGTTGTCGCATTCCTCAGGTGAGTTGTTTAATATAGGACTGAGCAGGCTGTCCCAGCCGGCTGATGTCGTTATCTGGAAAAGGCAAATCATGCTGTTGCCAAATGTTTCAAAGTTGAACATGTCATCAATTCCACCTTGTTTCTTTACGTAGGCAAAATTTGCCATTCCAAAAATGGCATAGATGAACATTACTAAAAAGAGCAGTAAGCCTATATTGA
Source organism: Corydoras sp. C115 (assembly GCA_019802505.1). Taxonomy (NCBI): domain Eukaryota; kingdom Metazoa; phylum Chordata; class Actinopteri; order Siluriformes; family Callichthyidae; genus Corydoras; species Corydoras sp. C115. The sequence continues at coordinate 2,159,353 of JAFMOC010000028.1, forward strand.
AAAGTGCAGGTAAGGACATCATTAAGGCAAAGAGTAATGTTCTGATTCCTTTGGCTCCCCGAATGAGGCGAAGGATGCGTCCTATTCGTGCCAGTCGAATCACTCTGAAAAGTGTGGGTGAAACAAAATATTTCTCGATGATGTCTGCGAGGACAATACCTGCAACACAATTGGAAAATGTGTCAATATACATTTGTTCATACCTCTTACATGCTTAGAAATGTGAGCCGAGATACTGAGTTAAAATTGCAGTTAAATTTGGGCAGCTCAAAATTTTTTGGCTGGTTTATCTAAAATCCTAAATCCACTTCTCTCAACTGAATGAGGATTAAAGTGTCACTACCATCCCCTGTGAATTTTATGATTTGTGATCCTCTTTTCCTAAGGGTGGGGGTGGTGGTGTTGGTTGGAAATGCAATATTAGCCACGTGAAAAATGTACAGGGTTACTGGACTGCAAAGCCATATGTTATTTGCCCCCCCCAAACATCAACTAAAACTTCAATCATTTCCTAATCACCCAGACTGACAGACTTGATTGCTGCAATTACCTTCACCTTAACTGAGGCACCCCCTTTTGCAGGGATGGCCACTCCATCTGCCTGGTAACCCTTTAGCTTTAGGTCAATCCCTCTCTTCAGGGACATATGAAGTATCTACTCTGAAACATTGTCAGGGCTTATTAAGTAAGCATAGTCTATCTCGTGTTAGTTAAATATAGAATGCTACACATTGTCATTGAAGTTAGACCTTGATAAATCTTCTCCAGGTTTCCTCCCACAGTCCAAAAACATGGATCAAAATAAATTGAATGTATATAGAGGGTGTTTGTGTGAGTGAGTGTGTGCCCAGTGATGGATTGGTGCCCTGTCCTGGGTGTATCTGCCCAGTGCCCGAAACGTTCTCCCCTGGATGGGCATGGAAACCCCCCCCCCCCCGCAACCCTAGTAGAGGATTAAGTGTAAGATTATGGATGGAGATATATGGCCATATACCAAAACTGTACTCAAGATTCGTTGGGAGCAAAATTTGTAAAAGCCTTGCAGATCACTTTAATAGGTATAACTCCTTGTTTACAATTTGTTAATATTCTTAGTTTTATTTACTAAATAGATTAACTTTGTAGTTCTACCATTGCAGACTGTAGTCAATCTGTTGCTATGCATACGTCATTAATCTTCATTTAAGCTATTTCTTTTGATCAAACCTTTGCAGAGCAGGCATTATTTGGGTGGTGAAAGATTAGTGATTACGGAGCCCCTAAAGGGACATGAGCAAAAAAAATATAGAGAGGAACATGAGTAAAAAATTTTTTAAATTTTTTTACTTATGTCGTGCTCACCACTTATTTAGTGGTGCGCACGAAATATTAAGTGATAAAGTAAGTGATAAAGTGAAAAAAGCAAAACTTTAAAAAAATGTTACACAACTTGTAATCACAGATACAAGTCGCATCAAAGGAAGTGCACGTGCCCTTCCATATTGTTAGCCATCATTTGGTAAAGTAGGAATGTCTAATTAAAAAAGTTAATTGAAATTAAATTTTTGAGAAAAGAATTCAAACATTTTGTACAGAAAAACACTTTGCTGCCCAAAAGTAGATTTGTCAGCAAAAAGACCGGGAGGTTATTTTAGATTTGCTCGCAGAAGAAAATGCCAAAACTCATTATCACAGACATCGAAGCTGACATGGCAAAACAACACAAAGTTTCAGTACTGATGTATTTTATATTAATAGTTTCCTTAAAGCCTTCATAATTAACCGTATTTAGCAGAATTTCTAATAGCCATATTTAATAAAACAATAAAAGGTTAGATATATGTCCCAAGCCTAGTTCTGATCATTTCTGTGTTCTTGGGAGGCCTGTTGGTTGGAAAAGCCCCTAAGACTAGATAAAATGAGTTTGGACAGGATGGCTGGATTCCCAGTTGAGGATGACACTGCTACAAACACAATTGCTCTGGTATTAGTTCTCTCAAATCAGGAAAATATACCTACTGTCCTACCATCTTTATCAGATTCCTTAATAGGATTGGACACATCTGCAAAGATTGACCTTTACCTGAAGCTGCTCCAGGTTTTTACAGGTTTTTCTTTTTTCTAATTTGCAAACGTCAAACTGGTGAATAACTGGTGTAGAAGCAAGGAAAGTCACCTAAATACTGGCCTTAATAGACCTATGTTTGTTCACTAAGGAATAATCATCCTGGAACAAAAAAAACCTTCCCTAAAGTGGTTCCTTATAGTTGGAAACATGCCGTTGATCTGGTGATTATTATTATTTTTTTATATTTATTTTTAAATGAAAAACAACAAAAATGTAAACCATTCGGGTAACAATAATCAAGTCCCTGTTAAATTTGCTGATATTAGTATGTTCCCTAGAGAATCCTGGTACATTTTTAAAATAAATGTATCGGTGCCATCAAATAGATATTTGCATGCGGGGGTGACAGCTGATCCTAATAAAAGACATTGCAAGAGTACATATAATATTAATACCTCATTAATAAATATCATCCTTGTTAATATTGAAAAAGTTTATTATTCCCTGTAGTTCACACTGCTTAAAAAACATTAGGTTTCAGGTACTGTCACTTAGCGTGTATAAATTATGGTTTATAATTACATTATATGAAAGATGCTTTGAATACATACCCACAATAGAAAGGATGACTACTACAAAGTCAAAGATGTTCCAGCTGACAGTGAAGAAATAGCACCGAAGGGCGATAATCTTGGTGATGCACTCAGCTGTGAAGACTACAATAAAGGCCAAGTTGATGTTGTACAGAATTGATTCCATGTAAGGGGACTGTTCATCTGTCTCCACCATCATGGTCAACATGTTGAGGAGGATGAGCAACATTATAAGGATGTCGAAGGCTTGTTTTGACACTAAGTCGAAGAAGAATCCCTGGATTTTGTTCTGAATTGGAAAAAAAATGCAAAGTGTTTATATTCTGTTTGGAAGTTTAGTTTATATTTTTAATGCTGTTATATGGCATATTATTTATATCTACATATGTTGGACTAAATCAGATTCTTCAAAATTCTAGGAATTTTTGTGTATTTGCACAAGGTAGCAATGAGTGTTAGCTGTTAAACAGAAATTTTATTTCTTAAACTATTAAGACAAACCTATTTTTATTAACCCTTATCTGTTTTTTGTGTATGTGAATAAAAAAACATATTACTTGCATCATATGTTGGACTATATTATGGATACAAACATTATTTTAATAACATATAAAAGTAGCATCTTAAAAAGACTCAAATAGGGTCAGATTGCAAGCCAAGGGAGAAAGATAATTACTGCATGCATAATGTAACAGCATAATGCAATATTGCTTTTATACAACTGTTCACCAAACTTCACTTACTGGTTAACAGTAATGAACAAAAGATAAAAATTTGTTCGTGTATTCATTACATTTTAGTAAGTGGGAGAAAAGCCATGATGACATGGTGACAACATGCAAAATCGTCATCCATTACCTATAACTGTCTTACAAACAGTGATCAATAATATAATGAATAATATTGCATAGTATGTAGCACGTATCAGAGCCATACAAGTTTGATTTAGAGTTATTTGTAGACTATTTGAGGAGCCCTGAAATCCTCCCTGTTTAATCAAATGATGTGGTTGAAACTAACTGATATAAATACATTCAAATACAAAATAATAATGGTTGTTGTTTTTTATTTTTATTTATTTTTTACCACCCCTATATTAGCTTCATCTGGTTGTCTGTGTGTCTGGTAAAATGTTTGCAAATGCTATTTCATCCACTTGCCATTATCCAATTAAGCTGAAACAACACATAAATCAATGTAAAAATACCAATTAATTAACTAATTAGTGGTAATTAATTAATTTTCTTTTCCATGTATAAATTGCCCATTTTCTACTAAATTTTGTACTTTACAAGCAGAATTAATTTAGGATAAATAATTTAACATGATATATGGGCGTTTTTTTTTTTGCTTGTTTAAAGATGCTTTTATAACTTACCATAGGCCTTGGAATTGGCTTCTGAGGTTTTTTTGATCCAAGCTTTTTCATGGCATTGTAATATTTCTTCTGTTCTTCAGTCATGAATATATCCTGTCCACCTAAGTGCAGAACAACTTCATTGTTATTCTTGTAGTTTAAGATGGTTTTAGCAAAGGTTAAAAAAAAAGTTATGTAGATATATAGACTTATCTTTCGTTTCTGTTGGTTAAAGTTGTCAATGATCACACCGATGAAAAGGTTAAGTGTGAAGAATGAACCAAAAATGATAAAAATGACAAAATACAGGTACATGTACAGGTTGATTTCCTTTATTGGCTGTTCCTCCACCTGTATGATTAGAATAACAAATGTCTATTTCTCATACCAATTTTAATAGTAATTTAATTTGTAACTACTGCGAATCCTATTATAATACATTTAAAATGCAAATTTGGAACATTGCAAAAAATATCAGTTTTCTAGGATTTTTTTAGTAATCAAGAATATTGATTGTAATATTTGTATAATTTCTGTAAGCGAAAATTCGGTACTCTATAACAAATTCAAAAGGCTCCAGGCAAATAAATACACACATAACCTTTATACTTACAGAACGTGAATCCACAGCTGCATACATAATCTCCATCCAGCCTTTAAATGTAGCCTTTAATAAAACAGATACAGATCTAGTAAGAAGTCTTAAATTGCCACCATACTTCACATTCAAATAAATTGAAGAAAGAATGATGCAAATTTTGTAGTGCTGTCAGGTTTCATGAGTGTTAATATGTAAATGTCAGGTTAGTATAGAATCTCATAATGGTATTATTCCTTCTGTCATGTCTTCTAGATCTGAACAGGAGAAAAAAAAGGGCCCTGTGCACAGGCCTCTGAAGGCCAAATAATGGGCTTCCTGAGTGGATATATTTATATTTAACAAAAAGGAAGAAGAAAATGCAAGAGGTTTTTTTTTAACTGGATGAGTGGAAGAAATCACTAAAGTTGGTCTTGTTTGCCTTGGTTATCAGTAATTATAGCCCCTCTGTGAATGGCCTAGTACTGACTATTTCTAGATGCAAATGGAAGGTTTGTATTGAGTGAAGTCAGAAGAAGGTGATGAAAAGAAGCTAAGTGACTTGTTGCTAGGCTACCACACCAACTAAGTTAAAATCAAGAAAGAAGTGTGTGCACTCTTGCTGAGAATAAAATTCTGTGTAATGGCCCCAGCGGTAGCTAAAAATAAAGTTCCACTGACTTGTTGATTGATTCGTACTTATGGACAGGCAGAGGCGGGCAATGACAAAGTACAAAATGAAAAGAAAGAAAGTTTCAAACTGAGCACTGTGTGACTGTGTGTGAGTGAGTGGGTGCATGTGTGCGCATGCGTGTGTGTTTGTTGAGGGGAACTACTAGGGGGGGAAAGGTCGCACTCACCACTTGAAGCAATGCGAGATACCCTGCGCCCACATTGTCAAAGTTCACTTTTACTTTTGACCAGTAGTAGTCTGGGTCGTTCATTGCTAGGCACTCACTCTTGTTATTAATATGTGAGTCGTTGTACACGAAACCTGAGCGGCTGATGCAGCGACCAAATTTTCCAGCAAACAGGTTCACACCCATGATGCTAAAGATGAGCCAGAATATGAGACATACCAGCAGGACGTTCATAATGGAGGGGATGGCCCCAATCAGTGCATTTACCACCACCTGGTTCCAATAAATACAAAATGAAGTGGTTAATGACATCAATTGGATAATGTAGTTTCAAAGCTACCTACTGCTCATCATATAAATACAAGCAAGGATGAAACATTAGATTTGGATAGTGCATCCACAGAGAATACCAAAAGTATTATATTAAGTATTAAGTATAAGTATTATAAGTTATAAAATATGCTTCATTCTACTAACAGGACAAAAAAGAATGTGCATCTACAATCTAAGCAGCTCAGTCTGTGACCAGTTTCCATTTCAGGGATAGAATTTTAAAAGCTGGTGACACCCAATGATTTTGTGTTTGATTTTTAAAAGAAAGAATCAAGAATAAGACAGTAATTTCAAGTTTGTTAAATTTGTCAAACTTTCACAATGAAATCTGCCACACAGATGATCCAGCATGATAAACCAAAGACAATACATCTTTGTCACATGCCAAAAAAAAAAAAGCCACAGCATCTACTATTAACATTTTGACATCTAATTGTATTTGCCAGATTTGTGACAAAGAGGGAAACTGTTTACATTTATAGTTACACTCAAAAGTCCAATAGTCAGGTCATCTGATGGAAACTAATGTATCATAATCAGATTAAAAATTATTAATACCAAATAAAAATAATACTGACATAACTTCTGAAAATAAATTTAAGGACAGAAATTGAAGTTTAGATTTACACTCACTGGTCAATTTATTAGGTACAGCTTCTTGTTTTAACAGTCATTGTTAGAGAAATTTCACTTTTCACTGTGTAGATGCAATATGTAGTTCTACAATTACAGATTATTGTGTGTATTTACACATAACTTTAATATATATACATACTTAGTGCTCATCAATGCTCAGGACACAAACTAAACCAGCACAGTGGTGGTGGAAGATTCTTATGACTGTAGTGACATTGATGTGGTGGTGATGTTTGTGTGTAGTGCTGAATTGAGATACTGCAGTGCTTCTTGAATTTTTAAATACCACAGTGATACTGCTAGACTAGCCAAACAAAAAGTCCATGTACCGCCATCCTGTACGTAGTGTCCTGTGAATGCTGGTGAAGAAAGCCTAACACTGTGCTTTTAAAACCTAAATGAGTGTAAAAATAAGTAGTTGTACATAACAAATTGCAGAGTGAACCGATTCACTTTCTATTAACCGATTAGATTAAAATAGAAATAAACCGATTTATTTCAAAACAGCTAAGTACAACCTTACAATACATTGCAGTTAAATATATTACTGTTGCATTTTCCTAACTGTGTAATAAAAGAAATAGAAAAATCATCACATATATATGTAGGACATTTCTTCATAATACTGTGAGGAAAAAACATTTTAACATTTCACAGTCACAGACTACTGGATAATTAGACATATTTATTGTCCACATCCTGAAAAAGCTGTAAGACCATTGAATGTCTGCAGAACCTAATCTAAAACTGCTGCAATGAAACACTAAGAATTATGTAACTGCTAAATACCTGTGCAAGTCTAATAATACTGCTAAAATAATATTAATACTGACATGGCATTTAATTTGTTACCACAATGCTAAGATGGTAGACTAAAAAGATAAGTAGAAATTATTTGTGATAGAATTTGTGATAGATTGAAGTCAGACATTAAGTAATATCTATAATGATTGTGCTTTACTTTAAAATGTTTAGTCCTTATGGGGTGTCTTAGCTGTTTTGGGAACAGTATTTAATACGATGTTACCAACAATTGGAAGTTCCAAGAATAAAGTGAAAATGTATCCAATCAGTGAATAACATACTTTAAACTTACTAAAATGAAGTAAATGCTAAAAGGTTAATTATAACAGTTTTTTTTTTAAATAATAAGCATGTATTTGTTGCAGGATTTAAATAATGGTTTGTGATGACAACACTGGGTTGGAGCAATGTAGGCAGTTGTTAAATAAAAGTCAGAAAATAGCTCCAGAGACCAGATAAATAGCAGGACACAGAGATAGGAAACTCTTACCCTCATGCCTTCAAATCTGGATAGAGCTCTTAGTGGCCTGAGAGCCCTGAGGGTCCTAAGTGATTTGATGGCAGCCAAGTCAGAGTAGCCTAGTGTGTTGGCTACGAGGCTTATTAAAGACACCTAAGAGGGGCACAGAGAATGGAGGAGACAGAAAAGATAGAAATGCAGTATTAGCAAGCTGACAAAATCTCCAGGCAAAGGATGCGTGTGTTTCCTGTAGAAATGAAAGGAAAAGTCCTCCAGACGCAGGCTCCAGGTAGCTAAGTAAAAACAAAAGTGGTTAAGTATTGGTTTTTATCCACATTTCAGCTCGTACTTTCGTAGCTGAATGTTTCAGTCCTGTAAAAAAAATCACACCTCTAAAATGCCATGGAAAGGGCAGATATATTCTTCTGCAGGTGCGAGAGATCTGGGGAGGAAAATGTTTTTTTTTTCATGGCCTTCATGTCACTTCTCTTCTGAAGGCATAACTTTTGGCCAGAAAATTCCTTACCCTCATGCCAGCAAAGCGAGATATGGCCCGTAGTGGCCTCAGTGCCCGGAGAGTCCTTAGAACACGTAGGGTGCCAATTTGATCATAATTGAAGGCTCGTGCCAACATTCCAATCACTGAAATCTGTGTAAATTGAATTATAGGTTGTTCAGTTAATGCCAAAATTACAAGATACCAGTCAAATGTTTATTGCATTTTATTATAAAACGGCTGTTTTGTTGTTCAAAAAGCAGTATTTAAAACTAATTAAGCATCGTCAATGTTTTACACTGTTTTTACTTCTCAGTCTATAGGTACCAAAGTTGAACCTTTTTTCATATTACATTAACCTAAACGGTTAAGTAGGAGCTGCTAGATTGTTACCTTTCACAGATATTGTTTATTAAAATAAGAACATATTTAGGCTCAATGATGACTATTACTAGAATTGCTTAATTAGATTTAAAATAATTTATTAATAGCACATAAGCTGGTTTTGGGACCCTGACTATAAAAGTTTTAAAAAAGCATCATATTTCATGCAAAATATTTGGCAAAATATTCAAATGAAGGGTGTTAAGACAGGCTGCTTATGTGTTTTATTGCTTAATAATTTTATTGTAAGATACTCTGTGTGAGCTTGTTGGTTATTTATTTAGTGACCTAAATTTCATATGAATTTGTTACTAAAAAGCTTTTTTCAAACATTTGAAATTCTATTTGTTTATTAACTAATATCTCTTTTAATTTGATTATTTTAAGGCAATGGACACCTTGCACTTTTGTAATTTGGGACTATTTTCACAAACTTAAAAAGCATTTTAAAGTTGTAATCATTTAGGCCAACAAACTAAATATTATTTATGTCAGAATTTTGGTATTGTTTTTAAACCTGTCATCTACTGTTGCAAAGAATGACCCTGGTATTATCAAGGAGCATTTACATAATGGATAATATTTATTACATGGCTTTGTTAAATACTAAATAATATGCATTTAGGAGCCTTTTTGTTTTCATTCTTTTCATTTTACTGTTTTGTTTAATGAACATTGGTATGAAAGCAACATTTCAGTTGCGTCCTTTGGTAACAACAAAATACATTTTAAAGCAGTAAGAATCATTTTAGGAAATCAGATTATTTTTTCATTAGGTAGGCATGTAATAAAGAGGGGTAATACACAGCAATCTGATCGTTATTGCTAAATAAAACCTATTAAAGTCCTGCATCACCTTGGGGTTTATTTGACCCATTGGCAATACATTATCATTTACATACAGTAATATATGACCTTACTGATATTCAAGGGTACTTATATCCTGTATGGAGCAAGTATCTGTATTGTACATAATTTGTAAGTCACAAATTTACCTATAGAAATATGAATATATAACATATTTTAACAATAATATTGTTAAAAGCAATTGTGTTCAGTGGGTTAGAATGAAGTTAATTTACTTACATCAACAATTAGGAAATCCAGCCAGCACCAGTAGTTGGTAAAGTATTTCTTGAAGCCATATGCGAGCCATTTTAGTATCATTTCCAAAATAAAGATGTAGGTGAAAATCTTGTCAGCAAACTCGAGCACGACTTTGATCATCCTCCTTTGTTCAATGTAAATGTCTTCAAATGCCTGTCAGAAATAAACAGAAATCATTAATGGATCCAAAGGGTTTACTAAGCTCATCACTCTAACTAAACTGGATTCAAACAAATATGCATGCTTTTTGAGTCAATGTATTTGGACTTCACTTGTTATGTGGAAAATATATAAAATCACTGTAGTGACCTAGAGGTCCCTTAACAATTTTTGGCAACTTTGGTAAAGGTGAGTTAAGAGGGTTATAACAAATAAAACTTCCACTGAATTAGAGCAATGCCACACTGAAAATAAATGTAAAAAAATGTCAAAGCTTTAATCGAAGGTAATTTATTCAGAAAGAAAAATAAAAAATAATTTTAGTAAAATCAAAATGACCATGGCTAAATCTTGTCAGAAACTGTTACACACATTAACAGTTATAATTAAGTTAATATCTCAAAATTACCTACTGTATTTGTAATGTAAAATAATCTGCATATTATAACATACTGTAAGGCTGTCGCATAAAGACCATGGAATTGAATACTTTTCTTTATATAATCTTTCTGCATTAGATGTTTACTTTTCTCTTTAGGTCACATTAAAGGTGATCCCTATCCTGTTGGAAGCTCCATAAACAATATATTGTAGATAATTTCTTCAGCAGTTTTTTTCATTTAAAAGTTCATAGTATTTTATAATATCCATGATGCATTGTATTCCATTGGAGCACTTAAAGGGCAGATATTTTTATACAGCACACACCCTCGACAATACTTAACTCTGAGCATCTGGGTGTTTTCTGTCTAGTCATCCTTTTATTTATGCCAAATCTACCATGGTTTTAATAGAATGCTTAATTTTCAGTTTACCTGAACAGTAGTGTTTATCAAACTCCTGGCACCTACATAATGGTTGGATGATGGGAAGGGCTCTTGCCTGCCAAGCTTTACAAATAATTTATTAGCATGGCAATAGTTTTGGAGATATAGTTATCACAATAATGATTTTTCTGTACTCATATGAGATTAGCATTCTCTATTAGTTTGTTGGAGCAAAATAAACTTTTGTTTGTGTACACTGTACAGAAACAGGCAGATTCAATTACTACCCGCCAGAAGATCTATATCTTTAGGTGAGTAGTGTTTTTGTAGTCGTTCTCTGGTTGAACTTTTTTTTTTAATTTGATATGAAATCTGACAATTTTTTCAAAACATTCGCTTAGACTGCCCTGGATACCAATAATGGTTTCAATTGTGATTTTGTTAAAAAATTGTTTCAGTAAAGGATTTGTTTAATTTGAAATGTCACATTCAGCAAAAATGTTTTCATCTTTACCAGTGTCAATAATTGGTAATTGTGCAGGAGACATTATTTTAATGGCTAAAACAGTACAGACACCACACCATGTCATGTCCCTGCTTGACATCAAGAATGGCCTGTAGGACTGAAAGCTTTCAAATACACAATAGCACACTATAAAGTTAATGCATGGAGTCATTAGGAAAGTCAGCACGAAGCATCTGTTGCCATTTGTCGACCGAATGGTTTCAGCCAAGTTTGCTGTTTTCTTCCTTTTCCCTTCTTTTTTGCCTACTTCTGCTTTTACTTTTGCTTTTGTGTGATCATTCTACTCTGTATGAAAGCACAGCTGTTTGCTGAGGAGGTGTTGGTAAATGCCATCAAAATACCAGCCAGTCTAGTTCACCTGGCATCCGGGTCCTCAGACAGGCTGGTGGCATTAGCCTCTCTTTGTGAGTCATTCAACAACAAAGGCACTCCTGTGATGTTAAGAAGGGTTCTTTCTATACAGTAAGAAAGTTAAAGGCTTTGCAACATTACACAGTATTTGGTGAACTTTTTTTTCCCTTTTGACATTTATTCTTTGTGGAACTTTCCTTGAAGGTAACCGTTTTAATGGTAGGAGTTGATTTGTAGATTTGTCATTCCCAGTCACATCAAGTTAAACAGTGTAGAATATATGAAAGAGATTGCACCTCATTTGTAGTGAAATCTGAGAATGGGCTTTTGTTCCAGCCTTTAAGAGATACCCAACACTTCTCAAGGAATTCATGGCATCTTTGGCTAGCTAACAGAGAGCCTGCTGTCTGTGCCCTAGAAAACAACTACAGGGTCAAACTTTTTATGATATTTAAAAAGTGTGGTGGTTGATTTGCCAGGTTACAAAGCAACATGTTGGAGATATAAGCTAAGGCCTCTGTGTCTGCATGGGTTTTGATCACAAAGTCATGTAGGTCTGGACGGGAAAAAACGAAAAGTTTTTCCCTGAGTTTTGTCCAATGAGTGCAGTATTAGGCTTCAGCATTGCTCACAACCCTATTCAGAATAAGCAGCTTGCATAAATGAAGTAATATAATAAAATAGTTTGCCTGTCCTAAGTACATATAATGTAAGACCATTCAAAGGCAAAAATAAAACATTTTGCTAGATGCATAATCAATGAATGGACTGTATCATATGTGGCTTGTTGGATAAAATACATTTGAATAAATAGATGTTCAGACCTGTGTACAAGTAATGCAGTAGTAGCTTAAATTGAAACAGACATTTTATGACTGCTGTTTCCCAAAAAAATGAATGTGCAGTGCACATTAGGTTCTGCAACGTTGCCAGTCTTTGTTATGACACTTATTGATTGTGAAGCATTTTTAAAAAGATTTCTGATTGCTTTAAAATACTGGTTGTGTGTGTGCTGCACAGAGCTTCTGCTCATTTTTCAAGCATAATTTGTTTTTCTATAAACATCCCCTCCTTCTGTCTTTGGGCTGCAAGGTCTTTAAACATATTGTATTATTCCATACATTTAGTTTAAAACGTCTAATACTTATAAAATACATAAGTAAATAGTAGGTTAAAAGAGGCATTTTTCCAGAGTGACAGACAAGGGGCAAGATTTATGAATAGAAGGATTTTACATGAGAATTAAAAATATTTCAAAAGGTCTCCCTGCTTTAGATGTCTCTTTAACATTTGTATTTGGCATGTACCCTATGACTTCATTCTATTCATCCAAATGGATTTTAAATAGTTAGTTAGATGCTAGTTGCATATTTACTCACTTGGGTGAAGTAACATTAATATTAAGGTCTCATCATGTCTAGCCAAAAGGCAATAGGGTTGTTAGTTGCCAACAAAATAAAAGAATAACTCAAAAATGACCGTGCATGTTAAAATTTGCATCGTGAGTTGTAATAACTTTAAGTTCATTTTGTTTTTCCACTTAGCTACACTTAGTGTAGTTTAAGGAATGAGAAAAATATCCATGTAAATTCAAATGTGTTCCATGCCAGTACAGTCTGGGTTTTGTGTTGAGGATACTTACCAATGCCCCGCTGCTTAGTAGGATCATGAAGATTATGAAGGTCTCAAACCAGCTATGTTCTACTATCTGATAACTGGTTTTTCTCAGCCGCCACCACACCTTTCCTGGTCCAGCACTAGTGTTAATATCACAGCATTGAAAATGTCGAAAGCACACTATTAATAGACAAAAACAAAAGAATTAGTTCAATTAATTGTTCTAACTTTTCTTAATGTTTATGAAAACCCAATACAAGATTTTCACCTTTCATACTAGTCATTAAAAAGAGAACCTATCGAAACAACTAAAACAGTTCAAAAAAGCCATGTGTTATTTTGTCTTTTCTATATATTTTTTTAAATTTTTATTCAGTGATAATGACTATTTTTCATTGTGGCTAGTGTACAAGTGGCTCGTGTATTGACAGTTCTCTAATCAATGAACCAGGCTTATTTAAGGACGGGTTTCATGGTAGACTAGGTTTTAGGTTCTTCAACTGTTACATATTTATTAATGTGTTTAATAACAGTTTAACTGCAAATTGTGGCTCCTTAATAAAAGATTGCTATGTTTTTATAACAAGAGCTGCTTTTTACACCTGCTATAAAGCCGGCTATATTTTGCATACAAGTCATTTCACAAGTAAGTAGTTGCGTACTATAAAATTAATGTTTTGAAATAGTCCAGATAAATTTAAGCTTGGACTATATAGAGGAATGATGTTAATATTTGTTTTAGATGTTTAGTTGCACAGATACATGATCTCAGATAATTTTCCTCTTTTCTCAATAAATATGTGACAAGGTATTCTATTGTTTTGTTGTTTGATTAACTGGGTTATTTTTATGTACTGTTAGTACTGTTTAAAAATATAATGATGGTTTTGATCTTATTTAAGAAGATTACAAAAAAGATTGTGAAAGAAGTAATGTGACATAATCCCAAGTTGCATCAATGACACTTAATAAACACTCCATCTATAACAATCGCTTGCTGCTATAAAATTATATTTGGCCTCCCTTGGGTGTCAAAGGGTCTCCATTACAGGCATTTGATCTTCTTTAAATTAACTTATTGCCTGTAAACTTTATAACAGGATTATATAGCAGGTCATTTTCAATTCAATTTGTTCTGATGTCCTGGCACTGTTGGAAGTCTAAGTCATCTTAATGCCCTTCTATCATAATTTGTCTACCAATTATCAGGTATCAGTGCAACAATCAAGATGTTTGTTGACTATGGAGAGGAATGAAAGATAATATTCTTGCGAAAAGAATGTGAGACATTAGAGACATTATTTCTTAATAGCTGATCATGAGATATAAATGCTATGTCGGATAATACAAAGTGTAAAATAATAATGTAGAGAGTGGACTCTTAACTGACTAGTGCGCCTGCAGTCCAGATTCAAGAACTTCTTGCAACTCAAGGTTTGTTTGCTACAAGAATTAGAAAATTCATTCATTCATTCATTCAATATCTTCCGCTTTATCCTCTATTAGGGTCGCGGTGGGGTTCCCCCACGGTGGGGAGAACGTTTCGGGCGCTGGTCAGATACACCCAGGACAGGGCGCCAATCTATCGCTGGGCACACACTTACTCACACAGACACGCACGCATACACATTCTATATGGGGCAATTTGGAGAACTCAATTGACTTGATCCATGTTTTTGGACTGTGGGAGGAAACCGGAGAACCTGGAGGAAACCCACGCAGACACGGGGAGAACATGGAAACTCCACCCAGATGGGGATTTGAACCGGGAATCCCTAGTGCTGAGAGGCGAACGTGCTAACCACTAAGCCACTGTGCCGCCAAATTAGAAAATTAATATATTTTCAATCCTATTTATGATTGTTTTGGAATCAGTTTCTAAACTTTGTTTTTAACAAAAAGAAATATCTTTCTTATTAGAAACAAAAGTTAAGGTAACAAATTACTGATAATTCTTTTCAAAATGCCCCTTTTCTTCTAGAAATAGAGTTTGTACATACAAAATGCAACTACTAACCTGTTGATATATTTGACATTCAAATGATTAATTTAAAAGGAATGATTAAAGTTTTTTTATCCAATTTAATATGTCCTTACCATCAGGGAGGCAATTTTCAGGGTCCATGTCCTCCTCTGCCATCTCAGAGTATTCATCTTCTTCCTCTCCAGGCTTTCGGAGGTCAATTGTGCTGCCCTCTGATAGGCTGATGTCATCACTCTGAAAGCCAAAAGAACCAATCAGTCAACTGACTGCTACTGAAAGTGGTTTTAAAACACTTATAAATGACATTTCTTACCAGAAAATTTTACTGTGAGTTAAAAACCATCATGTATATGCCTAACTTTTTATTGTATTGTAAAGTGATTTAAAAAATATGTTTTTCTAAATAGAATATGCATGTGCAGAAATAAGTAAAATAAAATAAGTATTATATTTAATATAATATAGATAACCTCTTGATTGTTTATCTGGAATATTAACAAGAAGCAATTTTTTTCTTTAAAATTTAACCGAAGTGTATATTCAAGTTCATTTTTTGTATTTTACAGATAATCTGTGCAATTTGGAAAAATTAAACTGTCAGTCATGATTTCCTTAAACTGAGAAACTATTTTAAGGTGATGTGCACTGGTTTAATGCTTTTTCTCATCAATCCACCATGAGAAAGAGAATCCAAAAATTGTTACTGATGTTTATAAATAAGGAAATAGCTGCAGCAATAATGGTCCTACACTTTACACAAACACAAGCTTTTTGTTGTCTAAATTTTACTCCCCTATTGTATTTATTATAGATTTGAGTCTCCTGGAATGTTTTTTTTTTTTACAAGATTTTGTATTCTGTCTGTGGAAATTATTGCACATTCATCATAAAAATCGTTTGTTGGGTTAGACTCTGATGTTGGATAGCAGAGCCTGGCTTAAATCTTTGTTACAGTTCATACCAATTGTGTTTAATGGGGTTGAGCCAACCAAACTCACCCAATCACGTCTTGGTCTGTGCACAGGTGCATAATCACACTGGAACAGATAAGACTTTCACAAACTGTTTCCACAAAGTTGGAAGCTCACAGTTGTCCAAAATGCATGGTTAGGTGCTTGATTGGAAAATAAATGTGGTAATTGAACCGAACAAAACACCTAAATGTTAATGGTCTTCCTGAAATAGAATGCATTACCATATTGACTGACCCAGTGCAAGGGAAGGAGGATAGATAGAATAACCAAGGAACAGTTAAGGATAACAGCTATGAAATACACATTAGTTATGTCTTGATGTCTGAATGTCTGCTTATCTATAATTAGACATCACCTATTTTATTTTATTTTTTTGGAAATTTGTCAAAAGAAAGCTTTGGTGTTCAAGCATCATTCAACTCAAGCACTTACGGTTCCTCAGACATTACTAGAATGTATTAAGTCTCTGTTTAGTGGGCAGATGAAAACAAAATAAATCATTTGGCAAAAACCACTAAAGTTAGGTTTGGGAGCCATGACCATACATAAAAGTGTCTTGCCCACACCTTGGTTTTGGGTTGTTTTTTTTCTGAGGTCCTGTATGACTTGTTCAGTTAGATAATATTATGATCATCATCTATTAACAGTTGCAGTTTGGAAGTTGTGGAGCTATGGCTGGATTTAGTTGGACAAGGATACAAAGCAAATTTCAAAATTTAACAAATGATCTCAGTAACTTAATGATAAACTTATAGGAACCTTTGTAGTAAGCTGAATCTAATTGGAATTGGTCTTGAATATCTCAGCATGTAGTTATATATGTTATCTCATCTCATTATCTTCCGCTTAATCTTATACAAGGGACAAGGATTGCAGGGTGAGTTCCCCATGCCCATCAAGGGGAGAATATTTCTGGTACTGGGCAGATACCCAGGACAGGGTGCCATAAATATGTTATCATAAATGATTATTGGTAAAAAAAAAAAAATACAAAATTCCATGTATTTTGCAAATTTGATGCAGATCACAGTTACCTCTTTTTTTAAACTAAGACTTTATTTTGACACTATTTTCAAAGTGGGGAGAGATGGGTCTGACTGCAGATGCAGAGCAGCAGTTTTACAATGGCCAGGCCAGCAATATTGAATGTATGCACAGTAAGACATGTTGTTAACCTGCAAATTTGTGCTGCTGTGTCATATAGATCAAAAACAGTATATCAGAAAAAAAATATTTAACAGTTCAGAATCACACAAGCAGCTAACACAACAATGCCAGACTTGCGGACAAAGGTCCATCTGCTTATACATTTGAATGCAAATAAGCACTTTTTACCTCTAATTAGCTGTTACTCTTAAAAATGTGTATATATATATATATATATATATATATATATATATATATATATATATATATATATATATATATATATATTATACTGGCTGTTTAATCTTGTGAAGAATACTCTATAAATCCACCTGTTTCACAAACACTTATACATTTCAAGAATTTTTTCATTGCCCGCTTTAACAATTTAGATGCAATATATATTTACAGATGCAGATATAATGTATTTTGGACTTGGCTACATTTGGCACAAGCTTCTAGAGAATGCATCTTTATTAAAGTTTATTGCTTTATGGCTATCATTGTTTATTAATCTCATAAAAATAATAAAGTAGTACTTATATAAATAATAGATGCATGCTGTATTGTGATGGCAGCTTAGTTCAAGTAAGCAAATGTAACCTAACATAAATTGGTTAAGTGGTTAGGCATAAAGGCTGCACTTTAATGATGTAGTGAAGTGCATTATTAATCGTGGTTTAGTATTGCTACTCAATGATTGTGAAAGACTCCCACTGAATTTCATTTTAAGGAATCCTTAAGCATACATTATGCTGTCTAGTATTTTAGAAAAAATATCCTGTTTTATTTCACAATTATTATTGACCATAATCTTTTGGACATAGCCAATAACAATTTACTTATTGTTTTTAAAATTTTTGCTTCATCTGAGTCATAATGTTTAACACAGAAGACGGAGCAGAAATGTGTTCTGTACATGACTCTGGTCCATCACAATGCATATAAACCATACTCAATCAACTATAAACATATAATGGAATGTTTCTTGAGAAATTTTACGTGGAGAGTATTAAATCAAGAAAATCCCGACAAAGTCAGTGATACAGTAGTTATCATCCACGATTTATCAACAAGCACCTTTAAATCTAAAACAAAAATAAATTTTATTGGTACTTCATGTCCTCATTTATATACCATATATATCAAGTCTCTGATTTTGGTTAAGGATCTGATAACATTCTGGGTCAGGTGCAGATGCTTTCTTTACATCACTGTTTGGTGAAATTGAATTCTATTCAAACACATGCGGTGCAAGACAGTAACTTAATAGGGCTTTATCAAATCCAAGAAAGACGCAGAAGATTAAATTGGCAAGTAGGGAGAGTAATTGCTATATTAATTAACTCTGTGCCAGCATAGCCATTCTGCCTAATTCTGCTGTGCCTGCCAGTTTCTAAGATGCATGTGATGCGACGTCTGCCATTTTTAAAAAATAATGTCCAGGCCTGGGAGCTTGAAGACCCCAGAGACAGTACACACAGCTGATATTTGTTTGGGATCGGGTTACCAGATGTCTTTGTGCACTTTTGGAACTTTGGTCACCATCAAGCATTGATTCTGCCCGATCACTATACCACAGCCTGTCTAAACAACTTGCATGAGATAAAGGCTATTCCGGCTGTTATGTGGCAGTTCAGAAGTGCTGACGTGAGTGTCGGATGAAACCTAATACACCTAGCACCCTCCCTTGTTTGTGAGACCCTGTGGGTGACAGTTCTGTCCTGTGGCCTCTCTGGCACAATAAAAAGCTGACATGTTGTCAACACGACAACACAGTGCCGTGCTGCACGCAGGATATGGCTTGACCTGTGAGGTGAGGCTTTACAAGCCTAATTGCAGTAAGTTAGTTAATGCTTTAGAATTATCTGAGCCATTCATGAATTGTGTAAATATGTGGAACTGGATAAAAATATCTAGCCAATAAATACTAGTCACACGATGTCCACTGCTGCGTGATAAAACAGTACAATCTGAATTAATGCAAATTGTCAGTGTTAAATTCATAACAAAGCTGTTGTAGAGGAAAAAAGATGGAGTTGAGTGCATAAAGACAGGAGAACAGGAGGAGACTGGGCAGCTGTGGAAATGATGTGCATCTTTCCTGACAAGAGGCTGCTGTGTCTTGGTTTCGCATTAAAGCAGAGGGAAATGTGGTGTGGCAGTGTCTCAGCACAGTGGAGGAGGTGAGAATAAGCTTGAATCCACACCAACCAAATGGGGACCAGGAAATGATGCATTGTCACCATGGTGAATTGACGAGACATGTTAACTTAATGCTTCAGTATCTTATGTGTAGGCTGCCCATGTCGTCTATATGTGAAAACATATTTAGATTAGATTAGATTGCTCTGTTTCACATCATTACTCTGAAAAATAGAAAAAAGGCTGTGAAACTTTGCTATAAAGTTTTTAACACAAATATATTACATTTCTTTGCCATTTTATTATATGTACTCCTTGCAGTAACCTTTACATTTAGATATTTTACAGTAGCTTGAGTTAGTTAGGGAGCCAAACAGCATTATGAATATGCAGTATAAATACTGACCTTTTGCTAATCTGGTTCATCTAAACACCCCAATTTCCATCCCTTTTTAAAGAGAACATGCATATAGCTATATCGTGCGAAGAAGATGATTCTATTACATTTAAGTGACCAGGCAGTGATTGCCACTAGAATGGACTGATTGAACTAAGATAAATAAACATTCAGGCAATGGTGTAGCATTAATGTGATTGTTAGAATGGACAGTAATGTATATTATTAAAACACAAGCAGATCTCTTCACAGCCTAATGAAACATTTATTATTTATAGTAATCAAACAGCTCCATTTACAAATTCACTGAAAACTCATTTTAAATTCAATTTGGATTTAGTTTTAGTCACTTATAGGCTGACTTATTTGTTTATGATTTACAACCTTTGGTATTCATGCACTTAAGATCCAATAGTTTAACTATTTAGCAGAGCTTCATTTTGCAGCCCCAATTAACCATTTATTAAGTCTTATCCAACTATTATCTTCCACTTTATCCTGTTCTAGGGTCACGTAGTACGATTACCATATGTATAGTAAGTTTTGAAGTGAACATTTATTGATAAATATGTTACATTAATCTGTATTTCCATTAATGGTACATGATATAAAATAATGTTTTACCACGTTTCTTTGCTGGTGAGCTGGAACAGTTTGGTTTGGAATCTTTGTTGTTTTTGCTGCTGGCCGCTTGCAAGAATTTTGCTCCAGCATAATCATTTAGACAAGATAGGATGCAGTATGATGCAAAAATAATTTACTTTGTTGGCCAGTTACAGGCATCATTTCCCTTGATTCCAATTTTTTTTTTATCATAACCAGTCATATTGATATGAATGTCACATATATTTTTTTTTAAATGTGAAAATACTGTAACAACTAGACAAAATTCTCAGACAATCAGATTTAAGTACACGTTTTATAAATAAAAGTACAGCACATTCACTAAAAACATGCTACCAGTAGCAAGGGCATGTTATGACCCTGGGAGCCAACAGACCAATTAGTGTTCCCTGTCTAGCTCGCATGAGGTCAATGTAAATTTAGAAATTAAATTTTAAACAGCACCTACTGTACATTCCCTTTTCAAACTAAGGCAACATATCGAGTACAACTGCAATGCTGTTATTTTAATTTACGCTTTGTCTATTGATTTGACTCTCCATAACCATCCCAGTTTATCATGTGGCCCCTTAAGAAAATAAATTGCCCAGCACTGTGCAAAATTAATATATAGGTTTTTAAAGTGTTAGATGAAATAGCTCCATTAAAGCAATAACATTATTCTCTTATTTATTCTTCAATCTGATGTGTTACTTTTGTTTATGAATTATGACTATAATGTTTATGAATTATGAATATTAGATGCTTAAAAATTAAGATTACTGAGTGGAACAGAAAAGTCACACAACTTGCCCACAAGCCACAAGTATTCTCCTTAAAAATAAACAGGCCTTCACCAAGACAACTTTTATTTGAAGGGTGCATACTAAAGGCTTTAGGGATCAGTTTTCTATTTGCCTCATCTTACATACAGAGACAAATGAAAACTCTCCCACTGTACAATTTAATGTAATTGAATTGTAATAGAACACGGTTGCTGAGTGCCTTCAATAGAATGCTAACAGAACAGTACAGTGCACGATGGTAATGCCATTCTTTCAACCAGGCTAGTACGAGTAAAGTCACTCTAAGCTATTGTCATTTGGCTATGAGGTCTGCGATTGCCTGTTAGCAGATAACCTTTCTGCTCTTTCTGGAGCAACTTCCAGTTAATGGACCTTTTCTCTTCTGCAGGACATACACTTGTGGAATCACAGCATTGACTATGGTAGAGTTTCACATTCCAGTACTGTTGACTACCACAAAGGCCCTATAAATATCTTTGCAGGGGGCAAGGGCCAGTAGCATGCCACTCACCACTGCATCCTGATGAAATAAGACCTCTCAACAATGTAGGCTTGGTTGTGCCATCTGCCAGGGATAAGGGTTAATGAATGCAACACTTGGGGAGCGCCATCACAAAGCTATACTTATGCACTAAATAGCTAAATACAATAGGAAATCAGGTTTCAACAAGCAAGTATCAAACCACTTAATTCTGATCACCATTGCATGCCTGCCAAAAAAATTGTCTGACAAAGTCAGAGCCTGTATAATTCATGTTCCATTAGGGGTTGTGTGGACCTGGAAGATGACTAATATACTTCAAATATACATTACAGCATTGCCAACTGACTAAAAAGCATTGAACTCGGTCACATCAGATAGTATTTTCAGGTATTTGGAACTACAGTTTTTTTTTTAAATAAATAAATAGCCTGGAAATGCAGGTTTGCGTCGTGTGCACTGTTGTTTTTGCGAACGTACTTCTCATCTAATTTACATCTTCTTTTGGCGCCATGGTTTGTTTAGCAAACAACCACTTAATATTCAAGCTTGGTGGCTAATGTACCTTTTCTACCCCATTATTATATGTCTTAATGTATAATGGTCTTCTTAGGCTTCTTGTTTTCATATTACATTAGTTGCATTCTTAAGGAACAAAGGTAAACCATCCTTGAATGTAAAAGTCTGTTTTCAAAAGCTTATTTAAATTAATTAATTCATTATCTTCCACCAAATCCTCTCCTGGGGGTGGGGGAGGGGGGTTCTACATGTCCATCCAGGAGAGAATGTTTCGGGCGCTGGGCAGATACACCCAGTTCAGGGAGCCAATCCATTGCTGGGCACACTAACTCATACAGACACACTCGATATGGGGCAATTCAGAGCATTGTATTTTCCTTGAATCCATGTATTTGGAGGAAACCCAGGTAGACACATGGAGAACATGAAAACATGGAACATGACAACTTCACCCATACTCGATCCTAGATCCCCAGCAGTGAGAGACGAGTGTGCTGACCACTAAGCCACTGTGCTCCCCCTCATTTAAATTTTATGGGTCATTTATGTACAGTTTCAAAATGAAGTAAAAATATACACAACATGACATTTAAATATATTTCACATATCTGTCATTATATATTTAAAATTTAAGCAACAATATATCTATTACTTTAATAGTTCCTTTTTAGGTTCTGGGGATATTTGGCAAACCAGATAGACTATACAAACACAGATGAAGGAAATACTAAAGCCTTGTGACTCAGCTTTTCATGAGTGCGCTGATCTCCACCTCCACAACATTCCAACATGTTGCCCTGTATTTTTTTTTCTTTTTATTCTGACAGTGTGAGCTTTAGATACACATTCATTCTTGCAGATGAAGCCGTCTTGTGAAAAGTAGCTGACTGTATTAAACGGTTACACGATATCCACTGACATGTTTATCACTGGATATTGTACAACTGTTTAATGTAGTCAGCTGCTTTTCAATTTTTTTTTTAAATGTAATGTCCCATATTTTTTTCTTGGCCATTAACAAATACAACAAAGTCTACTTTTATATGCTTAAAATTTGATGTTGCTGCCGTGCGCGTATATAGTTGAATGGACAGTGTTGCCTCATCCTCCATACAGCCCAGATCTGGCCCCTTCAGAGTTCTGTCTCTTCGGGCCTCTTAAAGATGCTTTGCGTGGGACAGACTTTGAAGATGATGAGAGGGTAATTCATGCAGTGAGAATATGGTTATATAAACAGGACAAGAGCTGGTACCGGCAGGGAATACATTGCACTTGTTTTATGCTTGTGTAAGGCCATACAAGTTGATGAAGTCAATGTAGAATAATTGTGCATGTAAAAAAAAATAATTTATCATGTGAACTAAATTAAATACTATGTTAGAATAATTATGTTCTATAAAAGTCCATAATAAAACATAATAATCCAAAATCCTTTGCCATTTTTATTTGATTAGTTCTATTCTTTCTTTTATCTTGTGCACATTCAAAGTCCAGTCACTAACTGAGTTACCATTATCACTGGCTTTGCATCATTCACACTCTCAGATTTTATCTAATAATTTACCAGTAATTTAAACTAGCTCCATATGATATCATAGTATAAGTGTATAGTATAAAGTAGGATATAATTTTTAAACTCATTAATTTTTCATTATCCATTGTATTTAAAAATACTTGTGTAGGGATTGTGGAACATGTGAGTCAAACATTCACTTCATAAAGTCCTCCTAATTACAAATACGGTTCACTGTTTGTAAACCATTCACAGATTTTTTTTTTGTTTGTATTTTAGCACATTTTATGCTCATTATGTTGATATTAATTTACACGTTAATCTGCCCATTTTAAATTATAGCTCATCAGATCAGAAGTATTATATTGTACCTGTGCTCTGATCTGTTATGTGTTGGCTTCTTGGTAGTTTTGACATAAAAAGGTATTTTTAATAAAATAATAGCATATGCACCCAACTGAAAAGTGGTTTAAATAATAGCAGTAGTTTTCTTTTTGCTTATTAATTTTCTTTAAGCAGTACATTTTACATTGTATTGTTCTGACAAACTCATCATGAAATTTTAACCAGTTTTATACAGTGATAAACATAACGTATACCTGATACTTGCTAGCAGGTTTCCATGATGAAAAGAAACCCAGATTGTAAAAACCTTTCACATCAAACTTAAATGCAAGAATGAATTATAGATTCTACTGCATTATAAATGAAGATTAATGACATATAATGTTGTATAATGTAATTTGTAGATGGATGTGGATGGTATAGTGTCAGTTTTTCTATGATCCAAACTATTTTTCATGGCTGCTATACTTTTGAGATTGGGGATACCCAAAAATCCAAAGATAAAAGGCAAGAGACAGATTAACTAAACAGGATAAAAGAATAGGAAGACCAGACAGAAAGATCGGGATGCTAGTAAGGACAAAAAACACTGCCAATTAAGAGGGGCTGCAGGTGCAGTAAAAGATAAAAGAGAGGGAGGGTGTGGAGGACAGGTAAACGAAAAGATAAAAGATGAAGTGGGAGACAGAATGAGGCAGAACAGGTGTACAGAAAGATTAAAGTGAGAACAAATATCAGCTGGCTCGGAAACCTGTCTAGTCAGGTGTGCAGGAGTAATGTGGTCACGTGCTGAAGCTGTGGAGAATGGCCTAGATTAGGCTTTCTTCCTGATCAAGAAAAACCTTTTGTAGGATCAGCAAAACAAACTCCTCTTACTGCTCTTTCTCTGTGATGTTTTTTTAGTTCTTAAAATATATAAATGCTTTAATTTAAGGGGCATGGATTTTTCCACTTCACTCTGAAGCATCAATCACCGACAACTATCCATCTCAACACAAAAATTGTGTACCTGAATATTAAAAAGATATTCAAGTTTGTACTTTTTATGATAGGAATATATGTGAGTTAGTCTGGCCACAATAATTAACTTAAAAGTTAAATTTGGATTTTATCTTACAGCTATGAAATAAGAAAATAAAAATATGTACAGTTGTACAATATGTACAATGTGCATTGTCATTTATGAACTGTCTTTGTGTATCAGCGGATCAGTTCCAGAAAATAACAAAGTTGTTAGAATTTATTTAGTGCTCACTTCAGTACATGTGTGTGTTTCTGAGACAGTAAGACAGCAATCATGCAAATATGAGCACTTGCAAGCCTTTAAGAGTATGCAAGTACGTATGTGGGGATGATTATGTGACATGTAAGTGATTAGAAATCAGTAGATCAGTGGTCTTCATCATTTTCTCTTCCTCAGTCTCGTTTCCTTAAAGCAATCTGACCATTAAAAAGAAGAGTGTCAGGGTGAGGGCTTTTGCTTACGCAACAGGGTTACATATGGGGGTGCTCATGAAGAAAGACTCCAGATATAACAACAGCATAGCCCTTACATCTCTCACACACACACCAACACTGATGCACTGAACTAAGATCTAGCATGAACCGAGGGCAGCCAGAGGCCAATGAGCCTCTGATCTACTGATAACTTTATAAAACAGACAGCGGGTTTGTTATCTGAGCCTTAGAGAGCTGTGTTACCTCTCAAATTCAACAGCTTTCAATTTACAGATGCAGTGAAGTGTGTGTGTGTGTGTGTGTGTATCAGTTGCTCCAGTTAGCAAGTAATGCATTAGCATCCAGTGCAGTTTAAAAATGAATTTTGATATTAATTTAGATTTGCTTCATAAATTCAGGTATAACATGTTACACGAGATAACGTAGGAAATTGTTTTGTAGGAGAGGTCAGATTTTAATTTTGCAAGGACACTCATAGGACCGGTTTTAAAATGTATCAAATATAATATACATTTATATACGTCTGGTAGCTTTAGTGTTACATGTGTGCACTATGTAAAATGACACAGCAGGAAGCAAAGACATAAATGAGAGGGAAAAGCCTTTCTGTGTGGGTGTTCAGAATTGCAGTTCATGTGGACTGATGTGGAGCTCTAGCCTGTCTGATAGTCACTTACTACACCTGAATGTTCTCTCACTAAAAGAGAAGCAGGCTTTTTAATGCTTAGATGTTTTCTCTACTGTGATGCCAAATACTTAGGGAGGATTAAAATAAAATGCACATTTATCATTTAAATCAGGTTACTGCTTACATTTTCTATTGCTTAGGTAAGAACACAGCATTTTCATGTTTTCATGTTTCATTTTCATGTTAAACAATAAAATCAATTTTAAAAATAGATATGCTGTGTAAAAATATTTCATATATATCTTTCATATAGTGTAAATAAATACACATCTATTGTAAAAAGAAATGGCTAATGTCAGGACAATATGTCCTTTTTACTGACCCTTTCTGTTAAGGGTCATCAAAAAAGAAAGATATATAGCATATATAATTGTTACGATAGTACTATAACAATGGTACAGGATTAGTAATGGTGAGGACATTGATGCATAAAGTCTTTGGAATAATAGAGAAACCTGGCGTCCCTGAGGAAAACTTACACAGGCTCGGGGAGGACATACAGCTTCCGTACAGATAGGACCTGTAATCATCCAAGCAAGCAAAGCTTCTTAATTAGGAAGTGTTAACTGCTAAATTAAAAAGCAGATTATACACTGAATGCAATCAGTGAAAGTTTTTCTGACTAGATGTGTTTTACTTCATTATTTACCCAAAGTATAATAAAATATTGCATTATTGAAAGTAATGCAAAGACAATGGTAATTATAAGTAAATATATTTACTTACATTTTTATATTGGTAAATATTTGAACTAATTTTTGTGGGTTAAGTCCTATTTTATTTAAATATTCCAAATGAATGATAAAATAATGTAAAGTAAAAAGCTGTCTTTAGTCAAACATGCAATTCATATATTTATACAGTTGTAAATGAGTAAACTGTAAAAACAGTTTAGTGTGGCTTGATTTTAAAGTAATTTTTATAGAAGTATAGAAAGTCCATTTCTTGCTCACATCACTTCTGTGTTTTAATAGTACTATTTGTAAAGACAATACAAGTTTACAAGGCAAACAGACTAACTGCTCTTTAGAAGACTCTTTATGATTGTGTTAGCACAGCTGAAAACCATTAAGTGGATTAAATAAGCAGCATCACTGACATTCTTTAGGTTATCTGTCCAAAACAGCATAATTTGTGAACTGGATTATAGTCTTGAAATGAACCAATGAGGCTATGTGTCTTAAATAATAAGCAATATTAATTGTAGCCTATTAAGTGTTATAGGAAATGTAAAATTTCTGAGGAATCCCAAACTTTTATGAGGCTGTGTATTTGGGTCCAAGTAATTTATTTATAGCGCTTTTTACAACAGTACATAGTCACAAAGCAGTTATAAGCCTTTAAACCCCCAAAGAGCAAGCCGGAGCGACAGTGGCAAGAAAAAACTCCCTGTTATGTTATTTTAAGGAAGAAACCTTAGGAGGACCAAGACTCAGTGGGGGTCTCATCCTCCTTGAGCGGACGCGCAGCAGCAACAGTGTAGGACCGCCATGTACAGATAGTGTCGATATCGGGTGACTATATTTAACAAATGGAGAAACTCTAACAACTGGAAATCTATATGTAAGTACATTAAGGGGATCCTGCAGGACTGCCAGTCCAATTAATATCAAGGTTCCATCCAGATTACTTGGCGACAAGAAGCTTGGTTGCTTTTTTCAAGATTTTATTTTGTCCTCGTCACTTATGTTGTACTGAACTGAATATTTTATCATCCTTTGTCTGGCATAGGATTAGAAATTGAGCCATTAATGGCCCACTTTTTATTCTTTAGTGCATATGCACTAAAGCCTCTTCAGCATGTTTAGAAATGAGACTACCAATGTTGATACCAATATGTTTTTATTCTTGTCTTTGTGAAATCACCCGAGAAAACTAACAGAGACGACAATGAGAGACTATCCAGTTTCTTGAGCTGCTTATTGTTCATGGAGCAGATGGCCAAAAAGCAATATAGTGAAATCGGGGAAACTTGACCTGCTGATGGCGTATTAGTCAATAGCATGGTGTGCAAACATGTAGATTGACATGTATGGTTTATTTGCTGCACACCTTTCTAATAATGACTGAAAATATTTAAATAGAGCATATTGCCAAATAGCATTAGAATCTTTTTAGATGAGCATCCAGTGGACCTGAATGAAAGTACACTAAGAGCAGATTACACAATATTATGTTTTGTGCGTTATGGATTTGGTGGTGCTGTTGTGCACCAGCTAGAACCAGTTTTGTTCTGTTAATGTGATGTAATGTGTGGGCATAATCGCTAGCAAGGTTAAAACACTTTTAAATAAATTAAAGGCCATTGACTTACATAGGAATCAGACATGCAGGTGTAGAACGATGGAACTCTCACCTGTGTGCAGGATGGATGTCAGTGTGTCAAGTGCACTCAGGATGCATGAACCACAAGATGAAGAGGTGACTAATGAATTACTCTCTTTAGAATTCAGCTTTGATGCAGCTGAAGAACATGGTAAGGTGGGATGCTCGACAAAATTCTGAGGTTAACAAAGTGCCTGATTTATGAAATATGATAAATAGTCTAGACAATGACGTGCAAGTTGTCCAAGTGCTTATGGTTGAAATAATAGATATGTTTTAAGTTGCCTGCCTACATAACATCTTCATCTAATGCATTGTTGCCACATAAGAACTACACAGCTCTTCATATACACTATAAAGGTTTTGCAGGGTCTATATATAAATGTGCATCCTACTTACAGGCTTGGCTTCTACTTCCACTTCCTCATCAGAACTTTCACTAGCTTCATCGTCATCATCTTCCTCTTCAGGGAACTCCACATCTGACTCTCCAGGTGCAATGGGTACACTGATGGTTAGATTGGGATTGGTCATGTAGCTGTCATCAGGGGAAGTGCACTTGTCTTCAACACGGACAATAATCCCTGCTGTGCCATTTCCCTCCGCCTTCTGGGCCTGCTGACTTAGGCGTTTTAACTTTAACATGGCCTTTGCTTCTTTGGCCTTCTGTCGCCGCCGTTTGAAATTACCGTTGAAGAAATCACAAAGGGCACGGCGAAGCCACCGGATGCCCCTCTGTATGCGGGCAATAGCGATTTGAAGATTGTTCATCTCACCATCCTCATCTGGTGCTGAAAGGTTGTCTGCACTAAAAGAGCTCAACAGAAGAGCCAGGAAGAGATTCAGCACCTGAAGAGGAATTAAAACAGAGGCATTAAATAAAGGATGATAATCTGAGTATATACTATATATGGACCAAAGTAATGTGGCACACTTCTCAAATTGACTTTGTGTTTTATTCACTCCATTTTCACAGGGCATTAAGTCAAGTTTCTTAGCATTTTTTAGGAATTGTATGCTTTTAATTTTGTGGAAACAGTTTGGGAAAAATCCCCTCTTTTTGCTACTGCATTACTGTCCATAATGTTCATAAAGGCATAGTTGATTGTGTTCGGTGTGGAAAACTGTCCTGACCTTAACCCCATCGAACATTTTTGTGATGAACTAGAATGCAGATTGTGAGGTAGGCACTCTAATACAAAAATTTCCAACAGAAATGCTCCAGAATCACATAGAAAGACATCCCAGAAGAGTGAATGTTGCTGCATTAAAAAGTAGGTGGTGGAAGGGGCTTAGAATGGGATGCTCCTGTATCCATACAATAAATAAAAAAGTCATTTCTATGGGAAGTTTTCACAAATTTTTGGGCCAAATGGAGACCGAAGTGCTTCTGCATGTGAATATGTTTGAATGTGACTGCCCTGCAACAGACTGGTGACCTGTTTAGGGTGCTTCCCTGTCATTTATCCACTGGCACACCTAAAACCCTAAATAGGGTAAGTGGTTTAGAAAGTTGATAAATTAAAAAAAAGGCAATCACAACAGAAATGCTGCTGTGTGCCAGTAATCATTTCCCTTATACATTACATTAATCTTCTATGTTGCCTCAGGGGATAAACTAATTTGAAAAAAAAAGTTAATGTTGCAGCGCAGCAATCTGTCACTTAATAATATGGGTAGTAACGCTTAAGAACTTTGAAGTGACCAAGAAAATACACTTAAAATGCACATTTTTATTTGTAATCCTATTTGACAAATCAGTTCAAATGCTCTGAAATTTCCTTAATTCTTTTTTGTAACGCTAAAGTGGTTTAGTAAACAGAATTACAAGTGTTGTTTAGTATTGTGTTTTTTTTTTCTGAGAAATTAACAATTTTTGAAGAAACCCTAAGCAATAAGGTTCACAAACAAAGCTCTAAATGCTAGCTGTAGTGATAGTATTGTTAAACAGCAGGTGGCATGGGGAGCCTGTTTTAAATGTCACATCCAACCTTGACTCTCACAGAGGGAGCCATGTTCAATACTCACCCATGTGTGGAAAGGTGTGTGTATTTGTGTGTGCATGCGTATGGAGGGGGCAGACTCTGATTAGGCAGGCACAGCAACCACATCCACTATCGCAGAATGCTATTGCTTTAGTAATCAAATGTTAACTATGCATGCTGCTCCAATTTCCTCTTAGTAATTATGCACAGTTATGAATGAATGCTACTTACAAGAACATTAAATCAAACAATATAAAACTCCAAATTGCCCGATGGTTCGGTTATTGATGTTAAAGGTTAATAGTCTTACACTCAATTTATAGAAGTCTTTGATATTTAAAAAAACAAAAGAAATTTTAACAAACACTGCAGTTTTAAGTGTTTTTTTGTAGCACCTAAAAAGGACTTATGGACAAAAAAAGAATACAAAGGGCTATGGTAACAACAGATGCTACTGTATATTTGGTGCCATCATTCATTCATTCATTATCTCCCGCTTTATCCTCTATTAGGGTCGCGGTGGGTTTCCCCATGCCCATCCAGGGAAGAACGTCTCGGGCGCTGGGCAGATAGACCCAGGACAGGGCGCCAATCCATCGCTGGGTACACGCTCACACACTCAAACACACTCTATATGGGGCAATTTAGAGAATTCAATTAACTTGATCCATGTTTTTGGACTGTGGGAGGAAACCGGAGAACCCGGAGGAAACCCACGCGGACACGGGGAGAACATGGAAACTCCACCCAGATGGGGATTCGAACCGGGAATCCCTAGCGCTGAGAGGCGAACGTGCTAACCACTAAGCCACCGTGCCGCCGGTGCCATCATTATTTTTAAAAAATTGAACAACAAATTTAAAAACTAATATAAGAATAAATGTTACATACTGACAGTCTTTATTGCAGTTGGCATTCTGAGGCTTTATAATCTGAGCAAACTGTAGCATAAAACAGGCTCTACTAGAGCTTACTAAAGTTCTCCAGGACATCTAATTGCTGCAGTCATCTGCATATATGTTTTTCTTAGGTGCATAAATATCATTGTGGTTTTACTTAATGGTTATTTTTATAGCAGAAAATTGTGCTACTAATGGTTTTAATAATTAAAAATAGTGTTTAACCTGACTCTGTAAATACATTAAAAATATATAATTATTTTTAATAAAACCATAATTAAAATGTATTAATAAAACAAAAGTTTCCCTCATGAGCAATTCAGTGCTTAGGCAGGATGAGGCTACTCAATTGCCGAAGCTGATTATTTTTCGAAAAGTACATGCAATTTCATGCTTAAACAATGGTTTTACTTTATATTATGATATTGTGATTTTGATATATGTATATGATATTGCAGATTTTCTTACAGCAGAAGTGGTAGGCATGCATTACTTGCTCTTTACTCTTTGTTTGCATATATCTTTGTCATTACAAGTTAATTTTCTCATTTTTCATTACATCACTTCCACTTTTATTACAAAACCAATTAAACGCAATTTGTAGCTCTATATTTACTGTTTTTCCTGCATGTTTTGCTAAACACTTTTACTCTGTTATTTAATGCACAGGATCCTACAAGACTACTAAAGTGCACATATTTAGTTGGTGGTGGCAAATTCGTAGCACTGCAGTTACAAGTGATGTAGTGTTAAAGCGTGTTTCAGTGTTACAAGTAGAAGGTTAAAAGCAGTGGTGCTACTAAAATTTTAAAACACCTGATTTTCACAAATTGTGCAGCAAGGAGCTGACATTTTAGATCTACAAGCTAAAGCAATAAGATAAATGTACCTAAAACAGTATTTTAGGGCTCCAACAACACTGCTGCATCTGATCTAATTATATCATTGAAACACTACCGCATTCATTACCACCCAAATAATACTTGCTCTTGGTGGTCTAGACTACTAGAAAACTTTATATATAGTTTTGCTTATGCTTGTGATGACATTTACTGCAAATGGTGTAAAGGTTAATTTACGCTAATTGGCTGAACTGCGATGCACAAGGCTCTTAAAGGGAATAACCAGTGACATGATGATTGGTCTATTGCACATGACACCCAATACATATCCGTAAATCACGACATCACAATAGCAAAAACACACTGACACACCCTAAATCAAGCATTGGCATGCAGGGTTGACAGCATGTTTTAGATCGCTAAAATAAAGCCCTTTGAGCCTCTTTTTTGGAGGTTGTAGAGATTATATAAACCTTCGCAGATTAAGAGTAAGTATGTCAAATTTTATGGTTTTCAAATCAATGGTGTGGATATGTGTAGGGAGCACACACAGATATTTTACTTTCAATATATATAGATATATAATAATGGGCATTAAAATAATTAAAACAGAATATTTAGTGTTGTCAGCTCCGCACTGTCATAAGCTTTACAGAACAGACGGTCCTCCTACCATGCCGGACCCTTGAGCTCAGCTTGAGTCTTTTACTGGCACTGATACAAGAAATTAGGAGCCCGAGTCCCTTATTTTCTGCCCCACTGCTCAGAACACAGATGCTCCAAACTGCAGCTCGGTCTTCCTGGTCACAGCTTACTCATGAAGACACCTGGTTACTTTACTATTACATTTGTAATTTACTTAATTTTGCTGAGGTGTACTATATTCTCCATACATTGGTGGTTTTATTTTTAATAGTAGTGATAAAATCTCATATTTCATTATATGACCATTTAGCAGAATGCATTACTGACTGTTACAACCATAAAGTCTGTTGTTCCTCAATAAGGGATATTAAAACACTTAATGACAACTTGTGGAAAAAGTTAAAAGCATTATATGTAATTATAACTTGGACATATTTGTAGCCAGAGTTGACTGAAAAATATTAAAAATAACTATTTGGCATTAAACATTATTACATTGTTTGAATTCCAAACACTCTTTTGTAACTTTTTTTTTTTTTTGTAACAAGTATTTTTTGTTGGTAAATACCTTGGGATGATATTGTCTGTCTAATTGCCTCACTGTTTTAATTACTTACATATGTGCACATTTAAGCATATTCTGATATTTAAAATCTCATTTACCTGTCTGGTGATAATTAACTGTGATTTCATTAACATTGCATTTTATTGAATCAGCTGTTTCATGGATGTATGAAGTGTTTGTTATAAAGCTACATAATTCTGGTGCAGTTCGGTAATTCTTGCTTTATGAGTAACCATTTTCATAATGTATTGCAGTTGATATCATTGTGATGAAAAGTTTTGTGAAGTTTTGTCTGTGAGGAATTTTAGAAATGCCTTTTGTTATGCAGTACCATGAAAAGCTTTTTGCATTAGTTAAAGAATGCTTTAATAATAGTTAGATATTTAATATTATCATGTTTGTTGTTAACCACATTCCTTAAAATGAATCCTCCGGTGTCTGTCATTAAGGTTTATAGAATATAGAACTATGTGTGATGTGGCAGAAAATTTTTTTCATATTAAAAGGAAGTAACAATAAACAAATTTCTTTAATGTTTTAATTCTGATCAGTTTATTATGCACACCTCAGACAATTATCTTAGGTAAGACCTAGTTTTGCCTCTTGTTATGGTCTTTGGTCAAAGATGCAAAATGAGAGAGGTGCCAACAGGCTTGACAACAGTTATGCAACTAGAAGATCATTATTTCAAACAAAACCTGTCAAATGGCTTTGCTTTTTTCAATTTCATGAACAATGTTTTTAATTGAAGTTGCATGAATTATGTCATATGTTGCATTCCTGATCAGAGGTGGCAGCCATACCAAGTTACCTGTTTAAAAGATACTCTAGTAACAGTTAAAATAAATAATGAATTAAACTAAGTATGGTTAAATCTTCATATTGTGGTCTTGAAAAAAGTAAAACATAGCTATAAGATAATATTAGTTTTTGAATGCACAAATCATAATGTAACATGAGGCTTTAGTGATATGTTGACTTTATGTACTTTATGTACATACTTCCACATCATATGCACTTTACTTAAGCTTACTTTTATATGATTGGAACAAAGAAACATAAACATTAATAAAACTACATACACATAACCCTAAAAGTGCAGAGGTTATTGATTTTAGCATCCATCACTTTATTTTAAATTGGCTTATCCTGAACAGGGCTTTAGGGCTTATTATAGCTTACTGGAGAACTTCATGTGAAAGGACAGTAAAACATCCAGAGCAAGATATATGTCCATCACAGGGCAGATATAAAAACAAAACCACACATAAGCATCAATAGGGGAAAATTAAGTTTACTAGCACATTTGCCTTTATCATGTCAGCCTGACAATCAAATGCAGTACTTTCTTGCTATTCTGCAATAAAGAGCAAACCACTCCCCATTCTGCCACCTCCCTCACTGACATTTACCTCAAGTTTCAGAAATAGATTGGCATCGCTTACCCTCCCTGAATGGAGGTTCACAGAAAGTTCTACTGCATATGCATTTAATGCCAATAGGCTGAAATGTTTGATGGGGAACTGCTGCTTTAAAACGGTAGTCATCTTCTCCTCATTAGCTACTGTCTGATGCTTTTATTCATCCTTTCCTTAAAGCCTGGAGGGGATTAACATGACTGACAGTTTATTTTTATCCTGTATGATTTTAGTATCCTTATAATTTAGCAATCATTATAAATGTTTATTTGGCAATTGGGCAACAAAAAATTATTTTTTATTTCTAAAAAAATGTTCTACATTCCGTTGCTGCCTTGAATTAATGCAAATGAAAGAAAGCAGTAAACGGATATTATAAAACCCTTGAAAGTACTGTGACTTTGCATGGAAAGCTCCTCCTCCTCTGGCCAGCACTAGGAATCATCAATTACTTTATATCAGTAAGTTAATTCAAGTTGGCTAATGCTATTAATTCTGGTGTATGTGAAATTTTAACCACTGGCAGCAGTAATGATAGTAATATATTTATAATATAACTGAAACTGAATGCATTCATATTTGTTCATGCTAAAGTTACTTATACAAGCTCAGTTGCCTAAAGCCTTTCATTCAAAACCCATTTTAACATTTTTCAAACCACCAATTTATTCATTTATTTTGATGTGATGCTAAAAAGAATGTCAACCATTTGTTTTTCAATATGACTTGACAGTATCAGCTGGATTTCGTATTCTAATTTCTTTAAACAGGCCATAAATAAAAAGTCATGCTCATTCAGTCAAGCATTCAGGATGCCTTAATATATAAACTAATATATCAGTCAATTTATTAATGCTACAAAAATGAATAACAAACAAAACTATGTTAGGATATAACCCTATAAATATGCATATATTTCAGGATTATCTGCTTTACCACCACTTCTTTTCTCTTACAACAATAAGGAGTGCTGAGCCCGTTACAGGAAATAAATCATGGTGTGACTACCAGCATGGCATTTCAATATGAGATGAATCCCCTCCTCCCTGGCTCTTCATCCACTGGCCTTGGAACCCCCAACAGCATCACAATATTAGACATTGCGCTTGCCTTTGATCCCTTATTTCATCAGTGTGTCATTTATTTAATCTGTCTTAACTGAGGAGGTGGTCACAACTGCTCCAGTTCAATTCCACCTGAGACCAGACAATTTACCTAATTGCTTGAGTAGAACACATGATTTGAAACACTTTTCTCCACAAGTTACAATGTTCTCTAAGACCTTCAGAAAAGCTGTGTAGCTAAAGCCAGAACAAACAGAGAAAATGAGGGCATCATCAAGTGAATGAGGTAGAAAAGAATAGCCCCTGTGATTAGAGTGTCTATGGATGAATGATATGCCTCAGTGGCTGTATACATATTATGGAAGAGGAATAAATGTACAGCTAGGTGAAGGAAGAGGCTGACCAGATGGAGGGGGTCAGCTGGGGATGCAAAGCAAAACACACAAATTAGGTATGTTCAAAATGCCAGGGGGGTGTGACGAAGCAGAGAGGGTATGAACAACTGAGACATTAGAGAACCTGAGAACCATTTCCCATGAAATACGCCTCTATTCCTTTTTTCGCTCTCGTATTTCCACTACACAATCTCACACAACCATCACCAGGATTGATTCATCTCAGAGGAAGCAAAAACCCATAAGCATATACAGTATATATATATATATATATATATATATATATATATATATATATATATATATATATATATATATATATATATACACACACACATATCAAAAATTATTTTAACATTACATTATTGTGCTTGTGGGTCTTGTGAATCTTTGGCCAGTTTTTGAAAGCACACAAGCAAGATAGGGCACATGATATATCCTTCGGTACAGATATAGGCGTAATATATATTGTATATATACTGTACACATAACGGTACATTGAGGCTCATTTGATCTATTGCTTCAACAATTAAATTGAATTGTTTGGAAAAAAAATAGTTGGATGTTTATGAAAGTGCACAAGAATAAATAATAAAAAATACCACATAAGTTTGTTTGTGAAACCGTTAACCTGCCTGAGTATGATCTGCAAACTTTAGTGCTGCACAGAATATGGCATTATCCTAGCAAATAGGCTAGCTAGCATTCTTTAGGCATTTGGCATCCAAATAACTTTAGGTTTAAATTCCAGCAGAGTCTGTTTTCAGTGGTGGCCTATGAACATTCAAATAATAGCTTCTGTTTTTAGATCAAGAGTGGCTGAGCAAAGAACAAAAACACTGAAATCAGATTAATATATTTTTTTAACTCTTTATAAATGCTGTACCAAACATTTACATTTAAAAAATGTAAAATGTTGAATATATATTTTTATTTCATGATGAGGCACCACACATAGCTGTTGTGTCATATGTGTCTTATTAACTTATTTTGCTCTTGGTTCCATAAAGGTTTTTTTTTTTTTTTTTAAGTCAGCAAAAAAAAATTACTTAGACTAACATCCAGTAGACTCAGTCTAAATACCATACTTGCACTTTCACTTTCTGTCTTGCTAGGACTTTGAAAAGCCTCACTGCATGGATGGTGTACCCTTGGATGAACAGAACTGTGTAATTACATGTGATTAACCTGTGGGAGATGCACCCGGCATGCTCCTCATCCTCTCAGCAGCTAGCCTCCCAAGCCTTCACAATCTAAATAAATACATGAGGGGGAAAAAACTTTACACTTTATCATGAACTATTTATTATCTCTACTGAGTTAGCCTCTACTCAGTTGTGTTTGAAAATGCTACTAACTAACATCTTCAAATCACCCAATGACCCTGGGTTCGGCACTGATGATGTGTCCTAGCTACACCACAAAGGTGTTTAAAATAATACCAGTGAGCCCTTATGGTCATTGCTCCAGACGAGTTGTCACTTTGGATCTGCAAAATAACACAAACTAACAGCAACATTTATTAAAAGTGCATTTTTATAGGACTAGTCCAACCTGAATGCATAAAATACTGCAACATAACTGTGACGTAATTTGAAAATAAGATACAAAACAAACAAATCTATTTATTCTAAATCTCCTGATATTTTATGTAGATTGCAAATGTTTAGCAGCTTCCTGCATTTATGAGGCCCATTTAATTCATGTTATTTGTTTTATATATAACAAGATTGTTCTGTTCCTCCTCATAGTGACCTAGAAAGGCTTTCATAAAGAGCATTTATGAGGTCAGTCACTGATGTTAAACAACTTGGCCTGGCTCACAATCTAGGTATTAGATTGAGATCAGAGCTGGACTTTTCTTTGTGCATATAATTAAAAGATCTGTTCCAATACTTAATGTAAGTTTTTGTTTATTTCATATTAAGTTACAAACCTGTATATTTTGCAGCCCAATTGGCATTAAAGTGATTTGTATTTTTCCTGTTACTATGAGGTCAGTATTACCAAAACTGGTCCCCACAGTCCATATGTGTGTACTCCCTGCTGCTTGCCAAAACACCTACACTAGGTAATTAATGTCTTGGTATTATGTCTAGTGTTTTGGGACTTGGAAGAGCATTGCATGACTAAAGAAGCAAGCAGACGTTCATACCCACAACTTAAGCAGAGCATGTGGCTCATATGAATGCCACAATGACATGCAGCATGCATGCACACCCTTTTCTCTTCCCTCTGTGTCTATTAATAATGTTATAGGACTGGTGTTTGAATAAGTTCATCACATATGTTTTGTAGCTAGGTGTGGAGTGGACAAGCTACAGTAGGATTCTGTAGACAATGTATTACATAAACAAATTAACAATTTCATAGGTCACTAACTACAAGTTTTCTATAACGTAGACCAAATAAAACACAATAGTTGTTATTTGCATTTTCGATGGCTCTCAATGGTTAGACAAGTTCCAGTTCATTTGTATCAGCCAATTTCTTTGTTATATTACACTGCCTTTTCTGATTCAAGTAAATTGTGCAGGCAAATTTTATTCATGTATTGTCTGGCCACTCCTTATCCTTTCCAGGACAAACTGTCTGCTGTGATGTGTTTTAACTAAATGTCTAAGTGTTAGTTGTAGGGAGAGTAAAAATTAGGTACTGTTCCCAGAGAGGTGTATATCAATTCAAAGACCCTGATATAAGGCTAAGTTGTAACCTATTCTTTTAAAGGCAAGTATGCATGTATTAGATGTATTTTCGCAATTAACAATTGTACTCCATAATTTTGTACTTAATAAAACAAGTGGTGCTATCCAAAAAAAGGCTGAGACACTACAATATGTGTGATAAAACTGGGCACTGAACCATAAAGTCTTCCAGTCCACTTGAGGCCTGCATAATGAAATAATGCACTCCAGAAAACATCAAGTGCCTGTGATAGCTAATGATGCCATTTAGCTGGAACACATCAGGAGCACACTGATAGGAATACTTGCTCTTGAAGCAGAAAGCCTCAAAAGAGGAAGAGAGCGATACAAAAAAAAGTTGCAACTTTACATTTACATACTGCTACGATAAACTGTAAAATGTCGGGTTATGTTGCAAGGTGAGAAATTGAAGAAACAAAAATAATAAAGTATGAGAGCATGTAAGTATGTATGTACCCTCCGCTTGCCCTTTGGTTGTAAGCTGTGAGAGGCTAAAAGGCATAAGATTGGATTTGAATATGATTTGTGAGGGAAATGTTGCTCTCCTGGGCAGGAGGGCCAATTCAAACTTAAGGCCATAAGGAGTGCCAGCCAACCACTGGGATGGGTTGACAGAACTAAGTCCTCAGTGTTTGGAACTCTGCTTTGTGCAATGTAGAATTTATATATGTGTATTTAATGTATATTGTTAACATTGCAATAGAAATTTTAAATTCTAAATTGTTAATTCACTTTAAACTAACAAGTACAACAATTTTTTTTTATAATTAAGAGAAGCTCAATTATACTTATTGAATATAAACATATTAAAAAAAAAGAAACGATGCCTGCATCACATTTTAAAAAAGTTAAGTCTAACAATCAGTTATATCACCTAGTCTTAAGACTGTATTTTTATTATTATTGTTTTAATGATTGTTATTATGATTGTTGAGTGAACTGATTTTTCTAGTTGTTAATGTGTACTTTTTGCCAATTTCTGCTGTATACAAAACTTGAGCTGCTTAACAGACTGTTGTTACAATTATCTGATTTTCTACTTGATTTTACACATTTATAACAGGCCACAGACTTGGAAATTACACAAACCAGTCAGGCAAAAGCATGTCTATGAAGTTACCATGTCTAGTCTATGAAGTTATGTAACATCTCCAGCTAAAATAAACATGGTGTTTATTTTAAGTTGTTGTCTTTCCTAAATAGCAATAAAAGCATCCCAATTATTAATACCTTCCAATATGTGCAGATCACCTACACCAGCAAGGGTGCAAGTCTTTGTGTTTTTTTCCACATATTTTCACTGTGTTTTTCTCAATCATTTATGAACATAAATTTGGGCACAAAAAACTTCAAGTCGGTTCTGTAATGGGAGGTGGGGGTTGTCCCACGTTCATGCCCATTCAGGGGAGAACCGTTAAGGGAATGGACAGATACACCCAATAAAGGAAGCCAATCAAAAACAAAAAGAATTAAGGTTTTGAAGTTGCTTGGTATGATTCCAGAACTCAATCCAATTAAAATATTGTCAACCCAATTAAAGAAGTTTGTGATTTCACAAACCTCAATAAACCGAAGCAATGTTGTAAATAAGAGTATTGACGTCATACAGAAAATGTTCACTTTGTTATTTCTGTTAAATGTATTTCTACAAGCTACTGATTCATTGGTAAAGTTCTCCCATTCTGGCTTTTTCTTAAATACTTTACATTACATTTAGTCATTCAGCAGATGCTTTTAT
Source organism: Corydoras sp. C115 (assembly GCA_019802505.1). NCBI lineage: Eukaryota > Metazoa > Chordata > Actinopteri > Siluriformes > Callichthyidae > Corydoras > Corydoras sp. C115. The sequence continues at coordinate 2,200,067 of JAFMOC010000028.1, forward strand.
CAAATATGAAATAAATAAATGATAAATAAATAATATCACAGTAAAATATATTTTTCAAATTATATTTACCTAATTTTAAGACCTTTTAAGTACTAGATATTGTTATTGTGTCCTAAGTTTTTTAAGTCAGCAAATATACTCTGCAAGTAGATGGAAAAGGCATTTTAAATGTTCTCAAAAGACAAGGTTGATTACTACTAGTTACCTTTAACTCTTTATTTTAAAATTGCTCAAAATAATGTTATTCATTATTCACTTATTTTTTAAAGCTACTTCTCCTTATTAGGGCTGTGAGGGTGCTGAAGGCTTGTTGCTTGTTGGGAGAAAGGAGGAAATGATTCTCTTAAAATGTCACAAGACCATTGCAGACCTAGCACTTAAAACACAAATTTACATTTAGCGTAATATGATGTTGCCTATTGACTTGGCTTATTTGGTCTGTGGGGAAAAAACAGATCTATGGAAGGAAACCCACTCAGACACAGAGAAAACATGCAAATTTTACACAGAAGAGACCTTTACACAGACCTAGGCAGTCTGCCACCATAAACTATCCCAGGACCTGTTTGCTGTAAGGCAAATGTGCTACTGTCTGTTGGCAAACGTGGTTTTGAAAATGTGCACATTTCTGAATATTTTAAACATGTGAGATCATGTAACTAAAAAATATTGTTGGGTTAAATATCAATAGGGATTTAATCATATGAGCAAAATTACTTCATTGTAACACCTCACACAGCTTGGTGCTGGGCATCTTTGCAGATGAGAGCATACAAAGCCAGCAAGTTCCACAACCCATACGCTATAAATAGTACATTATCTATGCAATACAACACAGGCAGCTGACCAGGGTGATCAGACTCTACCTTTGTGAGACAACAGGTGGTACATGTGTCAATCAGCTAGTAAGGGAGAGCAGAGGGAGTCAAAGGTAAACAATTTTATCATCGCTCCTACCTCTCCTGTTGCATGTTCCTCACTGTTACTGTGTAATGAAATGGATAATTTTAAAGTGAAATTAAACACATTTGAACTATTTACATATTTCAAATATTATTTTCTTTTTTTCTTTTTTCATTTACATTTTACTCAAAGTAAAATATTAAATAAAACTGTTTATTTTATTGTGAGAGATTGAAAAAGCTGCAAAGATTAACACCATACTTATAATAAAATAAATAACCTTTTCATTAGCCAATAGCCAACACTATATAATAATTTGTAATGCTTTTAATACTTTATTCACACTTGCATTTAACAGATTTCACTGGTAAAAATTATATTTTAATTTACAACAATGTAAAATGAAGTATTATAGCACCTCAGTAGTATTGTGGAGCTGAGGTACATTACTACTTATTGGAAATAACATGCTGCGTTAATATCTCAAATTATTTGAAGCTCTTTAAGTTTTTTAACTTAAACAATGTTGAGCCTCTTTAAATCTTTAAACCAACACCATTTCTTAACTGTGATCCTGAAAATTATTTTCTCACTTATAAAATCCACGAGTAATTGTGGCTGTCCTTATAACATTTAAATATGCACAGGACTTTATTATTGTAATAATCCAGCCAATACAGTTACATATGGTCTTAATATTGGTTGTAATATTTTGTGAATGAGTTAATTGTGCCACTTTTATTCTTTAATTATATGCTTGATATTTTCTCCTACAATATATTAGTTTAACACATTTTATAACTGAACTTTAATTAATACTCTTCTAAAAGTTTCATTTCTTTGTGTTTGTTCTCCATCATTCTAGGAAACAATGTATTTGTCACATTAGCAACATTGTCACTTAGGATTAGGGTATACTAGCCACTTTGCCCGGGCTTGTGATGACGTTTTCTGCAAATGGCGTAAACATTATTTTACAAGTAATTGGTGTCATTTATTTGCGCCTTCCGAAAAAAGGAAATCGGTCAAAGACAGATCCCACCAGGCTCGTAAAGGGTATGTCAAGTGACACGCTTGATTGGTTTATTGCACGACGGCCAAAACACATCCAAGAATCACGTCTTCACTACAACAAAGGCGCACTGACACGTCCTAAATCAAGCTGTGTGTGTGTGTGTGTGTGTGTGTGTGTGTGTGTGTGTGTGTGTGTGTGAGTGTGTGTGTGTGTGTGTGTGTGTGTGTGTGTGTGAGGGAAAGTGTGTGTGTGTGTATGTGTATATATATATATATATATATATATATATATATATATATATATATATATATATATATATACATACATCCTCATACAATTATACAAAAAATATATTTATAAATGATTGTATGCACCTTATTACAGATGACAAAATGATGTTACAGTAAATAGGATGCACAACTTATTTAGGTGAGTTTTTGTCTGTCTACTTGTTTCATTAAAGCTGAGCCCACTAATGAACTCACCAAAGCTTTCCCCCAGGATAAAAAAAAGTATCTGTCTATCTCTCTAGATGGCTGACTGGCTGGCTATCTAGCTATCTTACTAATGACACGTTGTACGAATACAATGACCGTTACCTACCCACTGTGACATTACATGACATCACTTATAATAAACTTTATAAAGATTTACTGGAAATGCAAAGCCTTTTGTAAGTTAAACCAGAGTGACACGGTTAATTTTCCTCTGATCTTTAACTTATGCTACAAAGTGCATGACGTGTACTTTTTTTTATATTTTAGCCAACACAGACCCAACAAAATGCAGCTAAATTGCTTTACAGTCACAGGGGTTCTATTAAATGGATACAAAGAGGGTGCAAACAGTGACAATACAAAGAGTACACAGTGGCACCGCAGCTGCAGTTTGTTTTTAAAATAAAAAAATCCTTTGAGGACTTTTTTTTTTTAAAAAACACAATTGCTTTTTATATAAAATATTATACTAAAAAAAATAAAATTCATGTTAGCCAAGTGGATCCGTTTTGTAACAGTGTGCCAGAGGTTGCCACACCCTCTGCTCTGTTAATAGTTAAGGCCCTCAATCAGTAATCCAGCATTTGTAGGTTTTGGACTAGGTTTATCACCCGTCTGTTCAGTTGTTCACCATCTTAACCAATAAGATATTTAATATGTTTCATTCTGCATTTGTTCACTTTATGCACTAGTGTCTGGATAACTAAAAGTTAATTTCCTAAACCAAATACAAGACATGGAATGTTACATACCACTACACAGTGACAAGGTGTTAACTGCCAGTAGGCATACTACAAAATTAGCACATAGGCACATGTTAAAGAGGGAATCATATCTGCTGACCAATAGCAGTGCATATTTATAACACTAAACTCCATGTAATCTAAACTCACTCTCATTGACACAGGGGAGTCCTAAGAAAAGTCATAGCTCAAAATGGCTAAGCAAGTGTGACATTCTATAGTGCGTACTTTTGTCGATTTAAGTGGACAACACATCACATTTGATATCGACAACAAACTTCTCTCTGTACCAAGTGTTAGGTTACTAAAGCCCTACTTATGTTGCATGTATTTATGAACTATTTACATGAGTATCTTAGAATGTACATTTGCGCACCAATGTGTTTTGAGTACTTTCTATTACACTGCCCTTACCATGAAGAGACTCCACTGTGATCTCAGTAGTAGTATTTGTTAAGCTACCAATCCGATAGCAAATTAGACGCTCCAGTTACAGATCCCTGCTTTAAATAATTCTGATAATTCATTGGCCTGAAACACATCCACATCTATCAGAAGTAACAGAGAGCCTGACACCCACACCCACACACACACACACACACGTAAAAGGTAAGATGTGACATTTTCCTGGAAAGCTTTTTTTAAAAGGATTTTACTTGACCCTTTTCAAGAAATAATACGAGTTACAATATCCATGTATTGTAATATTAATTTGTTTTGTAACTTTTTTGTTTTATTTATTCATATTTTAAATCAAACCTGTTACAATACATCAGTGTTGACATATGCGCGTTTCTCTATTTACTTGACCCGTCTTTTTTTTTTCTTGGTGACTGCAGTGCTCAGGTAACACAACCACTAAGATGGTTAATGTGATTAGAGAATGAGTGAATGAACTGTGTCACTTGTGTACTGCTATGGAGTTACAACAACCATCTTTTTCAGGTTGCTGGATTGTGGCTGGTGGTATAAAGTCTTTGTAATTATGGAAATGGAGATTTTGAACAGTGCTTACATACATCTGCCCTTCCCTCTTTCTGTGTCCAAACTAATGAAATGATCAGCAGTTTGATTTGAACAGTATCTACATGTATTAGCCAGAAATAAGTAGTAAAAACCTGTACATGTAAAGAGTGAACCAAAGTATGAAGAGGGCCTAATTTCCTAAATGAATACATATGTAGTATAGGAATTGCTATTTGATTGTATAAAACTGCAGCTATTATTCACAAGCTTTACTCAGCACAGTGGTAGCACAGACACAGACATTATGTAACCAAGCAATGTTACATTCTTGTTTCACTTTAGAAACTGAAGGAAAGCAATAATCAAAATTGATATTTTTGGTCTTCTAGACAAATTTTACCTACAAAGCAATTTAAAATGACCCATATTCAAAAATAATACACCCCCTCTCCACTTAAATCCACTACAACCAGTCTGGCATAAAAGGAAACTGCACAAAAGAATAGATAAGGTGAAGAAAGGAGGCATTCAGTATGCAAGCATATAAGCAAATGATGCTGCACACCGGATGCGTCCCCACTGAGAAAGACAATATTAGCTGGTACATGGGGCTGAATAATTGGTGCTGGGTAGGCATTTAGGCAGTTAGGTCTTGTGCAACTTGAGAGCCAGAAGAACATGAGCTTATTAACCCTCCAGCTTGTCCTTTGAACATGTCATATTCATTGGGACTTAATGAGACACTGAAAATCATAGGCAGTGCTATACTTTTGAGTACAGTAAAGTAAGAAGTAGAATCAATGTATCATGGATCAATTTTGAACATAGATTAAAATAATTGGTTCCTATAGATAAATACATATCTGATACAAGGTACACTGCTGCTTTTAGGGCAGATCGGTGTTCACACTGTATTCACAGTGACGTAATATAAAAGGAAATGTAAATATGAATAATTGGGACTGAAGAGACCAAAGTCATGTTGCATTGTTTTCTTTCCTTTTTTGATTTACATAAATATAGAAGGTGTTTTACTTTGGAAGCCAATTAGATCAAAGTCACATACCATAATCCCCACCAAATTTACACCTTACACATTTATATAAAAATCCATCCATCATTTATCTTCCGCTCTATCCTATATTAGGGTCGGGGGGGGGGGGGGTTCCCCCATGCCTATCCAGGGGAGAACGTCTCGGGCGCTGGGCAGATACACCCAGGACAGGGTGCCAATCTATTGCTGGGTACACACTCACTCACACAGACACACTATATAGGGCAATTTGGAGAACTCAATTGACTTGATCCATGTTTTGGGACTGTGGGAGGAAACCGAAGAACCCGGAGGAAACCCATGCGGACACAGGGAGAACATGGAAACTCCACCAAGATGGGGATTCGAACCAGCCACGTTGGGTTTTAAAATTTAACCACACAAGCATGTGCTTTAATGTTCGCATTTTACCATGCATATTTACATATTGGTGAAAGATCAAGATCTAAAGTACTTAGTGACATCAGTGAAAGTGTCTGGTTGTACTTTTGCTCTTGTATCAGTTTAATCCCTCATCAAGACCCCCTTTTTGAAAAGTATGTATCTTCCCTAACAATTCACAAGAATTCCATATCAATATTTGGCTTTTTCTTTATTACTGAAAAGAATAGAGGAATGATTGCAATATACTGGAACTAAGAGGTTCAGTCTGTGTCCGTGTGTGTGTTTGTGTGAAAACATTCTATTACTAGCCTTTAAAAATAGTTATGTTAAAATATCCTTTTAAAACCACTTTGAATATCAAACTAGTTAAAATTCTTTGTTCACCAATGAATAGTTCATACATATACTCACAATCACTCAACTATCACCTACCTAAAAATTAAGAACAGCCAGCATTTTATATAAACCCAAGCAGGAAAATGAATGTAAGATCTATATCGAGTAATTTTGAAAAAAGTGAATGTGAACATGTAAAAGTCTTAATATGAATACATAAATTTGTTAAGCAGAAGAAAAATGCACAGTAACAAAAAGAATGGTGCAATAAATAAGCTTGGAGAGTAAGCCAAAGACAGAAAAAGAGAGTTAAAAAGAGACAAAGGACAGGGGAGGAGTGGCAGTGAAAATGAAAGGGCAAGCTGCTCAAGGGATTCCTGTAGGGTTCAAGTTCTCAGCAATGCTTGTTGACAACTGGGAACATGGGTCGACTGTGTTTGCACAGGCCAAACAGTGCCAAGATCATAGAGAAGAGACTGTCTGTCTACAAGCATCTCTAAAAAGACATAATGCAAGCTATTGTAGCAAATTCAAACCCTGTGATCCTAAATCTGTTCGTTAAAACAAAAACACAATAAGCAATGTGTTTAAATATATTTAAAAATGGCTTAAAAGACTTACCACCAGATTCCCAATGACCATGACCAGCATGAAAACCAGGATGCAGAGAGGCTGGCCAGCAACCTCCATACAATCCCACATGGTTTCTATCCATTCTCCACAAAGAACCCGGAATACAATTAGGAAGGAGTGGAAGAAGTCTTTCATATGCCAGCGGGGCAATTTACAATCCTTGGAGAGTTTGCAGACACAGTTTTCATAGTTCTTTCCAAACAGCTGCATACCCACTACAGCAAAAATAAAGACGATGATGGCCAAGACCAGTGTGAGATTTCCTAAAGCGCCCACGGAATTTCCAATGATCTTTATAAGGGTGTTCAGGGTGGGCCATGACTTAGCTAGCTTGAAGACTCTAAGCTGAGAGAGAAGAGAATGATTTTCATTACATTTCATTATTCTCTTTAATGAAATGAGATTTAATGTAATGACCAAAGTCTAATGTCTGCTTAGTAATTTCACACAAAACACAAAATAATTCACATATTACTCTGTTTTACTCAATAATTCAGTAACTGGTTTCACATCAGTGTTTCATTATCTTGGCTGCCGCTTGCATTATGACTGCACTCATTTATTCTGATTATTAAACACGTTCAACAAATGAGACACATTACCAGCCTGAATGAACGGAGAACAGAAAGACCTTCAACATTAGAAAGTCCAAGCTCCATCAAGCTGAGACAAACAATGAAACTGTCAAAAATGTTCCATCCCTGTTGGAAGTAATAGTATGGATCCAGCGCGATGATCTTGAGAACCATCTCTGCTGTGAATATCCCTGTAAAGACCTGGGAGTAAAAACAAAGAAGCAGGAATGAATATAGCTGAATTTTATGAGAAGAATTTAACAGTGTGTTAAACTATATTTCAAAAATCCATAGTCTACCTGAATACTGCAGTTTCTTTAAATATTTAATATTAACATCATAACTCAGTGTTCCTATTAATGTCAGTCTTTAGATCTATAACCCACATGTTCATGTCTACCTAAATGTAAAAAAAAAAATTGAAGGGCTGTACAATATACAGAACCCCTATTAAATACATATATAGATCAAACTATAGATTCAGCTTTTTCATTTAGTCCCATTGGTACAGTGGTACAAAATTAAGCACACAGCACAGCATTTTAAATAATAGTAAGCCGATTATTTTTTTTCTTGAAACAGTTATCCCTTTTTGAGCAGCACGGTGGTTTAGTGGTTAGCATGTTTGCCTCTCAGCGCATCTCAAGCTTGGTGGAGTTTATATGTTCTCCCAGTGTATTCTCTGTCCGTGTGTTTTTTCTCTGGGTCCTCCGGTTTCCTTCCACAGTCCAAAAAAATGGCTTCAAGGTATATTGAATGCTATAAATTGCCCCATTTTGTGTGTGTGTGTGAGTGTGTGCCCAGTGATAGATTGGCGCCCTGTCCTGGGTGTATCTGCCCAGCGCCCGAAACGTTCCCCTCTGGATGGGCATGGGGAACCCCCAAACCTAACTCCAATCGCTCCCCGGTGTACAGGACTGCCCACTGCTCCGGGCACATGTGCTCCATTTACTCAGTGTGTGTGTATATATGTGTGTGTTGCACTGCACAGATGGGTTAAATGTGAAGGGGTTAAATTCCTCTGAGTGTAAATACAGTAGGCAAAATAAATCACTTTAAAGTGGCATCTTTAAACTTTAAAGTGGCATCTTTAATAATAATAAACAATTATACTTTGAAATATCAAACAACATGTTTGTTTATAAAAAGTCTTCAAAAGTGTCCATAAGTCATTGAATACTTCTTTAGCTAAATGTATTGGGATGTGCTGTGAAAGGACGTAGAAGCTAAAATGTTGTTTATTTTGGTTTCATCATGCATTGTGTGTGTATGTTTGTATATGTGTGTGTGTGTGTGTGTGTGTGTGTGTGTGTGTGTGTGTGTGTGTGTGTGTGTGTGTGTTTTAACTGCATGTCATTCTGTTTGTTGTTGCTTAGGACCAGATCATAGATGTGACACAGCCTACGTGACCCAGGCTATGATGAGGCTAGGCATCACAAGCAGCACTGGCCTGTCACCAGTCACATCTGTGTGATGTCTTGCAAATTTTAGTATCATACATCCTGACTGTATGATCTGTTTATTATCTGTCTTTGTGTAGCTCACATTTTATAATTACTTCTTTAATCTAAGCATTAACACTGAGATCTGGCCAGAAGAGACTGCTTCTTGTGTCATTGAACAGAGTTCTTTTTAAAAAAAAAAAAAAAAAAAAGCAGTCACCTCAGTGTAGAAGGACTCAATTTTAAGTGACTAAGAAAATGATAATCCAGAGACACCATGTTCATACTGAAGTACATCTGCCATCCTCTCCCATCACTCATTGACGCTTACAGCTTTTTAAACCTAGATCAGCACTGCATAATGCTTATGTAGGAAAGACTTCTGACCAGGCAGATTCATTGTGACTGGGATTAGAGAACCATCCTCACTGCCTCAAGTGGGTCACTGTCAGCACTCACCTTTTTACAAAAAAGGAGCTGCATTCTCATTTATATCTCCACAGAGTAATTAGCTCAGCACACTGCTCATTAGCTTTGATGAGCTGCTGCCAAATGCTATTATCATACTACACAGAAAAACCCATATAGATGGGGGTATCTTGATTATTTGGTGGTTCCTAATATAAACTATGTATTACCATGGGGTATTTGGAAAACAGACAGCTCAGCCGAAAAAGCTTTAATGTAACTGGTTCTTAAAATACCCAGAGCTGCTGCCAAATCCAAAATTTCCACATGTACCAATAAGACTTGGAGAGAAAAAGGATGAGTGGCATCCTTTCATTCATGGTATCATTTTAAACATTATTTCATATCACAGCCAATAGATTTATATTACACTGCAGTTTACTTTGAGCAATGCATGCATTAATTTTCTATATTTTATTGTGGCAGACCTTTAGTTTTAACCTTTTTTTTTTTTTTTTTTTTTTTACATATTTTTAAATTAAAGTCATAAATCACCTGTCTGTAGTGAATGATGATTGTTCTACACTTCCAAAAATGTTTTTTTTTAACAATTTATTTCACAAGACCAGGTGAGTGGGGAAAATCTTGGATAATTTTAAACTGTTTAACTTTAATACAGTGCTGAATCTAGGCTTAAATTTAAACACTGTTCAGTTAAAACACCTTTGGTAATGTAATATTAAAGCCATAGTGTAATGTTTGTAAAACAGACATGTATTCAAAAAAATCCTTGCTACATGAAAATGTACAGAGAAGCATTTATCAGAGAAACGTAAGCCAGTCTTTGATATTAAGTCTTATATACAGTACAGAGGCAGAACAGGATGGTTGCAGCTTTCCTATGATGTTATATGAGCAGTAGCTTGATAAGATATGTTTCTGCATTTGTGTCCTCACTAGACCATATTTTATTCTCATTTTGTGATGGACTTGAATTTTAAGCACTGTTTTAAGTCAGTTTTGCAATACTACAAATGGAAAAGCTGCTAAGCAGCACTTGACCTTGAAAACTAAATGTTGGCTGCTCTCTTGAAGGTAAGTGAAAGATTATCTGAAAAACTGCCCACTATAGCACACATGACTCACTGAAAGGCTGACTCAAAGCTGTCTGCCCATCTATTTTTTAGCCCATCCATTTCCCCCTCACTTCATCCAGAAGATTGACTTGTTCAAATGTACAGTACAAGCATAATGTGTAGGACATAATAACAAGGGTGTTTTGTGTTCAACCTGTAAGCTCTATGTCTATTGGTGTGTATATACTCAGGGATTGGAAAAAAAAAACAATATCAAAATATAACTGGAAATGGTATTGCTATATTATTTTGTATATTCGTTTGTTAATGTACAGATTAGTGTACAGATGTACAGACTTGTACAGATTAGTTTTGTGGGGAGTGCTGGAAGCTAGCAGCCTTAATAAGTGACATGTGGGAAAGAGTCTGGCTGAAGCCTATAACAAAACCTGGGAAACACTGTGGACAGGTCTCTAGTCTATTGCAGAGAAGACAGACACACAAACACATTTACTCCAGGGGCAATTTATTATTTCCAATTGACTTACTAGCATGATTATGAACTGTGGAAAAAGACATAGCTTGTGGAGGAAATCCATACAGACAAAAAAAAGAACATACAAATTACACATACATTGACTGCCTAGAATCCATTTTCTGTGAAGCAAAAATGTTTAATCAAGTTCATCAACAGGCCCAGGTCATGACAATTTGTTAAATTCAAAACCAAACTGCAATATTTCTAAAATGAAATGTTTCTGAATTAATAGTGTAATGTATTAAGCAGCTGATACTGTATTAATTTAGGGGCATGGTGGCACATTTGATTAGCTATGTGACCTTATGCCAGAAAGGTCTTGGATTAATTTCCCAATCTCCCTTGTCTGTTTAGTTTGCATATGCTTTTTGTGTCCACATAGTTTTTCTGATGCCATGCAAGTCAGGTACTAATTGCATTTATATGTGAATGTGTCATCTGTGTGTCTGCCATGCAATGAATTTCAGACCAGTTTAGGGTGTTTTCTCATCTTTTAACCAAAAATCACTGAGATGGTTACAGCAACCCAAATTAGTGGCATTAGAAATAAATCAATGATGTTGATTCACTGTAGGAAGTGTCCTGAATTAGTTTTATAAACTGTTTACTACACTTCTCTAGTAATGCATGGTGAAGTCTCTTAACCAGTGCTATGGTTAATCTCTCCTGTCACTGAAGAGGCAACTGGGCCACAGCTGCAGTTTGATAAACACCAGTCAACATGTTCGAATGTTGGAGCTTACCTAGGGGGGAGACACATTGATTTGATCGCCATTGTCCTGACATGACTCTGTCTAAGACATAATACACACCAGCTTCTTGCAACACGCAGAGCTACACAGTGTGAGAGTGGCGCAAAGAACAAAGTAAAAGTGACACGAATGGATGTATGCTGTTAGCTAGGCATTACATAATGTGTCACACAGAGGGTGGCCCACCTTAAACGCATACCTTGCTGTTTTTTGACACCTGTATAAATCACAGCCCATGTTTAGTTTTCTTTACAGTATAATTCTTAATGGACTATTTCATTACTTTCCAGTTTATGGGCCTCCATATGTGCAATGAAGTCTGTAGAAAATGTAATAATGAGAGACATTTGTTCAAATTTGTAGTATATTTATATATTTATGTCAAGCAAAGAGAGAATCTTTTGCCTTTACACCCAGACACCCACTGTGGTTTGTGAAAATGGCACACAGGGAAACCAGCCTTTCACAATCACCTTGTCTGCTGTAATAAATAACACACTTAAAAAAATGCTGTTCTTGCATGTTATACACACTGCCACATTTAGTACTGTGGGCTTGTCGCTTTATCATGACAGGTGATGGCGTTCTTTCTTTTTTCTGGCAGGGCACTATAAACCTGTGTCACTACAATTGCTGTCAAAACAGATATTGTTGTGGCTTACCAAAAAGCAACCCGGCTGTTCCTACCCCTGCTATATTGCAAATAAGATAAAAGCTAAGCAAATCTCACTTACCAGATTCCCAACTGTAAGCATCTTGTTGAAATCAGGTGTCATGGGGTAATGTTCCAAAGCCATGAAGAGTGTGTTGAGCACAATGCAGATGGTGATCGCCAGGTCCAAGAAAGGATCCATTACCATGAACTTGACCCACTCTTTTAGTTTCAGCCAACGAGGGCAGCAAGTCCACACCAAGTACTTTTGGGCAAAGGCATACCAGCATGGATGACATTTCTGATGGGCTTCCTCCAACTCTGTCCACATACAACAACAAGGGTTTTCATTTCATTGTTCATTTTTATTAACACCACTTGCTATATAGACACGACTTGTAATATATCTGTTATAATTAATATATCTCTGTCTTCTTTACGCTGTCTCTTTACTAATCATCAGATCCTTCACATGGTTATCACATAACAGGTGTTTGGGCAATAGATGATTTTTAACATTGCAATGACACTGTTTTGGTGGTGGTGGTGTTTAAGTGTATTTTTTAAGTTAGTGGAATGACACTGCATTTATTCCATTAGAGTAAATCTGTCTTCTGTGTTCTGTGTTTTTATTTCTTGATTTTCTCTATTTTTCTCTGATTTCTCTATTTTTATTTCTAGAGTTTCTCCGGGTTCTCCAGGGTTTCTCCCACAGTCTAAAAACATGGATTCAAGGTGAATTGAATGCTCTAGATCGCCCCATATACTTATATGCTATGGGTCAACCATTTCTGGCCAATGGTAGATGATTGTTTATAGCAACAGTTAGTTAATGCACATATCTGGTGGGTTATAATATGTGTATAATAAGATATAATTAATACATTTAAATATGTGGATACAGTATAACAGAATGCCAAATGCTGAAATAAACTATCAGAAATAGCCTAAAGACAGGGTCATGTGTCATTACTAAATAATAGCCACATATTTAATTATGTAACAAAGCTTACGCATAATCTGTGTTATTGTAACACTTCAAGTAGTTTTTCCATGTCAGCTTTGGTATCTGTGATGAGTTTTTGCATTTTCTTCTGCGAGCAAATCTAAAAAAGACTAAAGTCTTTAATTGCAACTTTTCCACCGATAAACATGCTATTGGGCAGCTTAGAATCTTCCTAAATTTATTTTCTGTGAATTTAATTTCATCCAATTTTCAGCTCTCACCTTTTATGCAAAAGCTACCAGTCAGGAATGATGCAGGTTATCATGCAACTTTTACCATCTGCTCATGCAACATTAAGGGGTTGCATAACATGTTCGATAAAGAGTTGCATTTGTCCCTTTATTTCTACATGAGTACACAGGTTGATGGCTAGTGGCAGTGTTTTTCTGAGTAAGAGATCCCCTGACACCCACACTGCCAATTTGCCCTTCTTGGGTTCTGGTCCTGAGTGGCTGTTGCATCACTGGGTTTCAAACCACTGATCTCAGAATGATGAATGAATGAATGAATGAATGAAACAATGAATGAATCAATGAATGTGACAGTTGTGCCAATCAGTGCTCTGACACTACAGTTCTTAATACTTTAAAAAGATGAAATCGCTTTTTTGTGCATCTAAGTGATAGCTTTGTTCCTGTTAAATTGTATAACCAATAGTGGAATATTTTGCAAGTTTTAAAGGTAATGACGTAAAAAATATTAGAAATTAAATACCAACTGTCAAATAATATGAGATACAGAACATTTTTCCACCCACTTTACTTTTAAAGCAGGTAGGTGGACAAGCACTTTCTCTGTCTTAAGAAGTGCTCTTTATAATTATACATGGTCTAGATGTACAAGAGCTTCCTGCAAGCAGTTCAACCTCTTAATGCAAGAGACAGGCCATATTAGTTCACATCAGTTGTTAAAATGTTTTCAACATGTAAATATTTAAAGCTAAAATTTTACTGATGTATTACATATGTAGTATATGTAAAAATAAAGTAATTAACAAACTGATAATAGAAATGATAAAACAGATGTAATGATAACAGTAGTAAAATATATTCAACCACATTGTAAAAGTAATCTAATATTTAAAATACCAAAAAATAATAAAATCTGATGTTTGCAACACATTTCAAATATGACCACCGCTTTAAAACAATTCACAATTTTATAATACCATATTAGCAAAAAATATAGCCACATGACCTTGAGAGTACTTTGGAAGACCGACATTTAAGACATCCTTTCAGTACATAAAGAAATGCTACCTAAACCTCTGTTATGCATGGGAATGCCATATGTCAATGTAGTGCAGAAATTCTACTTCTTTGGACCTGTTTTAATCTCAGATGGTCTGAAATGCAGGAGCAAGTGCTATAGTTTGACAAATGTGGTATTCGGCTATTGGACATGTTGAAATTATATTACCACTGTTCCTGAGCAGAAATTTTTAGATAATACATTTTTTGAGAACATAGTCCTGCCAGTTACTTTAAACACGTTAAAGTCAATACTTTATTTTAATATTTTAAACTAAAATATTTTGGCTAACATATACATTCATACTATTAACATAATTTAGTTCAAATCACTGCTCAAACATCAGCAGTTCACTGCAGATTTGAATGGTACAAATACAATGTGCACAAAACTAATTCATGACAAAATATCTGTCCTTTTAGGACCAATTTAATTGAATACATTATTTCATAGTTGTTTTTTATTTTTTCATGTTGAAATTATATTACCACTGTTCCTGAGCAGAAATTTTTAGATAATACATTTTTTGAGAACATAGTCCTGCCAGTTACTTTAAACACGTTAAAGTCAATACTTTATTTTAATATTTTAAACTAAAATATTTTGGCTAACATATACATTCATACTATTAACATAATTTAGTTCAAATCACTGCTCAAACATCAGCAGTTCACTGCAGATTTGAATGGTACAAATACAATGTGCACAAAACTAATTCATGACAAAATATCTGTCCTTTTAGGACCAATTTAATTGAATACATTATTTCATAGTTGTTTTTTATTTTTTCAAAATCATCATTAAAAGTTATCCCATAATTGTGGTAGTCTACATTGCTCCCCATATACAATGGGTGCAAGGAGAAAATCCACTGTGGACATTATTTCATTACGTGTACCAAGTGCTGGTCCTCTTAGAAGGACATTTTAAAGGGATAACTAAATACTAGAACCTCAAAAGGAACCATTGCAGATATACAAGGTGATCTTATAAACTTCCAAGGACCATACGTCCCAATGGAATCAGAACTGTCTGATAGCTATGTTTACCCATGTTTAGTTCAACAAACTAGTGCATGCAATTAAGGTTTAAATTTCCATTATTATCAAAATGCAGGCACATAAGCCATTAAATTTAACAAACTAGAAAATCCAATTAGTATGTAAAGCCTGCAACCCATTTTAACTTATACACCTGGAGAAGAAAGTCTGACCATGAGAACATGAAAAGGATCGTGAGCAAGCAGGATTAATATTTAAGCCTTGCCTGTTGTAAAAAGACCAGGTTGAAGAGCCTAAGCAGTATATATTTGTTTTTGCATGAAAAATATGTTCAAATGCAGAAGGAATCCTGCTCACGGATTAAACTCTTATGCTCTTGGCTTTCTGTAGTTAAATCACACAACGTGCACACTCTACACAACTTAGTCCTGGTGGATTTGACCGATAGTTTAACATGGTCAGCACAATAAAGATTTTTAAAACCACACAGAACAGAGCGGCTGCACCTAGGAAAGGTATCAGACAAAATAAGAAGCCTCTTGTGAGGTTCTGATGATGCGGTAGGTAGACAGTTTTATGATTAATCGAGTTTATGGAGGATAACCCCTCTCTGTTGAAAACAACAGGATAAAATCTCAGGAGACTACCTTAAGAGGGAGCAGATGGAGATCCCCTTCTGTCCTCACACGCTCCAAAAGGCAAAGCCAATATGTTAAATCTATAGTAGTGAGACCTTGTGTATAACTGCTTTAAAAGCCTAAATAAAAGCTCTGCTGCATTAATTCCATAGAATACTGAATATACCATTATCTATTAATATATATGAAATAAATATATATAAAATGCAACAGAGTTTAAAATAATGAGTTTTTTGTTAAATTACAGATTTCTTGGAGATTGATTCTGAGAGTCATGTTAGCAAGCCAGGTTATGATAAGGAAATTTATGTTGGCTTGATCTGGGAAGCAAACATTTCCACTTGTCGTATCTTACCCTCCATGGCGTCAGTGAGGCAGCTAGTGGCACTTAACGCCCTGTCGCGCCCCTCCTGGGAAAGCTGTGGGAGGAGTGTACTACTCAGCTCGTTTGGTACCTGTAGAAAATCAAGATGGTCTGTGGTCATGTAAATGGAAAATTTTGGGAACAAAGTCTGTTAGTAACATCATTGGGTCTTTTTCAAACTTGTTATAACTCTGCAATTCTTATACCTGTAATCAATACAATATAAACTTGTATATAGACAACCAGGACTACTGAAGCATTTGGGTATCTTGTTTCTTGATGGAAACAGAATAATTCACTTTAAAGTTTGTTAAACATTCTGCCTAATAAAAAAGAATAAAACATAAAAATAACAAACAGTTCCTCTGATTAATTAGAGAGGTATCGAATGATATGAGTGTCTCCCAAAATTTCTGCCCTCTTGTCAAATGCTGGGAATTCATATTTTAATCCAGCATAGCAGCATCTATAAAATATGCTCGTGTTTCCTTTACTTTGCCACCCTTCAATAACGCTGGATTTATTTGATTAAATATTAGTGCTTTTGGCTCAATTATATCAGGTCTTGTCTTAAGCATGCATCCACTGATTTCTTGTTTATTTGACCCCAGGGAATCAAAGGTATGACGCAAAGTCACTTTGTCACTGCCCCTAAGAACACCCACGCATGCTATTTTGGCAAAAAGGAAAAGCCAGCGGTCCTTTCTCTTGTGTGTATACCTGTGTGTGTGTGTCAAAGACAATATGTGCGTGTTATTGTGTGCGACAAGCCTACACAACTTCTATTCAACTGTTGCTATGTTACCATGGCTGCATCGTCAAGACAACAGTTTATCCTCGCTCTCTCTCCCTGACTCATTTCTATTAGATAGGGATGAGGTTGTCAGGTCTCCTGAGAGCTGCTGTTTAGCTTGTGAGCCATTCAAGATTTTATTCATAATTTACATGTTAAAATCTGCCGCTGCCTTTAGTGCACCTTTTCAAAATTAATAGCTTAGCTAGTTTTTCTTGTAAAGTGTAGTAATTAATTAGTATAGTCATTTGTGTATTAGACCACCTTCCTCCTAGGTTTATTTACTTAACCAAGTGTTAAATATGTTTTCTAAGTGCAACCCAATCAGTAAAATATTTGTCAGATCTTGACGACTGGCATATTTAAAGCAAGGTCAAAATATTTATATAGCCTACACCTTATATCACATAAGAGCTTTAATAGGAGTATTAACTTCACTGATATATCACAGAGTAAGATGCCAATGCCACAGCAACAGCTTTTTAATTACCCAGTTGTAAGCACACTTCTGTCAAACTTTAATGTGCTGCAGACATTCTTTTTTGTATTTATTCATGAACAAATAGAATTAGGGTATTCATTAAAAACACTAAAGGCATTGGGGATGCTTTCAGCATTACGGATCCTGTTTTGAATCCTGATCTTGGTGCAGCTTCCACGCTCTCCCCGTGTATGATTGGGTTTCCTCTGGGTTCTCTGGTTTTCTCCCACAGTTTAAAAACATGGATTCAAGGTAAATTGAATTCTTTAAATTGCCCCATATAGCGTGTGTTTGTGTGTGTGTGTCTGTGTGAGTGAGTGTGCCCAGTGATAGATTGACGCCCTGCCCTGGGTTTATCTGCCCAGTGCCTGAAACATTCTCTCCTGGATGGACATGGGAAACCTCCCCGCGACACTAGTAGAGGATTAAGCGGAAGATAATCAGTGAGTGAATTAATTAAAAACACTATACATATTTTGTTGGGTCTTTTGTCTTTTTAAGTTTCTGCTGAATTAACAAATTAAGAGATTACAATTTTTTGCATTATATCGTACTTATTATTATATTATTATATATTTTAAATATTGGACTTACCTAGTTGAAAATAAATAAACTCAATTAGAGGATTCATTTAGAGAAATATTTGAGAACCTCAAATAAAATATTTACTTTGAAAATGCCTTTACTCACACTTTCTTCCTTGACCTTTTCCATAGTGCATGCAGGTAAGGGTAGAGGGCTCATTGGTCCAGGACTTGAGATGCCATTCTGATCCATGGCAACAAACAACTTGCCATTGATACTGAGGTTAGGGTAAAAGACCTGTGAGCCATGACTGCTTGTGCTGTGTGCACTAATCCGTCTTTTGTGCCAAGGTAAGACTAGAGAGCCAGGCCGACTGTCTGATTCCCCATGGTTGCTAAATTCGTCATCAGCATCTGTGTCAGACTCCTTGTTCCGTGGTCGGAAGTTAAAGATACTTCCCTGACTTTCTCGCTTGGTCCATGAGGAGAATGTTTTCACCACCAAACCATGGGTCTGTAAAACAAGAGTCGTCAATGCTGAAAAAGCGTAATAAAAAATACACAGTTCAAAAGGGGAAAAAAATCTGAAATGCATTTAATTGAAACCTATGAAAAAAAGTTTGGTGTGTGGGGATCAAATAACAGGTGAATGATATAGAAACCAAGATAATCCCATTTTTTCACACAACTGCAGTTATACATTTAAATACTGTAACATTAATAAAAGAAGCACTCTTCATTTGAAACATTTTTGTCAGGTGTTAGAAGAATCATTCATGACTGATTTACCTTTGTTCCTTCTATACTGTCTTGGTTTGGTGTTTTTTCACCACCTTCATTCTCAATCTCCTCTGAAACAGGCCTCAGGCTTTTCTTCCTGTCCTTGTGCTCTTTGTCATCATGTGGAGCCAGTGGAGACAGGTCAGAAGCCAACATTGACTCATTCTCCTGAGCTTTTTGAGAGGCCTGAAAGGTGCATTGTCTCATGGTCAAGTGAAAATACAAAGTCACATGATAACAACGACTTGATTTATTGCTTTAGCAGTTCTAAGCAGATAGTTTTCAGTCATATAAGACAGGACTGGACATTTATTTATTTATTTGCATTAAATGTGGTCTACTCGTAATTAAAAAAATACACTCATTAGCCGTTTTGTAGGTATACCCTTTGTTTCTACACTCAGTTTTCATTTAATCATTTCCACCTAGTTTATACAGTAGATGCACAGTTTTACAGTTACACACTGTAGGTCAACTGCTTCTTTATATCACATGAGGCCATTTAGCAGATATTTTTATCCGAATCCATTTACAGGTATCCCAACTTAATGGTTGAGTTCAAAACTGGAGTAATTAGGATTAAGGGCCTTGTTTAAGGGTCAACATTGACATCGTTGGAGGACTTGGGATTTGAACCCCCAGCCTTCATTCTAACCACTGCCCATAACATGCCCACATACATACTTTTTAATTGTTATTTTTGTAATCCCTTTTATTTTGTTTTCTACTGGTCAGGACCACTACAGATCAGATATTTTTTGGAGGGTAGTGGATAAAAAGCAGCACTACAATGGCAAATATGTGGTGATATCACTGTGTTCCGTATTAAAAATATCTAACTTACTGCTCCATCTTGTAGATACAGACAAAGACTAGATTAAAGACTGTAGAACTACAATGTGCATCGATATGGTTAATAGAAGTTTAATATAGTAAGTTTAGTAAAATAGCTAGTGGAGAAACAAGGAAGTGTACCTAATAAAGTGGCCAGTGAATGTGCATTCTAATTTTAATTAATCGTATATTTCATATGTTGTGGATACATGATCAGTCACAAGAAGATACATATACACGAAACTAATACACAATACTATGAAACTACGGTTAGTGAAGAACACACACATACATGTTGTTCTTTTTTCAGCTGTTCCATAGCAAGCTGAAATTCCTTTTCTTTCTCCACTGCCTCAGCAAGTGTGGCCTGGTTCTGTTCCTCATACGCCATAGCTACAACCGCCAAGATCAGATTCACAAGGTAGAAGGACCCCAGGAAGATAACCACCACAAAGAACACCATATATGTCTTCCCTGCAGACCGCAGAGTCTGTAAATTATTTGGCAAGCACAGGCATGTTTGATTTAATATGAGTCAACACAGAAATTTTTTTTTAAAAAGTCATCAAGCTAAAACGGTCAGGTAGGGGAATCTCCAACTTCAACTTCCTGCTTAACCATAAATGGCCAGTCATATATTTCCTAGAATTCTATGGCTAAGTATTTGGGCTTAAGCAGTTCCCATTTGTATTCTGCAACTCATACTTAAGCATATTTCCAATAAATCAATAGACTACAAGAATCCTAATTCTAAGTTCATTTAATTAACTACAACTTGCTGGCATCAAAGTAGAGCTGGTTTTGAATCGTTCACGCCTAGAAATATAGTGCACTAAATACTGTATAGTGTGTTCAATTTCTCCGATTTAATTTTCTATGATTCTTCCGTATTATATTTTTTACTACAAAAATCTTACAGTGTACCAGAATTATTGTCTTGGAATTTTACTTTGTACATATGCTAGTCTATGGTCCCTGACCAGATAAGTAAATATTGATCTTACCTTAGATTCAATATATAATTACATTTGTTTTAGAAGCATGTTTGTGAATGAAATGTAATGTATTTGTTTTTGTGTTTTTCTGTACAATATTATTCATTAACTTGATTCCATTAGCCTGATCTCAACAAAGCCTTGAGTCTTGAGGCTCCAATACTGTAATTGAACAGCCAATTATTAGATAGCTAGACTTTCATATTGTATTCACCAGAGATCAGATGGTGGTTTTGTAGTTATATATTTTACACTTTAAAAGTATATAGTTTGAGGGTATTTCGTTCTGTAGTGTGCCTGTAGTATTCGAACCCAGCTTGATCTCCATTGAACTGTCATCTATTGGACATATTAATTTACTTGCATCATCTTTTCATTTTGTCCTTTATCTACTTTGCAGCTATTTCATCTATAGTTTTCACATTAAATTTCATTCAATTTCATGCAATTCAACTTGTTTTTGTAATACAATTCATGTATAAATTTTAATAGATATGACATCATAAGTTCTATATAAAAACCTTTCCTTTTGTGAATATACATACATACTTTGCATATTAAATTCTAAAAATACAGTTCATGTCATATTAAATGGGTCCAAAAGCAGCTAGGCAAAATGGTAGACAGGCAGAAAAAACATGGACCTGATGGTAGAGGTTTTCCCAGTAGTCCTGTGTCATCAGCCTAAAGAGAGAGAGAAATGCCCAGCCAAAGGTGTCAAAGCTGGTGTAACCATAATTTGGATTGCGCCCTGTTTTCAAACATTCAAAACCATCTGGACATTTCCTGTGGAACAGAGGGCATCTCCATTAACCAGTGTCAGAATCAGAGCATTGTATAGTGTAGTTGTTTAATATGTATTACACATAACAAATTGATCAGCCATGGAATTGCATGTGTTTCTAAAAACATTAAAGCTATTGAAAACCTAGAAAACATTGCAAGAGGTCAATGGACCCAACAGCCTGTAGCATTGCTTATATTCATTACCCTCTTTCACTTATTCTGGTAAACCTGCTTTCTTCAGGGGGCCCATGTCTCATGCCAGGCCACTGAGTGTAAAAGAGTGTATAGTGATGGGCACAATCACTCTCAGACACCTCGACTTAAAGGACGTGCTAATGGATGGGCCCCACTTCACTTCGACTTGACTGGGCGCCTTATGCCCCTTTGTATCACCCCTCACTTTCTTCTCACACTATTGATGAAATAAACTTGTGCTATCAAAGTAATGTTCCCCTGATTAGAACTATTTACAGCAGTGCTGTCTCCACTGAATGCCAGCAGCTTGAGCAGTTTGCGAGTTTGTATGTGATGTCAGTGATGAGGAAGCACAAATTTTGTGATTAATATGTACACAGCTTTAATTATATCAGTATTATATCATACTTTTTAAGACTTCTTTTTACAAATTTTACAGATTTAAAAATAATTGTGTCCTAATGTTTCTTTTAAGAATTTTATTTATTTTTTTTACTGGAAAGTTGTCTCCAGCACATGCATGTCTTTATACCATAAAAAAGTTGTAAGCTATTGCTTGTACTCTTGTAATCTTGTTGGAGGTGGGTTGTGCTTTTAACTCTTGGATTCAATTGCTGATATTTATATAACATTGATTTTGAGCTGTAATTTAAAAGCTTTATACACCAACAAATGCCTTTGTGCAATTATATTCTACTAGTGCCTGCCATACAACCGTCATCAACTGTACCGCCGTTGATAATGCACCAGACAAAGAGTTAGTTCAATCGATGATCCTCTGAGAAACAACAGAGTGGTGCACTAATGCTATTGACATGTTATGAGTGCTAGTATGGAGTCACTTGGAGAATCTGTCAAAGAAAGTACTCTCACTCAGCAGAATGGCAGCTGGGACCATATCACTAAAGCACAAGGCATAACTTTAGCTATTTTAGGAGCTTGTGAGTACCTCTGTTCTGCAGAGAAAAGAGTAAAGAAAGAGACATGGTGAAAGACTTAGAGAAGTTGTTTTGAATTCTGATGTTGTCTACTTCCTTAGATTTACTCCTGGATGATTATTCTATACAGTTGGGTCCAGTTTCTATGCTGATAGTACAATGGCTACAGTTGATAGTACATGGCTGATAGTACATTAAACTTCCTCACAGAATTACTGGCATAAATGAAATTGTACATATGTGACATATGATTATTATAAATGCTTTGGAAAACACGTTTTTAAGTCTAGACTAAACATAAACTCATTTTTTGTCCCATGATCAAATTTAGTAGCTCTAACACAAAATATGTCTGACAGTAAACCTTACCCCTTTCATAACTATGTGTCCAACCCATGATGAGTCCCATAGTTTGTAAAAGGTCATGGGTGACAGGGTGGGCATGGATTGACCTTGCCGACTTAATGATGGGTCACAGAAAGGTAACACTGACAGTGCGTGCAACACCTCAGATAATACTAAAATAAAAGAGAGTGAGAAGGGAGGGAGTTGAGGGGTAATGGCACATGGGGTGGGTTTGCCCCTCTAACTGCCAAGCCCACTTGCCAGGTAAACAACACACTCTGTCTTCCTTCCAACAGATTAACAAAGCACAAATAAGCAGGAAAAAAATATCAAAGGCATGTTTCTAAATACTTACAAAAAATGCCTTATAGAACACTATGTAATTACTAAAAACCCACTTTCAGAGCCCTACTTAAGAAACCAGTGTGCATTTTGAAATTCAATTAGCTACTAAAGCTACAGCAATTAAATGCTTAAATTAATTACCTAACAGTTGGTCAGAGATACAAGGAAATGATAAGCTATTTAGAGAAGAGTTTGTTCTGGCCTGCAACCAAATGCTTGATTTGTTCACTTGGATGACCTATAACTATCACCAGTGTTTGGAGGTTTAAAAATACAACCTAATCTGGGATATAAATAGTCTCTTTTACTTTATTGAACATACACCAACACCCTGTAATTACTTCTTCACTGCACTTAAAGAGATGAAGCCCTTTGTTAATGTCTCACTTTGGAGTGCTTAAAAATTTGTCTTGTGTATGTTGGCATAAGCCCGTGTCCATGCCCACTCCCTACAAATAAGGAATAAGAAATTAAATGGCTAACTTTTAAAATAAACTTTACATTACAAACTGAAAAATAATGACATAAAGGGCATTATAATTTTTTATTGCCAGTAGGAAACTAACTTATCAATGATTCAGCTCTAAAACCATCAATGAAGGTCATTTTGGACATATGGGAATATGTCCAAATGTAATCTAGCCACTAATAACTAAATGTGTTTGTTTTCTGACACAAACATCAGTACAATTTAAAATGTAACAAGTTAACAAGTTAAAGTGGTTATAAATTTTATATATGATTATGAATAATAAAATAACTTAATTTTTGCATAAAAAAAGCTAAAGGTAGACCAAAAGAACTTGACTTTTACTTTTATTCATTGCGGAACATTGTTCAATAGTTAATGTCTTTGGGGATAAGTATGTGAAACCCTTTAGGATTAGCCATTAACTTGAAGGTGAAGTAAGAGTAAGATGTTTTTAATCAATAAGATAAAAATCAAGTGTGAATAGATACAATGTTTTATTCAAAGAACATTCTGATCTTCATTACAATTGTTTTTTGAAGTGTAACTTGGCACAAACAAAGGAGATGTTTGAGGACCTCAAGAAAAAGCATTGCTGATAATCAACAAAGATCGCAAGGCATATAATAGCACAAAGAACCCCAGATAACTTTTGAACAATTAAAGGGCTTGCACAGATTGGCTCATTTTTATGTTTGTGAATCCACCTTCAGAGGCACACTGAACAATAATGATATGCATGGCATAGTGGCATGAAAAAGGCAGCTGCTCTCCATAAAGAATATTGTTGATTGTTTTCAGTTTGTTAAAGATTAAATGGACACGTAAGGAGTTTGTTTTGTGGAAAAATTGGACCAGTTTGAATGAAAATCCTTATGTTTGTAGAAGTAAAAAAAAGACTGCATTTCAGCATTAAAAACCTATGCTATCTGTGTTGGTACTACCATGATATGGGCCATGGTTCTAATTTAAACCAGTTAATGTCAAGACAATGTATACATTTTTACACAATCTGTCAAGTTTAAACAAAAGTATAGAAAACACCACTTTTTTAAGACTTACCCTTAGACAATGATAAGTGTATGATTTTATAGTGTTTTGTTCATAAATTTTTTAACTATTCTGAGTTTGGCATGCATTTAATTTTAGAGTAAAAAGCCTGGACAGATCATTGGTCAACCACAGGTCAGATACACAGATAAACACCTTCACAACTAGGGCCAATAGAGTATTGCCAATTAGTTAGCATTCTTGTGGGAATGAAACCCACATAGACATGGGAAGATTATGCAGTCTTAACATAGTTAGGAACTTCTTAACTGGTTATCCAACTTGGGATCTCCTTGTTGTGAGAGCTGGAACACATTTCATGGTGAACCAACTTCAAATGAGAGGAAATTAACCCAAAAACCTTGTTGTGGATTTTCTATCGGATGTTCCGCGTCTTATGATAGTGCACCTGGGGAAAATACTTTTGAATGTGTAATATCAAATTATTGATCAGTGGCTGCTTTTAGGATAATGTATTAACAATTTGTGTCTGGGCCAAAAATTGTGGGCAGCTTACGGAACCTCAGTAATAAAATGCATGTACAGCAATTACTGTCTGCTTCTCATCGAACAGCACTTAAAATACAGCACAGCGGAGATACTTAGAATGAAACTTGAGATGCTTCAGAGAGATGATTCCCTCTAATCCATTAATAAGCCAGTTCATTCCCCGATATTGTTTTATTACATTTATTTATTTTATTTAACTCTCTGAGGCAATTATGTGCACTTGCTTGGCTTGTAAATTTCAGTGGTCTGAGGATTGGAAAAGTGTTCAATCTCCTTGGTATTTATTTGGTTTTCTTGATATGGTCATATAGCAATGAGTGGTACACTTAAAAGGTACAGAGTAACAAAATTGCAGTGGTAATGCTAAAATGTTTTGGAATTGTGAGAGAGATTGAGAAAAGCCTTCATTTCCTCTAAGTGCAGTAAAGGGAAGGTAGTGCCCAGTGCATTATTGCTGAACAACAGAACTGAATCTCAAATAAATGATTTTAACCATTAGTGTGTTCAGAGCAATGTTTGCTTTCCATCTTGTAATTTTCTTTGTCCTATCATGCTTTTGTAAAGCCAAGCCAAGGTCAAAATGTGTCATTAATTGTACTTCTTTTCAATTCTTTTCAGTCAGTGAAAAGAGTAGAAACTTATAATGCATTAAAGAATCTCATTATAGGCAGCAATAAAGACATTTGTGGTGTATATTTTTAATTAGCTGACACTTTAAAATAATATATTTTTTTGATTTCATGTAGAAATGTTGGCTGTTAAATCTAATAATTTGACCAGTTATATACAATATCAAGTTTTTGTTTTCTATTGCAGTAATAATAGAATTCATTATAATAGTATAATTGACATATAACATTTTCCATGTACACAAAAGTCTATGGGCCAAATTTTACACACTGCGCAAGGTGCGTTGCTATACTCTTTGCTATCTTATACCCCGCCAACAGTCATGGCTTGTGCCTGTACCATTTAAACAGCAATGATTTTTACAAATTTATCTACACTGATGTGGGTGGAGGTGATATATATGAATAATTAAGAGAATTAGTACAAGTCTTTTCCCATCTTCAAGACACCAAAGCTGCGCAGTTGATGTCTTGCTAAAATAGCCTCGCTAAAAACAGGGCCCTCTTTCTAATTACTTTGAGTATAACTATCAAATATGTTGTCAATTGAGTCATGACATTCCTTTTGCTAACAACAAAATTATATGGTTGGTGTATCATAGAAATTGGAAAGACACATTTGCAGTCAGTATAACTACCAAATGTTATATTGTCCCAAACACAAGCACAATAGGCAGGATAAATGAAATCTGGATAGCTGTGATGATTTTTTTTTTTTGCTTATTCAATTATGTAATGCCTTTAGGAGCTTGTGGCATTTGGTACTATAAGCTACTATTTATTAACCTGAATTTAAATAAATTTACCTTCAATACAGTAGCTTTCACAAAGTGCTATTTTTTATAACCGTTCTCTATATTACAGAGGAACATAATTTGGAATGCAGCCAGATATTTGGCACAAACTGTACCAGTGCTGTAAAATGTTAAGCTTAGTACAAGTCTCCAGTGGCAAGCCCTCTTAATGTTAATTAATACAGAGAAGAGAACAGCTGTGTTTGTGCATTCAGAGATCACATACAAGACCTTATGCAGTCAACATTTACAACACATGCTTTTCATGATTTCCAAATCCCACATCTCAACTTGTGGTGGAATATTTCCTCCTAACAAGTATATGCTGTAAAATGTTTAATCAAGAGAATTATGCATCATTTTAGTCTTCAGCTTTAGAAGAAATTGCATGTAGATTGAATATTATCCATAAAACCAAGAAAAATTAGGTCACAAGCGCCTCAGTAAATTACGCTTGGTGACAGCCACTGATGCCAGGAACAGTAAAACAATATGACAATACCCATCATCATGTGTATTCATTAACGTATTCATTACAAGAAAGCTCGGACTTTAGAACTTGGTTGTAATCTTTCAGAGAGCATAACTTTTAAAAGCTTTATTTAGCAGCTGGCGGGTTGCATGTTCCATCCGGTGCTGAGGAGAGCTGTTCAAGGCCACTGACTCATGCATACACACAATTGTGCTGATTCAGGCCTTCAAAAATGCCTAGCCCTGTTTGCTTTAGTCACGCTCTGACAGGAACCCAATCTACTGCCTTCCACCACTGGGAGACTAATCCCAACTGCTGTACTCTCCCAAGCCCACAGACTAGACAGACTGGCCACAGTGAAGTCATAATTCTTCCCGTCATGAGCAATTTTTTCTTCCTCATAAGCATTAACCAGCCCACGCTGAAGGTGGTAAAAAATGGCGCTAATATAAATACCTTTGTTTTCATGGGAAATGCAAACTAGCTAAATAATTAGAATGTAATATGTAAAATGGTTTTAGAGCAAGGACTAATGGACACCTATATGCAATGTGGAGAATTTGAAACCTTTGTATACTTTCTTAACAGCTACATACCAGCAATTAAATACCAGAGCTTGTGCTGTATACATTTGATTAGAGATTGTTCTATAACTCACACTCAGAAGGGTCATCTATGTTCTTGGTCCTCTAAACATGAAATGCTCTGGCAATATTGGGTTTTAAACATGACTGAATATATGGGTTTCTATGTTATTAGCCACAGAACCATGACAATCTTATAAAAAAGTCTGTTGAGCAGATGCGTAATTAATTAATAAATGGCAGAGTGATAAACACCTTGTAATGCCACATGCTGCAGATCATTAGCCAACTTTACGAAGAGCAAATAAATTTAAATTCTGCTTCACTTACCCAGCATCACTTGCATTTCCACATATTAAGGCATCCTTAGATCCATCCACTTTGTAATAGTTATCTAAGAACAAAACAATCAAAATGTTAACTTAGTTTCTTATATTTCTTAGATTTTATAGAAAATTAAGGTTCCAAAAAAATAGAAGAAAATGTACAGTAGTTTTGACCTTAACCCCACTGCTGATTCCAAATATGCTAAACACTTTAAGTCTTCTGCTTTATATTTTTTTCAACTAATTCCATTTTTCTGTACCCACTGGACCACTTCTCGCCTGCAGAGCGTATAGGAAACTAGGGCTAGACGGAGGTCCATGGCAGGTCTCGACTGGCAGGCATCCCTAGCATCAGCCTCCAGCTGTCAGCATTCCTGGTTTCATCAGCATGGTCTTAAATGTGTCTCCTGTGGGGCCTGGACTCAGATGTAAGCCACCAAACCACTCTAGAGCTATGCTTATCAGATTGCACAATGTCCCCAATGCCTGAATGCAGTCTGATCACTGGTTATTCCATTGAAACAAAAGCTATTCCAATTTGCATCAAACAGGAAACAATGGTTTAAAAACTGCAAATTTAACACTAAATGTAGTATATATTTTCACAGTTGGTAATTTATCTTTTACCAATGTGTATAAAAGAGATTAATGTCATTCCCTCTCTCATTTTTTGAAAACTGCTCATAATGGCACAGTAAATAAAGCTAAAAGCCTAGCTGGGTCACATTTTCCCATCGATCCAAACCTGTGACGTGGATCGAAACCATCTCCTTAAAGTTTTTAGCCATAATAATTTGACCTCAAGATTTACAGTCTAGATTGAATTTGGATTTTGTGGGTTACTGGAAGACATTTTAGTCATTATCATGGTATGACAAGGCACATCAGGAAAAATATCCATCTATTTAAATCAGTGTCCTACATCTCACGTCTGCAGGTCATGTTATTGAGTGCCAGCACTGTCCTAATTGCTATTCTAATAAAATAGGTCCAACCAAAAATAATACTAAATCTTATCTTAAGTAGACATTTGCGCATTTAACATCATTGTAACTAAATGGCAAAGTGATCATCAGGATTAAATTTTTTAGTCTAGTTAGCAACCTGAAATGTTGTAGATTATTAACTTTTTTGAGGTACTGAAACAGTATATTTGAAACTTATCTGCTTTTAATTATGCTGTTGATTATTTGGACATTAACAGTATGATTAACAGCCTGTTCTAACTGTAATGTTACAAAACTACACCTTCAAATTAGAAGATTTATTAGAATAAACAACCTAATGGTTTTCTGAATAAGCTTGTGACCTACATTACCTAATGACCTTAAGACCTGCTGGGGCAACATGACTTGGCTTTTTTTTTGTTGTTGTTTAATAAGCAGGAGAGATAGGCCATGGACATACATTTGTGGGATCATCATTCACGTGTGCTACAGCCTAAAGCAAAACTAAAGCAGCCGTTAGGTCAAGATGCAGAAAAAAAAAAGAATAATGGTCTTGCGACAGCAGAATATAAATTAGAAATGTTAATTAAAAGTGTATTATTTATTATACATTACAGACTGGAAATTAGCAAGCTGTTTAATGATATCTGAAACTTTTAATCCATCTAAAACTGTTTAGTGTTTTGAGAAATCACATACCAAAGATCATCATCATAGGCATCAGTACACATGCTACACACAACAAAATCAAATATTCAGATTCACCATACTGTGAAACCCACTGAGAAATTAAGCATTTTAACACCAGTAACTTTCAGAAGTGTTGTCATACTAGCATAGATGTTAGAGTAGAGACCCAAGAATGCATATCAGCTAAATTTTAAATAAGACAATAAAAAAATCAAATAGTATAATATAGATTTTTTTATATGACACAAAGACCCTTCTGTAAAACTTTTTTCATCCATCACTACAGTAGATGTAGACAATTTAGTATAATTAAACTAAAGTTTAATTGTAAATGCTAAAATGTGCACAACTATAAATTACTGAATTACATATACTATAACCATAATTAAGTGCTTAATTATTATACCATTATAATAATCACTTATATATTTTACTAATGTATTATTATTATTATTATTATTATTATTATTATTATTATTATTATTATTATTCATTCATTCATTATGTTCCTCTTTATCCTCTATTAGGGTCGCGGTGGGGTTCCCCATGCCCATCCAGGGTAGAACGTTTCGGGCGCTGGGCAGATAAACCCAGGACAGGGCGCCAATCTATCGCTGGGCACACACTCACACACACAGACACACACACACAAACACACTGTACATGGGGCAATTTAGAGCACTCAATTGACTTGATCCATGTTTTTGTACTGTGGGAGGAAACCGGAGAACCCGGAGGAAACCCACACGGACACGGGGAGAACATGGAAACTCCACCCAGGATTCGAACCGGGAATCCCTAGTGCTGAGAGGCGAACGTGCTAACCACTAAGCCACCGTGCCGCCCTATTATTATTATTATTATTATTATTATTATTATTATTATTATAATGTGAGCTATGTTATTGTAATTTAAAACACCTTTAACAATCAACACATCATTACAAGATGGTGAATGACATGGGAAGTAAACAAACACAATAACAACTTGCTTATCCACCTATGGTTCATCTCCTTAGTTGTACCTTCATTTGTGATAAATTCCCCAATGGATGCCCAGGTCTTGTTATTGCAGAAGAAAGAGGTGTTACTGTAAAAGGATGGGTCCGTGATGTTGATGCAGTGAGCTGTGCTCCGGACACATTTTTGGCGCAGGTTCCCCATAAAGAGCTGCAGACCGATGAGTGCAAACACACTCAGACAGAAGACAGTCAGGATCATGACATCTGCCAACTTCTTTACTGACTGAATTAGGGCACCAACAATTGTTTTTAGACCTAAAAGAGAATACAAGGTCGTTAAAATACAAATCTCTTAGATTTTCTGCCATTTAATTCTATAGATCAGCATAAAATATGGCAATATTTGTATATAGATATTTATAATTTTAATACGTTAATTGTTACAATTTAATGTGTTATAGGAACCATGCAAACACTTCCTTAATAGTGCAAATTTTTATTTGAATTTGAATTTGTAGTATATACTTTATAGTTTTAATAAATCAAACAAATTGCATTTAATGCTTGAAACATTTCAACATGCAATTTACCAAGTAAATAATTTCCTGTGTCTATCAATTCTTAAGATATATCATTTTTCAAATTTGGGAAAATATTTCAATAATTCATCATATTATGGCAACAGGCTTAAGGCTTGGTTTCTTCCATCACTCCACCTTTCAACATATTAAATCCAAACCTTTGAGTAGATGTTACTAATGTTTTAGGGTTTTCTTTTAATCAAGTATTTTTTTTTTAGAATTATTTCTGCCACTGCCATATTGTATATACTGCACTCCGTGCACACTAAAATAAATGAAAATAAATTAAAATACTAATGTTGCATGCTAGTCATTTGTAAACAAAACTACACAAAAATGCAACCACTTTTGAGTTAAAAAAAATCATGTCAAATCAACACACAACCAACACAAACACTCACAACACAAAAAGCAAACACAAATGTGTCTGGGTTTACTGAAAACTCCACAGACTGCTTTATTGACAACAGACACCATGAAGAAAATATAGATAAACAAAAAACCTGCAAACTATTTTAATTTTTTTAACTTGTCATACATTTTACATGTCATACATTTTAAATAACTCTCCAAATGGAATCATGATCTAAAAAACTGTTCTAAATCTTCTTACCAATTAAATAAAAAAATTATTTTTTGTTGTGGTGTGTCTGCTGT
The DNA here is from genome assembly GCA_019802505.1 of Corydoras sp. C115. Classification (NCBI taxonomy): domain Eukaryota; kingdom Metazoa; phylum Chordata; class Actinopteri; order Siluriformes; family Callichthyidae; genus Corydoras; species Corydoras sp. C115. The sequence continues at coordinate 2,231,987 of JAFMOC010000028.1, forward strand.
CAATGCTTTAGGCTTACCATGCAATTCACTCTAAAGCTATCCATGCCTGTGTTAGGTGTTAAGCACTAAGGTCCAATGAGACTTTTGGTGTGAGAAAACCCAGCCTGAAAGCTGGTGGCCAAGCTGTAAAATAAATCACTGGTCTAAATGTAAATGTAATTTAACCTGAGTGTATTCATAGAATGATGCTATTTAAATAACACATGGTAACACTTTAACTGTCTTTTCTATATTTGTTAATTAGTTTATCCGGACACCAGGGTTGCTAGAGGTGTTAAAGCCCAAACCAATTTTTGATTCCGCTCTTTTTACAGTATTGTTACTCTGTGTATATAGTTAAATAAAACTAGATTATTGTTTTTTTAAATTTAGTTTAAAATAATATGTTTTAAACTATTAAATACACACGTTCAATATTTAAATAGGGTGACATGGTGGCTTAGTGGTTATCACATTTGCCTCTCAGCGCTGGGGAGTCCAGGTTCAAATCCCAGTCTGGGTGGATTTTCCATGTTTTCCCCTTGTCCAAGTGGGTTTCCTCTGGGTTCTCCTGTTTCTTCCCACAGTCCAAAAATATGAATACAAGGTAAACTGAATACTCTAAATTGCCCTATATAGAGTGTTTGTGTGTCAGTGTGAGTGACAGCGCACAAAACGTTCTCCCCTGGATGGGCATGGGGAACCCCCGCCCCCTGCATCCCAGTAGAAGTAGAGTATTAAGTGGAAGTAAATATTTATATATATATATATTTTATAATATTTAAATGTATATATTTATATATATGTGAAATCAAACAACTGCATTAACACTTTCACTATAAAACTGTATTGATTATACTGTTGTTTGGACATTTTAAAGTCATGATATTCTTTTCACGGGTAAATGCTTACAATCATTTTTGCTATTTGGTCATTATTTAATCCTTTCATGCAAAAGTTCTAAACTAGAAATAACACATTTTCAATGAATACCTTTCTATGAAGTAAAACATGAAATTTGTGTGTTATTAATGCTGCCTTACATTTCAAATCAAAAGTCTCATTGCCTACATGTTTCATTCCCTTAATTCCAAAGGCCTTCCCAAAGGCCCCTGAGGGGAATGTGTTGTAGGCAGTTAGCTCTCTGGCAACATAGGACACCTTAGTGGTTAACTCCCCTCTCACCTGGGATGACCGAGATAGTTTTCAGTGCTCGAAGGACTCTGAACGTCCGTAACGCTGAGACATTGCCCAGGTCCACAAATTCAGTAACATATCTGCAATAAGCGAAAACCGAAGCGCACACAATGACAACACCACCAACAAAAGGCAAACAACACGAGAGTGGTAGGAAAGGATGGGATGTTCTTGGAATATGGGTATGAGGTACTTGGGAAAGACAATGTTGAGGGGGAGGTAGGTGAAGGCAGCTTGATTTGTAGGTGTTTTGCACTGGACTTGACAATGAGCAACACTGCAGCCTGTTTTCTAGAGCGTAGCAGCCTGTACCTCTTACCTGGAATTACTGAAATAGTTTTCAGAGCTCGCAGGACTCTGAATGATCGAAGCGCTTGCAGATTGCCTACTTTAATAAACTCAGTTAGAAACCTGCAGGATCAAATTACAATTATTTGAAATAAAAATAAAAGCATATAAGAGACAGATAAGGACCTGTTTTACAGATAATGAAAAGAAAATGTGTATTTATTTGTTTTATTATTATTATTTCTCTGACTGAGCAACTGTTAATATCTGGTACAGCTGGCTGATAAGAACGGTAAGGCTTGTACAGTGTTCGAAAATGATAATGTTTGGACATATCAATTCGATATCCGGCCATCAAGTGCGAGGAGAAGGGGGGGGGGTACTCAGTTTCCATAGGAACCTGGATTTCAAAGAGAATCATTTATCATTTATCATTGCTCATATCTGTTTCTCAGACATCAGTCTGGGTTTAATTAAGCAGGAATGGCAGAAATGTGTTTAAGTGTGTGGAAGTGTGGGTGTTCAAAACAGTTCAGCAAATTCTTCTTAAAGTGTTTGGACTATGAGGGCTTGACTTTCTTACAACATTATTTATTCTGTCTGATTTAAAGTCCTTGTCTTGTGTAATTGTTTGCTTTTGCCTCTCATATATGGGGAGGGGCACTCTAGTAAAAAAAAAATCAACCAAAATAATTTTTTTGTACAGAATACACAAATGATAAACTGTAACTTTTAGTTACTGTAACGTAATTTAAAAAAAAGTTATTTTTTTCTTTATTCTAACTCAGAAAGATTAAAGAAAGACAACAAAATTTTTAGGTCAAATACCATATATAGTTTACAAGTACAATAATTAAATTTAATTTTCTCTCTCTCTCTCTCTCTCTCTCTCTCTCTCTCTCTCTCTCTCTCTCTCTCTCTCTCTTTCTCATAAAAATAATGGAATCTATTTAGTAATACATTAATGACAGTATCAATATATAAAATGAAATTTAAAAATATTAGTGCTGAAATCCTTCTCCACCACAGTCGTATCCTAGACACCATTAGGATTTGAGTAAAGTAGCATTATAGTCCTGCTGCCGTAATGTGTTTAGGGTCACTGAATAGGTAAATTATCATAACTTTAAGATGTATAAGATTTTGATTTACTCATGTGAGTACAAAAATATAGTATGGCTTTCATCCAAGCAGACAGAAAAATTATCCACCTATTTTTTTTATTGTGTTGTTTATGTGGCCAGTGTAGTCAATTGCAATTTAGCTGCCCTTATTCTATGAGTGGGTCCAATTTAACAGTTAATCAAGTGAATAAAAGGGGTCAAAGAGGTCACTGGAGATAATCAAAGGAGCAATGTACTTACGCCATGACAATCACACTAAAGTCCAGCCAGTTCCATGGATCTCGCAGGAAGGTAAATGGTCCAATGCAGAATCCCCTGGCCAGAATTTTTATCAATGACTCGAATGTGTAAATCCCAGTGAAGGTATACCTGTGTAAAAAGCAGAGAATGGGGGAAATAGAAGGGGTGGACAAATAGCCAGACAATTTAGAAACACTTGCATAAAAAAACAAACAGAAATCTCCCTTCTATAAAAAAAAATCTTGTCTGGCCCACAGTGTTCAAGAACAGAGTTGTAAAAAGGAAGAAAAATTGACACAAGAAGACAGACAAAGAGCTTTGTGGGTAGGACAGGGTTGGTTTGGTTGTGTAATTATGAGACATGGGAAGCACATGTACAGTAAAATACAGTCTCTAAGATGAATGATGAGCTTTTTTGCATGTGTTAATGGGTTTGCAATCATATCAAATGAATAGCTATAAAAATCCAGCAAATGTTGAAGATGTTCAAAAACTTAAAAAAATAAACATTCTGATGGGAATGGTGACTGAGATGAAGGATGCAGCATTCTGAAGTGCACAGTCATATTATGTTTCAGCTCTTTTTTATCGTTCTTCCATTTGATGATGTTTACCGTTCTCATTTATGTAAAATCAGCTGTTAGTATTATACCTCTCAACACATCGCATATTAACTTGCAGATCAAGTAACTGGATAATAATTTCTACAAGTTAGATCCATGGGTATTGTTAAATTGCTGCAAAAATAAGTCTAATAAGTCTAATTATTGTTATTTCCTTTCTTGGATGGCTTTTTTGGCATGAACAGAGCCAGCTGATTCAAGACTAATGCTCCTTTCACATTTGATTCTGTCTGATTTGCTGTGAGTGCACACATAGAAGGCAACACAAATATTATAAAGGTGCTGAGAGGTACAACTTTAAACTGGGTCAAAAAACGTAGTCATTGTCAGTTTCATTGCATGCTACATGCCAATGAATATCTAGCCGTAGAGAAAGATCCAATGCTATCAGTGCACAAAAAGAGGCAAGTGCAGTGGTTTTCATTAAAGGTGAAAAGGTTTGACACAAGCCTCATTCCCCACAGCAACTTACACTGCAGGCCACGTCTCAGAATACGGCAAACTACATCAGCTGCATGGTCATTTAAACATGGGATAAATCCATTCCATCCATTCTAATGCACATACAATATGCGCAGACAGCTGCTGGGTTGCTGGGCCCTTATTGATGCTGGAAATGGTCAACACACATACTGTAAGACAAACAGGCAGATCCACAAACACACTGACAGAGCAATGATCTGCAGGGACAGAACATGGCAGCTAGACAGAGACAAATGATCAGGCAAACTGACTGTCACACTGTCACAGAAATAAATGAACAAAGACAGGTAGGTAGAAGACAGACCACAAGAAGGCAGAACAACAGTTAAATAAAAGATAGATAAATAAGACAGATAGATAAGATAGAAAGATAGATTAGATAGACAGGATTTAACCCATGTTCTTCTGAAACAACTGTGTAGCCAAATTTATTTTAAATGAATATATATTTTAGTCATAAATATTTATTGGGTTTGCATTTCCAAAAATCCACCCCTTTAATGAATATTAAGGGAGACAGAATGATACACCTGTATATGACAACCATACCATGATTCCATTCCAATGTAGCATAGCAGAGGTGCAATTAGCAAAGTCATGGGCTTGACACAGTCATACTGTTAACTTACTTGCTAATTGAGGTTGGCAAGGCAACAAACACCTGGCAAAGCTTTACATCAGAACAAATAGGGTAAAGTTCAGACATAAATACAATCAAAGAGGGCCATGAGTTAGAATACAAAAGAGGTACAGAGAGAACTATCACATCCTCTTTTAATCCAGAAGGTCTTGACTACCCCGAAGAGAGAAAAAAGTGAATACTTACTCGACATACTTGGCCCATTGTTGTGGATCCGACATGGCCATGAAGCAGCAGTTTGTCAAAATAGTGCACATAATGAATAGACTGAATAATGTAAGCAAGTTAAGGAAAATCTGTATATTAACTTTAAAGTCACTTTTCTAATAATTCATGGACAGTGAATAAACCATTGTTGTGACAAAGAATTTATAAAACCCAAATAAAACCAGGCATTTAGGTCAGTCTTAATATTTATAGTAAGGACACATACTATATCATTGTATATTACATTTACATTTTAAAATATATACTATATATTAAATATTGCAACAAACAGTAGTCATGACACAATCTATCAAAATTTGCATTTTCCAGTATTTGCTCTGGAAAAGCATGAAAACACCAGAAGCAAGGGGTCACTGGTCCATTAAAGGGCTGAAGTACATTTAAATCAGTCTAATTTGAATACTTAATATACCTGACCAGCATATCTTTAGACTGTGGGAATAAACTGGATCTTTTTTTATTTTAAGTATTAAAGCTGAAAATGCCAAACTAGGTTTTCACTGTGACTAATGTTAAAAAAAACTGAGATGGTCAATACAAACCCTTGATTCTTTGTCCAATAAACCGCATATACACACACAAATGATCCCATATCATTCTTCACAGTCGGCAAAAAGTACTTTTTTTTACATCTTACATCTTTGTGTCTGGATCAAACCAGCTTTTGGTGTGTATTGTCAAATGTTTAACTGGGGTCTGTGAGATGTTCTGGGCAGCAAACTGATGCAGCGTTTCCATCAGCAAGAAGTTCCTGGGTTTGATTACCAGGTTGTCTGAAAAACATCCTTTCTTTGTGGAATCTGCATGTTATATCTGTTCCTGTGTAAATTTTCATAAACCAGGGACTCTGGGAATAAACTCTGGTTTATTCCCAAATTTCAAAGATATGCTAATAGGACTACTAAGTTGTCTCTATAAGGATATCATCTCTTTTTTTTGGTGTGAGGAAATAGCAATTAATTCTGTTAAACTTCTAAATAAACAAAAAACAATAATTGATTTAATCCCAAGTCTTAACCTATATCTGCAATTCTCTCCATCTTCACATTGTTTTACCATGCATTGTTTTATAGGTTAATCATTTATATCATTTTATATAGATTTTTAAAAGAAAAATGTCGCAAAAAAACCCAAAATGTCTGTATGTTTACCAATTTAGTCAATTTTAATGAAAAGGACTATAACCATTATTAATGAAAAGCCATCGAATACTCTCAAGTGAGACAAACTCTTGTTGTAGGTCCTTGAAAATGGCTTTTGATTACAGGTTTTTAGGACTTATAATATAGGGGTCTAAAAACTGAATTGTTCACAGCAACTGGTTGACAGTAATTGACAGCTGCTCATACGGCTAAATGATGCTGAAAATTATAACTTACTCACTGAGGCGTGGGCCCATCGTGCTTCTGTAAATACAGTCTCAGTATGGGGTCTTCCTACTTTGTCTTATTTTCATCACTTTCTGTTGGAATAAGCAATTTGAAACCACTACCTACCAGTGCAATCTAGGTCTTATTATGTGCCAACTTGACTGCACACTTACACTGGAGAATTTTAAATAGGTTCCCTCCACCTTCTCATCAGCATAATTGTTTAAATACATTTTCAAATCCAATACTCTATATACTACATAGTGCTAAAAAAATAATCCTCTTTATTGTATGAATAGTTGTATTGGAGTTGGGTCATGAGTGGATATATAAGCTTGTGAAGTGAATGAATTGTGCGGCAGTACAATTAGTAAAAACTAAATATTGTCTAGTCTATATGTATGGTGGGGAAAGCAATATTATTGCTTTTATTTTGTGCTTGGTTGGAAAAAAAAAAAGGTAAAAACCTTTCACTACAGTAATCTGCAATAAGTGTTTCTGCTAGACACAATAATAAACAGCACCATTTGCACTTCACACTGTGGGAGTTTTTTGACACTGATAAAATTATGTAACCAGCTATCCAGGAAAGCTCATATGAAACACCATCTCTGTGATGAAACAAAACATAACTAATTATGAACACTGAAGCCTCAGTACTATCAGCCCCAAATTGCTCAAGCCCTGTAGAGGCTCCCATGTTACTTACACCAGCCTTTACCCTGGACACTTCAAAATGAATCACCGCCATGAGCACAGCAGATTGGCTAGACAAAGGCACCAAAAGCATCTCCTCTGATTTGTAATGGAAAAGTCCATTTTAGCCTCACAGCCAAATAAAGCTGCCAAAATTCCGTTAAGTATGTATTTCAAAAAGTCAGCTTAGTCAATTACCCCTAAACCCACTTCATAGGAAAATCTTACAGGGCTACAATCCGAGTTCTATGATTCTCTTGAATGGCCTGTCAAGTCTTAGATGTGCTAGAGAGCATGTGTTGTCAGCAGCTTGTCTTAAGGTTATTTCACCCCTCCGATAGGCTGCTTATGTTGCCTGGTGCCGGCACACTGATTTGCGAAACGCATTTCTCGCATTTTTCTAATGAGTGCAATCACTTCAGTACGGAGCGGCGGGCTGTATTCTGCCTTCTCTATTAGGCTGCAAGTTATGACTGTGCTCTTGTGGCACTGGCTAATCAAACATGTTTCCAGGCGCCCACTCCTGCGGGTAATCTGCTATTAGCGCAGGCGTGTGGCGTCTGTGCCGTCGCCTGGAAGTGAATACTTTTCGCCACTCAGCCACCACGCACACACAATCTTGCTCACATAACCTTGCCCTTGTCTTGTGTGTCATACATCTGAAATCTGAGATATAGTTGAAATTTAGAGCTGGCAGAATGGTGAGCATCACTAATAGGTACAGATCATGCAACTGGCCCTAGAAGGGAAACAGCACATAAAAGGGTTGCATGGACCCACACAACACCTCTAGAGTAACACTTTTCACCTTCTTATCAGCCCAACTACAGCAAAGTGCTCACGAGACTTATATTTCGTAGCACCCTGCACCACGGCTAACTGCAATGGTATTTTTAGCAGCTGCTAGCAAAATAAGGGCGTGGGGTTTCAAAGGTTTGCTCACCTCATAGCTGAAAATCAAGCCAGCCAAACTTGCCATTGTTTTTTCAAAGGAGCACCCATACATAGCTTCACTATGAATGCCAGGGTCTGAATAGTGTGCTGAGAATACAAAGGTGAGGTCACCGTCCACACAGTAAATGAAGGATGACTGAATATTACACCTAGCCATATTTAGAGACTTTCTTTTGGCACGACTGACATTTAAATTAAACTTGAGGAATTTATATTCAAAGCAATGTATTTTTCTTATACATTAACTTTGTACTTTTATAGCCAACACTCACATGCATGCAAATCAAAATATCTTCAATTACCAGCAAAAAGGATATGAATGTACTAAAATCTTTATTGATGCTCTTCTAATAGGATGAAAAGGGCTAAAAATATAGAGTGCAGATGTGGCACTAAATCGGAAGATGGCTTTTCCTTTATTTAGTACTATAAAAGTCTGTGGGACAGAAAAAAGAAAGAAACAGAGCAGGTTAGATTAAAGGAGACATATTTAACAAGTTCATGCACAAGACAACACATAAAAATGATTTGAGCCCCTGGTTAAACTGCGTGTTTTTTTTTTTTTTTTGTCAAAAACATGTCAGTGAGTCAATGCTTTCATAAAAGTACATATTTGAATAACACATCAGATTTCTTAAAAAAAAAAAAAGACCATATAAAGAATTAAATTTGTAAGTGAAAAAAATGTGATTATGTACAGAGGAGTCCAAATGTATACACACTTCAACTTAAAACTTCTGCAATAAAGCTTAATTATTAGATTGATCTCAAAATAAAAGAATGAGTCATGATAGACTTCTAGAGTCACATAAGGTCAAAGTTTAATCATCATTTAAAGACTTCTGATTTCAGCAAACTACTGCACAACATTGATTAGTTTGATTGATTCCAAAGTTAAGTTAAAAAATAAAAATTCATCAAAATATGTTTTTTAATCTGGGTGATGTTGTGATGGTTTGATACAAAACAGAAAGTAAAATTGCTTATTCATATAAAGTGCACAAATGTGTAATGAATTGAATGCGCAATGCCATTGTAACAATACTTTACACACATTCTCAAATTTCAGATATCACTTTTACAATGATCTTGCGTTGATAAAAAATCAATTGTACATCTGCCATTTTATCTAGCAGCCACATAGGCACATTTGCTTTCGCAATCATTTGACTATTTTAATTTTTAAAGACAACTTAATAGTACATATTACTGCGATCATTCAGTTTCGAGTTGAAAAAATTTCAATTTGGTTTTAACATGACTACGCCTCATTGCACAAAGCAAGGTCTATAAAGATATGATTTGGTGGTGTGGTGTGGAAGAACTTGACTGGAACTCAAAAGTTCCACAAAGTTCTGACCCCCAATCCCTGACACCTTTGGAATTAGATACAACTGAGATAAATGCTCTTCTGGATAAATAGGCAAATACTTCTCACAGACACACTTATGAGTGGATGTCACAAAAGCTCTTGTAGGTGTTTCAATACTTTTCTTCATGCAATGTGTATTTAAGATATTAACAGATTCCTTCCTCACCTGAAAGGATATTTTCTCTAGGGTAATGCATTTTTTTATAACAAATATTAAATAAATAATGAACGCATGTTCAAAACAGCTAACAAATGAATTACAGTACGCTTCAATGGGAGGATTTGTGCTATCAGAGGACACTGTCACTCTGGGTGACAGGAGAAGGGATGCTTTCTATCCTCTTGCTACGCAAACAGCCCTGCTTGGTTGCCCAGGATTCATGGCTTTCTTACCTTGCTAAATTTATACCATCTCATCCTCGCATAAATAATGTGAGTAGTCGACGCATGAAGAATAATTGCGACAATGTAGCATCAGGGTCAGCACATTTTTTCCTGTTGCAAGGATGGCAGAAAGTGGCAACTGATCTGTGCCTTTCATCTTTTTGCTCCCTTGCATGTCCTTTTTTATTGACGGTGTTAGAAACATGTTAGTCACCTTTTCAGTATTCGCCCACCTGCCCTTTTGTAACCTTTGGAATTGCAGTGATTTGTTGCTCGCATTGCATATCTGTATGTAGCATTTGGGTCAAGCTTGCTGCTGTTTTGTTTCTACCTCCCTCGGATATCCTCAGGGAGAGCGTCTGCAGAGCAAGCAGAGTGTGTGCATATGAACAGATCTGGTGAATAACAAAGAGGGGACAAAACTGCAACAAAAAAAAAAGAAGTAACAAGGGCAGATGTTTACCGTGTATGAAGGTTTTTTTCCCTCAATGTAACTACAAAGGAAAACAGGCCATACAGGGCAAAACTATACATTGATTTTAGTTTAGGTCCCTTGGGTAACATTAATGACTGCCTTTTCTCAGCAGTCTCCAAGTAGGTGGATTAACAACAGGCTGAATTAGGGCTGGGCAATATGATATGATCAATACATTTAAATATTATTGGTCTGGAACTATTCTGTGGATTTTTGTCTAGATATATAACAGAATAAATCAAAACTAACTATATGTTACACTATGCAATCTATCTTTAAAATTTGAGTGGCAGAATTTAAAAAAAGTCAATGCTGCCAACAACTCGCAATTTTTAACCTGTCCAATGGTTTACAGGCCGAGATAACTCAGTTTATCCTTGATGCATTGGCTTTGAAAGTGTCAACAAGAAAAGTGACAGTTGTGGCTTGCACAGGACTATAGACTTTATGAGTGTCTGGCATGTGGGAACACAGTCTGCTGATAAAGTTGTGAAGGGGTCTAGGAAACGTCACAGATCTATATTTGACAAGAAGAGCAAACGATAAATAATGTTAACTCTCCCAGAAGCTGGAACCAATAAAAAAAGAAACATTTTGGCTGAAGTTTGGAAACTTAAGAGGGCTAGGGTGACAAACTGTCTGAAACTGAAAGGAAATCATCCCTGAGGCAAAAGTCTGCACCTCTAACTGCTCAATACAGCCTGGCGTTGCTTTTAATACATTAAATATTCTCACAAAAAAAGCCTTAAAGTTAATCTAATTCATGAAAAGGGAGATTTGTGAGGTCGGTCAAGAAGGAAATGTGTTTGAGACACCAGCCAGCACAGCAGCCTTAGCATTAGTGGTCATCATCATCTCAGTGACTCATGCTTGTCATCACTTATTTCCTTTTTTCCAGGCTTCTCAGAAACAGCTCGAATAAATTTCATATACTGTCCAATTTCAGAATGTTGCTTGACAGTTACCCTTTATCAAATCATATTCACATTTATTGTGGAACATTAATTTATGTTATTTTTGAAAATTATTAATTGGTTTGACTTTTGAGCTTCTATGCATATCAAACCTTAAATGTAATCCAGTATTTTAATGTTTTAATAATATAATTACTGTATTTACTATAATTAGTATTATGATAAACAAGAATCTCATTTTCATTCATTTATTCATTATCTTCCACTTTATCCTATATTAGGGGTGCGGAGGTGGTTCCCTATGCCCATCCAGGGGATAATGTTTCAGGCGCTGGGCAGATACAGCCAGGACAGGGCGCCAATCTACCACTGGGCATGCACACTCAGACTTACACACTCACTCACAGACTATATATGGGCAATTTAGAGAAGCCAATTTACCTTGAATCCATGTTTTTGGATTGTGGAAGGAAACTGGAGAACCTAAAAAAAAAACCCATGAGTACACGGGGATAACATGGAAACTCCACTCAGATTAGGATTCGAACCTGGATTCCCAGCGCTGAGAGGCGAATCGTGCTACCCAGAATCTTCCAGCCCTCCATTATCTTCTGCTTTATCCTCTATTAGGGTCGCGGTGGGGTTCCCCATGCCCATCCAGGGGAGAACGTTTCGGGCGCTGGGCGAATATACCCTGGACAGGGAGCCAATCTATCAATAGGTATACACTCACTCACACAGACACACACACAAACACACTCTATATGGGGCGATTTGGAGAATTCAACTGACCTTAATCCATGTTTTTGGACAATGGGAGGAAACCGAAGTACCCGGAGGAAACCCACATGGACACGGGGAGAACATGGAAACTCCACCCAGATTGGGATTTGAACCGGGAATCCCTAGTGCTGAGAGGCAAACTTGCTAACCACTAAGCCACCGTGCTGCGCACCCAGAATCTTATTCATTCATTCATTATCTTCCGCTTTATCCTATATTAGGGTCGCGGTGGGGTTCCCCATGCCCATCTAGGGGAGAACTTTTCGGGTGCTGGGCAGATACACCCAGGACACAGACACTCACTCACACAGACACACACGCATACAGCGTTTCGGGCGCTGGGCGAATATACCCTGGACAGGGAGCCAATCTATCAATAGGTATACACTCACTCACACAGACACACACACAAACACACTCTATATGGGGCGATTTGGAGAATTCAACTGACCTTAATCCATGTTTTTGGACAATGGGAGGAAACCGAAGTACCCGGAGGAAACCCACATGGACACGGGGAGAACATGGAAACTCCACCCAGATTGGGATTTGAACCGGGAATCCCTAGTGCTGAGAGGCAAACTTGCTAACCACTAAGCCACCGTGCTGCGCACCCAGAATCTTATTCATTCATTCATTATCTTCCGCTTTATCCTATATTAGGGTCGCGGTGGGGTTCCCCATGCCCATCTAGGGGAGAACTTTTCGGGTGCTGGGCAGATACACCCAGGACACAGACACTCACTCACACAGACACACACGCATACAGCGTTTCGGGCGCTGGGCGAATATACCCTGGACAGGGAGCCAATCTATCAATAGGTATACACTCACTCACACAGACACACACACAAACACACTCTATATGGGGCGATTTGGAGAATTCAACTGACCTTAATCCATGTTTTTGGACTATGGGAGGAAACCGAAGTACCCGGAGGAAACCCACGCAGACACGGGGAGAACATGGAAACTCCACCCAGATGGGGATTAGAACCGGGAATCCCTAGTGCTGACAGGCGAACGTGCTAACCACTAAGCCACCATGCCGTCCCCAAAATCTTATTTTACATAAAATTCAAGATTGAATGACTAATCTATTCCTTTGACAATCTGACGTTTTATGCATTGCGTTGACAATGTATCAAATTGATCTGCATATTAAAATCATATTTTATCTTGCAACAGCATTTTATTGACTCCCTCTTCATCAGCTGCTTTTTAGGTTCTGTAGCACTTTTACATAAATTCTCAGTCTGGTTAAAGAGAAGTGAACAAATTGTACCACTCAGCAACAGTACATATGCTTGAAAAATTATAGGAAGGAAGCTTAAATCTATAAATTATATTACTTAAACATCTGAAAGATCAAGTTTTGAAAAATTATTTAACTCCCGGTCTCACCAAGTACTATGGCTGAAGTGCCCTTGAGCAAGGCATCTAACCTCAATTGCTCTGGGAGCACCATGTACAAGACTCTGGACATGTGTGCTCACTTCACTTCACACAGTGTGTGTATCTGTGTGTGTTTTACGACAAATTCCTCTGTGTGTAAGCACAGTAGGCAAAATAGATCACTTAAAAACATCTTCATCTAGGAGTAATTTAGTATCCCTATTTTGCTTGACTTACATCCCACAGAACCAAATAAATATGGGAAAAATGTGGAGTTACGGAAGAAAATGCAAACGTGAGAAGAACATGCAGAACATAAGCCTGATCATCTAGGAAATTAATGCAGGAATTCCGTGAAAAATACCAGATAATCCCTCTGTGCCACTCTTTACTTTTAGTTTACTTTTAATCAATTCAGAGTCCAAAGAAAAAAATGTACTTTTCTCTGTGACATTCATTTTCATGTGTTCCATTATCTTCTGAAAGCCAAAAGTCTAATTGAATTTCTTGGGTGCATGCTCCACTATGAACTTGTTAGTCATTATTCATTAATTATCTAAGCTGTTTATTATAATTAGTGTTGCAGAAGTGCTAAAGCATTTATTGGGCAAAAGACAGGAAAACGCTCTATACAGGTCTTCAGTCTGGAGCGGGGAAGCCACACAGACAGATACATTTATATACTGCTAGTAACAGTTTAGCATCTCCAGTCTGAAAGTATCTTAAAAACCTTACAGAGAAAAAGCCAGATTACCTCCATATTAATTTAACCTGGAATTTAAGTGCAGTATCTATAGATTGCACTTCATTTATTGTGTTTCAGGGAAAATCACTAGGTTTTTATTGTTGGTATTTAAAAATACACAACAGAAGATGTACTTCTTTTGTGTTTCTCTTTATGTAGTCTAACATACTTCTTCATGCTATAACTTTCAATGACTTAATGAGTTAACTATCAATTGTAGTTAGTCTTACTATATACAGATGCTTAAAGTTACTTAAAAAAGTGTTTGTGTGAGTGTGTGTGTACATGTATGTTAGCACCCACTCTCTGGTTCTGGAAGTAGAATGGGTCAATGTCCTCCAGTGGCACCCCCACCAGTCCTGATGGAATGTCTCCAAATATGCGCGGGAGCTGCTTTCCAGCCTCCAGGTCTGCCCGGGGCTTGAGTTTTTCCACGTCTCCCAGGTCCTCCTGATACTCCCTGGCCTTCTGCGTCTCTTCTTCGGTGATCCGTTGTTCAATGCCAGCCAGGGATTCACAAGTGAACCGGTGCAAGCTGTCGGGACCTGGTGGAAACAGCATGGTTGCCATCTTTTCATCCTGAGCCTCCTGTCCTAATGGTTACTTCACAGCTGGAGAAATCAAGACAAGGACAGAATGCAAGATCAGAGAAATAAGTTTACTTTACAGGTATAGAACACTGACCTGTCAAAAGGGCACATTAATTGGTTTTAGCTTTAGTTTTGGTCCTTTATATTGAGTTCATGTCTTTACAAAAAAAGCTGAATTGTTTCTGAAGTAAACCAGTGCAATTGTAATATTAGTTTGTTTCCTTACATTTGACTAGCTACTAAGAAAGCTAATAGTAAGCAAATATGCATCTGTTAATTTTGCACTGACTAATGACATATCATTGTGGTAGATGATTAATGATTTTTGAGCTGTAGACTTGTAAATCACTCTTCTTTTGTTACTACAGTTTCCAGCAAAATAATCGTTTAAATCAAATTGAACTATTTTGGAAATAACCCCCTTAATGACAAATACCTCATCTGTTAGAGGTATCTGGTCTGCTGTAGTCAGGATCATTGCCAGGTTTGTGCACATTGCACTTTAATATAATTTATGTTAAAAATTAGTACAAATAACTACAAATATTAAAGTACACCAATAATAAAATTAAAATTGCTGAATCAAGTTGTAATTAATAAGGTTCTCAGATTTGAGAATGACTTGAGTCTTTTTCCTTCAAACAGTCCAGCAACAAATAAATAACTATAAAAACTATTGATGGGCAATTAGACTACGCCAGCATAACGACAGTCATAACTCGTTAATGGTCTAAACATTTACTTTGCTCAGAAATAAACGCTATATTTACACAATACCTCCGAGGGCTACTTATGAGCACCTTGTTGAGTGTCAAAAGTAGATATATGTTCACAAGTTGTACATAAAAGTACAATACAGGGTACAGCCCCAGAGACAAGTGTTATACACATTAAAGTACAACGAGGTACTTTATTTTCTAAGCGTGCAATCATAGGATTATTATCCCCTCATTTTGAAAATGATCACCAAACTGCTACAGCTAGTTGTGGCACTGAATGAAAAGAGTTTTCTGAATCGCAGCTTATTAGAAAGCCACATTAGACATTTGGTGCAAACATAAGCTAGGAATCATCCTTTTAACATGTTTATCTACTCTATATAACAGCATATGTAAGAAAGGAAATTGAGTATTTTAGGAGACCACGTGGTGAAGTTATTTGTGTTAAATAAGTACAAAAAAGGAATGACATGGCAGCACACATTAAAAAACTAAAATAGAATTAATAAAGTTTAATAAACAACGGAAAGTTGAGAAAAGTCTAATGTGTATTGTGGTTTGAATGATCCATAGATTTATTTTTTCAATTAATATTCTATTACTTTTTTTTGCCTCACTGTCCTATAACCCTTTGTGATTCACATTCAGTTATATAGCCAAGACCTTCATTTGACTTCAGCATAGGGCATAATCCAGTTCTTTATTTTTATGCGATTTCAAGCACTTCACAGCTTGAGGGACCATGTAGCATGTTACATTCTCACTGAAAGGGACAAAACTCAAAGACGGAAAAATAGTTTTTCTTGCCTTACAGCAGCTTTTCAGCTGGATTTCCTTTGAGGTACAAAGCACTGCTGCCTCCTTGCCCCTATTTCACCCTGTATGCCTAGCAGGCTTTATTCAAAGTCTGTGAATAATTTTCTTAGAATAATGATACACCAGGATGCAAATCTATTGTGACAAACAACTCTTATTCTAATGAAGCCATTTTTATATAAGAATCTTTGTTAAGTGTGGCCTTATTATGATAAGAATGTATAGGAGACCAACATTTTTAAAAGTGTATAAATAACTAAAAGGATAAAGCTCCATCAAAGATTTTTTCTTTGCATACTTAAGGTAATTATTTGCCAAGGGCAAACCTTCGATGAAAGCATGTATCTAACCTCAAGTCTGAAACAGCACACTTAAGTAGGCTTCTCAGTGCTTCAGCCACTTACCTAAAAATATACTTTTAAGTATTGGTGCAAGAACATAGTGTGAGAACTTGATGTTATAGTTTGTCACAGTTCTGTGAAGATAATAGCCATAGTATTTGTCAGAGTTACATAAGTATGATATTTAATAGTGGAAAAAGCCTTTGCCAATAATCATGTTTGCTCTGTACTTTAAATATGTCATATTCATAAATTTTAGTCTAATGTATGTAGTCTATAATTCATTCATTATCTCCCGCTTTATCCTCTATTAGGGTCACGGTGGGGTTCCCCATGCCCATCCAGGGGAGAACATCTCGGGCGCTGGGCAGAAAGACCCAGGACAGGGCGCTAGTCCATCGCTGGGCACACACTCACTCACACAGACACACTCTATATGGGGCAATTTTTTTGAGAATTTAATTGACTTGATCCATGTTTTTGGACTGTGGGAGGAAACCGAAGAAACGGGAGGAAACCCACGCAGACACGGGGAGAACATGGAAACTCCACCCAGATGGGGATTTGAACCAGGAATCCCTAGCGCTGAGAGGCGAACGTGCTAACCACTAAGCCACCGTGCCGCCCGTAGTCTATAATGAATTTTATTAATTTTTATTGTATGTAAGTTGTAATGCACAGTGCCAGCCCAAAAGAAAAAAAGCCTTACACTGTGACACTACATTTTTTTTTTATAATTGTGTCAAATTGTAGTGTCAACAGAGTACAGTTGATCTGTTTTGCATACTTTATTAGTGCCTTTTAGCCTGTTCTTCACTAGCCAAGACCTCCACAAGATCATCATAAATTTGTTTTTTGTATGTTTACACACTGCACTTTATTACATATCTTCCGTATTGCTCTACCATGTCGATTTTAAGCCAAAGACAATAGCTTTTCTGTTGCTACCCACTTTGTGTAAGGCATTCTCCAGTGTCTATTCAGTTCTCACAGGTCCCTGTTAGCTGGACATATTTAGTGGACAATGTTTAGTTAACCATTGATACAACACACAGGGTGTTAAACACTGTTGTGTCTGATTCACTCATGCCAGCAGTATGTCAGTCTTAATAACTTGCTGAGAATGATCCACCACTTAAAAAATACCTTTTCTGTTCCGTGGAAGTTTTAAATCAGTTGAACTAGTGGGCAAGGCCAGAGCCTGTGGCTGTGTTACAGGAACAAATCACTGTGCCATGTGAACTGTAAGAGGCAAAAGACAATGTTTAAATATATTATCACTGTGTGTTTGGAAAAAAAAAAAGGTGATTCATGCCATATTTGGGGGCCATTAAAAGGGCCAATGTTGTCACTGGG
Organism: Corydoras sp. C115; assembly: GCA_019802505.1. Classification (NCBI taxonomy): domain Eukaryota; kingdom Metazoa; phylum Chordata; class Actinopteri; order Siluriformes; family Callichthyidae; genus Corydoras; species Corydoras sp. C115. The sequence continues at coordinate 2,249,699 of JAFMOC010000028.1, forward strand.
TCACTGAACCATAGAACAACCACTTGCTCTGTAATGAGTTTTAAAGAGTATTGATTATTAAGAAGCATGGTAAAAAAGACTAACAATGTATGTATAGATGTATAGAAACAGGTGGATTACAGTCTGTAATTGTAGAACTGTAAAACATATACTTATATGGCAAGAAAAGTTGATTAGATGGATGTGGCAGGATCACCATGGTATGGGGGGAGAAGGACAGAGCCATTGTTGATGGACTTTGACTATGGTTAATTAATGTACCTGAGTGTGCATTGTTTTAAAACCAGGAACATCAGAAGCCGCAGGGAGAAAGACCAAACACGAGCTGGTGGGACGTTGGACACGGCACGTTTGCAAGAACAATACTGTAAAAGCCCAGTGTTTTTGAATGTAAGCATGTCAAGCCCGTTCGTTGCGGTGAAATCTTGTGTCTGGTCCTCATTCCTTCCACTCACCGTTACAATGAGCAATTATGGGTACAGGATTTTTGTGTGGTAGAGAATAATATTTTATTATTATTATTTTATACTAACTAAAATATTCAAATTTGGTCATTAAAAAATCTAAATATATTCTATTTTTTATTTGTTTAATTAACTAACAATTTAATCTAAATCTAATAATTTTTTTATAAGTCTTATCTGTTTAGTTGACCTAATTTTATTTGTGTAACTACACTTGAAATGCTGTGCTCATGAAGGGGTTAAAATGCTGAGAAGATTTTAAGCTGAAATAACAGCAGCAGACTACCCTGATTATGTCGCTTAGCCACGCCCCCTACTCCTGATTGGTTGTTGGGTGTGTGTGTGTGTGTGTGACAGAGTGTGAGTGTCTCTGAGAAAGCCCCTCTTGTCTATTAATATATATTTTAAAAAAAAATGGAGAAAGCCGATTTTACGCCTAATTCCACACAAATGCTCATAAGATACCATCAAAGAAACCACGATGATGTAGATTGAGTCAATGATCAGTTATGACGATTTGAAAATGAAGAAAAGGTGACATAAAAAAGAACACTGGAGTCTATGGTGCTGTTTTAGTCCCTCATGACAAACAAACCCTCATAGCTCAAAAAGTAAAATTTCAATCGTTGTGAGCTTTCGTCACATTAGAAAGGACAAAAACCAGTCCCATAAAAAATGATGTTTCTAGATAAAAGTAGAAAGATTTTACAAGGTTTGTTGGGAGAAAACCAAATTAGCTCCAACTTAGAGTGGATGATAACATCACCCACTCTAGCTTCTCCCATAGAAATGAATGGAGTGAAATTCAAAGTGTGATAAAAATTAACGAAAAAAACAAAAAAAAAACGCAATCTGTCTGTAAATTTGCACAATTGGTCTCTGGAGTTTCATGGCTGTTAAGATAGTTTGAAAATCAGGATTTCTCTTAAATCCTAAATTTATTCAAAACTATAAATGTCACAGACTCTTAAAATACATAGCACAGGTTGCTTCATCATTAGATGTGTAATAGTGTTCCAACAGAGTCTGTATGACTTTTTCAAGCCCTCTAATTAATTAATTGTTGCTGATTTATTGTTAAAACGATTAAATGTTTAATATCTTTTCCCAGGAGTATCTATTGACTGTATACAATAATATACTGTATATTGACTAATGTATTACAAAGTAAAGAGCTGATTTAGTATTTCATTTATTATTGTATTTCCGTGTAATATAGGTTTATTGGCTATTAACTGTCAATTGGGCTATCAGTGCAAGCTTTTAAAGCCAGTCACATTTTTCATTCTAGGACTCATAACCAACAAATGCTTTTATCACCAGCAATTTTGTGTTCAACACCGGATCTAGCTTAGTGTAAAGCTGGCCTAAGGCATTGTTTCACTCAGACTACAAGTGGTTATAAAATGCCTAATATTTTGTCTCTTCCATAGAGATTAAAAATGGAGCGCTAAAAGGCCACAGTGCATGGGTTACTAGAGGTTGATGGTTTGTTAAATTTAAAAGTGTTCTTCTTCAGGCACTAAAGCACTGGCTTCTAAAATGGCATGAACAAAAGAGCAGTGAAAGTTTTTGGTGAGCATGATGACTGTAATGTTACCTTGGGACAGATCTATTACTTCCAATGCTGTCTTGTCTGGATGTCCTTTCCTTTTATATTCCATCTTACTCTTTCTCTCTGTCTCTTTTACATGGGACAATGGATTCTGGATGTCTACGAAATGGAGCAGCTTGTCACTTAGAGCACCACTCCGTGTCCTAATCGCTTTGATCGTTTCAGGCAGTGCCAGTCTTGGCCCCTGGCTCGACTTTCTGCCTCTCATAGAGCCGTAGCACAACAAAACACAAACATTGTCCCAGCCAAGTCAGCTGATTTGGTGTGATGATAACATGGCTCTGATGAGCTAGAAAGAGGCAGATGTCAGGCAGAAGGGAGCATTACATAACTCTATAAACCATAAACTACCAGCATCTCTACACTTGATACTGCTTTCAATCATAAATAAATAGCTTGAATGTTAACAAAATTAAATAAAATAAATAAACGTAACTTAGTATGTGATAGCCTGTTACTTTGAATTCCTTAAATGCTTATATGGGTCAACTTGTATGCCAAGCAAACCTGCAAAGTCACCGAATGCTGGCCAAAATCATTGGCACTCTATATAGAAAACACACCTACTTAATTACAAATGCTTTAGTATTTCCGTGTTGTTTTGTTTTGGTTTGTTTGTTGCATAGGAAAAACACAAAGCAGAAAAAAGTCAAACCTAACCTTATTTCACACAGAACCACAGAAATGGGCTGGTTCTCAAAACTATGAGAATCAAAGGATTTTTTTTTTAAATATGTGATGTGATTCTTGTTTAAATAGTATTTTTGGTACAAGTAACATTTGTTGGGGAAAAATGTTGTACCTCTTATACAGATAATATTAAGGCTAAAAGTCCAGGGATCTCAATACTTCCATGTCCACTCTTAAGAAGTTTAAGAACAGCTTATCACAGTGTAGCTAACGTACCTAGATGTGGATAAAAAAAAAGTAAAAATGATGTATAACTTCACAAAGACACATTCAAATAAAAACCTCAATCAACTTTTAAACATATTTAAGCTGATATGTAGACGGTAGCTACAGCAGTGTCATCTCTAACTATGTGTCACCAACTGAATGAATAGAACATTATGAAAAGGGAGCCAGGAAAACCCCACTATGAACAAATAAAAGGCCAATACCTGTGGAAGCCACAGTCCTTTTAATTAACCATCCTGTAGACAGATGAGACCAAATGCCTTGACTATGTGCACTGAATCATGATATCTCAGCTGTTTTTTTGTCTGAGATCATGGGTTCCAATAGAACAATGACCCAAAGAATACTTTAAAAAGAACACAGAAATGGTTCAAAACAAAGCAGTGGAGAGTTCAAGAAAGCAATAGGCACAGTTCTAAGTACTATAAAACATATGTAAATAGATTTCAAAGCAGCATTTGGGAGAATAATTCTGAAGCAGAAGAGTCATCCAGAATTCCATCCCTCCATCCATTATCTTCCGCTTTATCCTCTAGTAAGGTCGCGTGCGGGGGGGGGGGGGGGGGTGTTCCCCTTGCCCATCCAGCTGAGAACTTTTCGGACGCTGGGCAGATACACCCAGGACAGTGCGCCAATCTGTCACTGGGCACACACTCAGTCACACAGACACACTCTATATGGGGTAATTTGGAGAATTCAATTGACCTTAATCCATGTTACATTACATTTACATTTGGTCATTTAGCAGACGCTTTTATCCAAAGCGACATACAAGGTGAGCACAGGGTTAATTACAACATCCCTGGAGCAATGAGGGTTAAGGGCCTTGCTCAAGGACCCACACTGGTAACTTCAGTGGACCTGGGATTTGAACCCCCAACCTTCTGATTGATAGCCCAACACCCTAACCACTGAGCTACCGTGCCCCTTTGATCCATGTTTTTGGACTGTGGGAAGAAACCGGAGAACCCGGAGAAAACCCACGTGGACACGGGGAGAACATGTAAACTCCAACCAAATTGAGATTCGAACCGGGAAACCCTAGTGCTGAGAGGCAAACGTGCTAACCACTAAGCCACTCCAGAATTCCAGTTAAGAAAAATCTCTACATAAAAAAGGTTGATTGCAGGTGTTGTTTTCAAAAAACATGCTACCAAATATAAGGTTGAGGGGCAATTATTTTTTTCTAGTCAATTTCAGCACTTCTTTGTGGGAAAATTATCTTTTCTTATTCTCATTTCATTATCTTGACCACTTAATCCTCTACTATTGTGGGTGGGGAGTCCCCATGCCATTGCAGGGGAGAGCGTTTCGGGCACTGGACAGATATACACAAGACAGGGTGCTAATCCATCACTGGGCATTCACTTACTCACACAGACACACACACAAACTATGTAGGAGCAATTTAGATAGAGGGAAATCACCTTGAATGTTTTTAGACTCTGGGAGGAAACTGGAGAAAACCCACATAGTCACAGAGAAAACATGAAACTTCACCCATATTATGCTTTGAGCCTGGATCCCCAGTGCTAAGAGTGGACGTGCTAACTACTACGCCACTGTACCTGCCAGTTCTCTGCTATTTTTGTTGTATTTTCTCTATTTTGGGATTTTGTTTTTTATTTTTTGGCAGGTGTGTTATATTGTGCCCATTTTATTTCAAGAGATTCATTAACTCTGTAGTTCTTCTGAGGAAGGTTTTCGTCAGTCCCTGCATTTTGAAATTCTAAAATAAGAAAAGATAAGTTCATATGTAATAAGTTTAAATGTCATAAGTAAATGTTTGAATGCTTCAGCCACATGAAGATTGCAGCTAAAGCCAATTCTGTTGACCTGCAATTAATGAAATGCACATTAATGCATGAATACGTTATTTTTATGAAGGCTTAAAAAAACAAAAAACATTAAAAACTAAGTAATATGGATTGTCCCCTATCTAACATTACTTATTTTATTGTTTTCATTTAGTGCTTTATTATTTTGACTATATTCTTTTTTAAATAATTCTAAGATAGGCATTAGAAAGATATTTAAAGATATTTGTTTTGATATTTTACAAATGCTTTAACAACACTCTTTTTGAACAGAGAAATGCAGTGGCTTAAAATTTAAATACGTTTTATGCTCTACCTCACTTTCCAGTTCAATCTGGTGCATGGAGTTGAAGTGCCTCTGTAATGGCGTGTGCGGTCATTAGTCACTAGTGTTCATCTTGGCACCCTACTGATGGACCATAGAGGGTAGGCTGACGTTGGCTTTATCTTCAAACCTGACACTGAGAGGTTACAGAGCCTGAACAAAATGTCAACAGTCACCACAAGCAGCTCTGTATCACAAATAAAGTCATGAAAAGGTCTAGCTTGACGTAAATCAACATAAATAAAAACATTTAACAGAATATTATTAGAATTATTTGGTAAAATATCACTCTGCTTATCTAACAGCCATGGTTATGACAAAATAAAGCTGTATTGTGAATGCTAAAATTTATAATCAATGCAAAAAAAAACATCTAAGCTGAGAAAAGAGGTGAAATTTAGCTTTGAGAGTTTATGAAGAAATATAGGAAAGGTCAGAATGAGTTTGAACTGTGTGTTTTTTGGCCCAAAAAAACCCTTCGATACAGTGCTGATGGAGTTGTGATATTGTATGACGACATCTGGAGCTGCAGAGAAGTATGTGAGGTTTGTGCAAGACATGTATAAGGACAGTGTGACTGTGCTGAAATATGGAGTGAAAAACAGAGACAGGTCTAAAGTTGAGATAGGGCTGCATTAAGGGTCAAGTCCTTTCTTGTTTGTGATAATCATGAACAGGCTAACAAGTAAGAGGGATATGATGTTTTGAATAATTTTCAGATATGTGGTGAGAATAGGGAGCAAACTGATGAAAGCATAGAGAAAAAGAAAAAAGTTTACAGGACAACAGTGTGTTTTGAAGTTTTCGTGTGGCTTAGTGAAGATGGTTCAGGTAGGGCATTTTGGAGACGAAGTTAGGAGGGCAAGATTAAAGGTGGTTTGGACATGTCCAGAGGAGGGATTAGGTTTATTTTGGCAAAGGATGCTAAGGATTGCACCACCAGATAGGAGGAGAAAAGGAAGAACAAAGAGGAGGTTTATGGGTATGGTGAGGGAGGACATGCAGGTGGTTGGTGTGACAAATGAGGATACACAGGATAGGGCAAGATGGGGAATAATGATTTGCTATGGCAACCCCAATTAGGAACAGCAAAAAGAGAAAAAAAAAAAAAGAAAACTGTAATAAAAGCATACAAAATAATTCTTAAAGGCCAATTAGACTTATTTATAATGTATTATTTAAAATGTCTTTATTGGACTAAACTATGAATGTCATCCATCTCTTGGGAAAAACAGTAAGATTTTGTCATTAATTATTTTGCCTTCATTATGTACTTTAACATAATTAAAGAGAGCATTGTTTGGCCTGGAAGAGGTCTACACTTTTAATCTGTTTATTTAACTTATGATTCAGGGCAAAGACAGTTCAACCTTTTTGCAGGAAAATAGAAAGTAGTCACTAAATTTGCAATATTGCACTTATCATTTAATTACTAACGGTAAACATTCCCTATTTAGCCAGAATGTATATTTGCTTGGTGGTTATGGTCAGCATTAACACCTGCCTCTCTTATTACTCTAAACTACCTTCAGTGGATCCTCTCAATCCTCTGGGAAATTACCAATAAAGTTTTCATGCATGAGCAGATAGCATTAAGTGAAAGTCGTGGACTTACTAGGTCTTAGCCAAAAGACACACTTAGATGTGTTTACTACAAAAGAATCACATTACTGTCATTCAAGTATTTTGGGTACTAAAATCATAAATGCTGTCATTATAAGAATGGTCCAAGTGTATTAGCATGGCTTTATTTTGTATGCTTGACTGAATCTCAGTGTTTTTCTACAGTCTGGCCAGTTATTCAATTGATGAAGATGCTGCCTCACTGACATGTGGCATATGCATCCTTTGGGCCTTACATAAGACACTGTACTGCTCAGATGTGTTCATTGCCCTAGGGAACCAACAGTGGAAATATGACAGCAACCTAGTGAGGTTACTGAGTTGGCTGTTGTTATGGTTGTTATGGATTACAGTGCTAATGAGATTGTTTAATTTAACAGTGCACCCTTAAAATTTATGCATCAGGAGGAGCCTTTATTTCCTTTTTATAAGAAATAGTACATTCATTCTATCAGCTGTCAATGTGTTCACAATAATGCCATATTACAAGATATTTAGATACATTAGAAATTACATTGAGTTCTGGAAAGCTGCTTAGTGAAATCTGACTGCTAGTTCATTCGTCAAAGCTTCAGACAGAATGGTTTTAATTAACGAGTGACCAGTGTGAATAGTGTCACTCAGGACTGACCACATTCTCCCAGCTGATGGATTGTGTGTTGCCACAACTCTCAGTGAACCCATATAAATCAGATCATTCAATATACTAATGAGACCACAGATAGGATTATACAAGTTAAACTCTACAAATCAAGCATTCTGTCCTCTCCCACTGCAACCTATACATTATGAAATGGCAGAGATGAGAAATTAAACAATTCGTACAGAATTGTGAATTTTAACTGTCATGACATCATTATTGATGTTTCTACTTCTGATTTTTGAATAGAACAGAGCACAATCTGTAGTGGGGTTCCCAAAACATTCTTAAAGCTAAATACTTCATAATCTCATACCTAAAAATGTTAAATTTATGAGAATTATTTAAAACCCTTCATGAATAATGTAGAACTAACACTCATAAATCTATTCATTACTTACTAAGCACCTCCCAACTTGAATCTCTAGTTAGAAATCTCAATATATATATACATATATATATATGTGTGTGTGTGTGTGTGTGTGTGTGTGTGTGTGTGTGTGTGTGTGTGTGTGTGTGTGACCTTTCTCTTTTCAACATGACTTGCTCTGTGTCACCCGAGTTCTAGCTCATACAATTTTCCTGCCGAAGCGGGATGAAGTCATTGTGACCAGGTTACTCAAGCTAGGAGTTTCTGTCTTGTTTTTTTAATTCGTCTCACCATCCAACTACTGGTTGACCTCCGTGGGTGGTCCGAGGCCTAGTCTTTTAAGTTGAAGCTGCACTACCTGATTGTACAAAAAAAAAATAAAAATTAAAAAATTAAAAAATAAATACAATTTTAAAAAATTATATATATATATATATATATATATATATATATATATATATATATATATATATATATATATATATATATATATATATATATATATGCATGCCCTGTCCATGCATATATAGGTGCATTTGCCCAGCGCCCAAAACGTTGTCCCCATTCTCTAGATGTGCATAGGAAACCCCCCACAACCCTAGTAGAGGATTAAGTGGAAGATAATGAATGAATGAATAAATCTTCCTTTATGCCTGTAGGTTTAAATGGTTTTTATGCATGTATGATAATGTAGTATGTTGTCATTGCCTTTAATTGGACTATTGACTATTTTAATTGACTATTTTAAAACACCATTCTATGGCATTTCATGCAAAGTCTTAAATAACCTCCAGAACATCCAGAACTCTGCTGGACACCTGCTTGCTCCCTCCTGTTCTTGTTATCAAATCCCCTCTGTTCACATGAATCTTCACTCTTGTTCCACAGTGAATCCAATTTAAAGTCTTCCTTTTTTTAATTTACAAAGCCCTCCATAACCAGTTTTCTTTTTACCTCTCCCATCTGCTTCTTCATCACACTCCTGCTCCCCTGATGCCAACATTTTGTCTCTATCAGCCACTGGACCTAGACTGACGGTGCTTTTTTCATAGCTACTCTCACTCTCTCTAAACTCTATTCTCAAAGACAATCAAGATTCTGCTCTGACTTCTCTATAGCACTGATGTTCTAGGTGATATTTCCCTATTTCTTACCCTTTTTTTAAACATTACAAAATGAAGTGTTTTTATATATTTGTCATGTATTTTATTCTTTTTTCACCCTCAGATTTATTTTTTAAAAAGCTGTTATCACTGCATTTGCAGAGAACTACTTTATCCTAGTTTGTAATGAAGGCTTTGGTGAAACACTTACAAAAATCTGAATTTAAAAGCTATGTCATTTTAAAGTTATTCATAAATCACTGAGATTGAATGTTATAAAACTTACTCCTGATCAGTTGCAGTTGCAGTAGAAGAAAGTTTGCTTCACACTTAATATTTACACATCAGATTTAAAACACATCTGTGCAGTTACACTATCGGATCACACCAGATCAGTACAAAAACTAAAGCTGTAACTGAATGATGGCACGTGAGGCTGTGCACTAAGATGTGAGGTCATGAAAACTAAGACCAATTGAAAGATGATAACAGTAAAGGTGATATGTTATAAATGTGAACAGATCTTTGGTATAATCTTGTTGAAGGATTTTATGACCTTCACTGAATGTGTCTAAGTGAATGTAAATTCAAATGACTTCGTTGATTATATAATATATTATTATATATTATTTATTAAATAAATGTAAAAATGTATATAACTGGTTGCCAAATAAATATTTTGACTGATAACTATTTAAAATGAAAATATAGGGAAACCAGTGTAATACTGTGCAAGTTATTACTATAAATATATTGATGTAGTGGTTAGCACATCTACCTCCCATCGCTGGGGATACAAGTTTGAATCCCAGTCTGGGAGGAGTTACCGTGTTCTTTCCGTGTCCCCAGGTTTTCTCTTGGTTCTCTGGTTTCCCCCCACAGGTCAAAAATTCAAGGTAAATTGGGTGCTCTAAATTGTCTCTATCTAAATTGCCCATATATTTAGTGTGTGTGTCTGTGTGAGTAAGTGTGTGCCCAGAGATGAATTGGTGTTCTGTCCTGTGTGTATCTGCCCAGCGCCTGAAACATTGTCCCCTAGATCAGCCCATGAATTTAGTATAGCATTAAACAGTAAAGATAATGAGATGAGAAGAGACATTAGTGATAAAGCATTTATATGTTTTCAAAAAGGCAAAACATTAACTGCCTACAATTTTTAAAGCTAGACAGCTACATAAATAAGCCCATAGTTTCTGGTTGTTTGGACATGGTTTAAGGGGTAAACTGTATCAATGAAATTTCGCTGAAGCTTATTCACAGTGTTAAATGGCTTGCCTTTTTAAAACTTTTTGAAGTTAAAAATGGTGTAGTTATTACTTTTAGCAAAGTATGTAATTAGATATGATTTGTGTTGAGATGACAATTTTATAATAGTTTAATACACAGATTAAAGTCCATATACAAAGTAGATTCCACACTAACTTGAGGATTGTAAAACTGGATTATAAAAAGTAAAAAAAAAACTAAAAGAACTGAGATGAACAAGTAACAAAAGTTCACAGAACTGGCATATTAATTCCAACAATGCTTTAAAAAATGGCGTGGGACCCTTATCATATGTGCGTTGATGACATGCAACCAAGAAAATATTAGAGCCAGGCTGAGCTATGATTACAACAGCCCACTGAACAATGTCAATCAGGAACTTCATGCTCGCTCACCTTCCAGTGGAACGACAGGCCATGTTTGAGGGGAAGCAATTAGTGATTAATATGCTGATTAGCATTTAAATGCTAGCTGCTGCAGAATAGCAGCATGGTTGCCATGGAGGAGAAGGTGGGCGGCCCATGTCATCAGCTCCCTGATAGCTTTGACATCTGTGTTTCAGCAGCCACTTCAGGTGGGCCTTACAGTGTGTTGCCTGCTTGAAATCTTCAGGATGGTGTTCAGTGTCATTTTAAACAGCGATTATCTTGATTGCTGAGATCTACAGTGGCACTTGGCAGATTTTGGTGTTCTTCTGACAACAGCCTATTTAGCCAAGTCTTATTGACTTAAATTTGACTTGCAGCAACACTAAAGGTTGAAACTTGTGTTTTTGTGAGTCAAGCCTATTGTGAACTGCTCTGAAAGTGCATCCTTATACATTTATGTCACAGAGGTTGTAGCACTAGAAGTACTTTTTGTTTAGTATTTTGTGTTTAGGAAGTGTTTTGTATTATTTTGGCCATTAATATGTACGCATATTTATGTTATTTATAAGATTACCTTATAATTACTCATCAAGAGGGTACTTTAGGATAAAATAATAAACCTTTTTTGCCTTTCACAGGGAAGACAGAGCCAAACACACTCATATACACACATACATTTGCTCTTAGGCAATGTAGTGTATTGAAATTCACCTCCTAGTATGTTTTGAACTGTGGGAGGAAACTCACACAGACATAGACAGATCTTACAAACTTCCACATTAAAGACTGTGTCCATCCTGTCTGGGAATCAAATCCAGTACCTTGCTATATGCTATAAAAGTCACCTATTTGGTTCTCAAATTTAATATTTTCCGGTTAGAGGGTTGTTACCACTTTAATCTAAATCCATCAAGCCAAGTGACACATTAGTATGTCTGTTTCCATTCTACTTATAAATAATGTTTAAGATCATTTACAAAAAAGTAATTAAACTGAATAACATAACCCTACTATTTTAAATTAGTACATGATTCACTAATAGAACATAATACTGTATGTATTTACTTTGCCACATTTTAAATGTAATAACATCAAGAACCAGATTTTTCATTCTGCCCCTAAAAAAATACAGATATGAATGAGACTATGCACAATGTTATTTTTTAAATGTCAGAAATCCATTCAGCACTTACAGCGCCTTAGGGCTTTGTTCATGTGCAACTGTAATTTATTGGTATAATGCTGTTCTACTGCTGATTATGTTGGGTGTTAGCTGTTGTTTTCTGGTGTTCTGGTTTTAGCCAGTTGCAATTTTTGTGATCAGCAATTAAAGCAACTCTGTCAATGTGAATTAAGTATGATGGATGATGTAACTTGAAATCTGTCAATATATTTGAGGCTGATGTGTGGCTGAATGACTGCATCATGAGGCTAAAAAAAACAAAATTCTTCACTAAGGTCCTTCATTACCGATTACAGTGTCCCGATTAGAAACATGTTCTGGTAGAGTGCAAAAAGTAATTGTATTCTATGCACATTTATTTCATTTCTTTTGATCATTATCTAGTTCAATGCTGGTCTCTAAGGCCAACCGTCCTGCACTTTTGTAATACTTTTCCTGCTCCCAGCACACCTGATCCAACTAATCAGCTCATTAACAGCCAATTATTGAGTTAGGTGATACTGCAGGAAACACACAGCTATGCAGTGCAGTGGGCCTGTGAGATTAACATTGAGAAACACTGCACTTTTAATATCAGACTTATTTTCTGACCACAAAATGCTATTGGTTTAATCTTGGCTGAGTAATAAAATGTAATTAGCTTTACCCAACACAGCCAGAATGTTTTCTAACCAAGAAACTGTCCTGTTGCGCCTGATGCACATATACTGTATTGCTGTAGAATGGTAAATGACTTCAACTGGTAGCTTTACTGCACATTTAAGGTTATGTGATGTGTTCATGTAAATTTAAGATTCATCTACAGTACCAGTCAATTGTTTGGATACACCTCACCGAGTGCTTTGTCACTGCTTGTCTGTGCTATTACTGGTAATTATGGAGGTCGGTCAGCCATTTGGCAGTTACTATAATGTTTTAACTGGAAGACATCTTGGCATTACAAAAGAATCCGGGTTACATTCTTGTCATACATTGCAATAAATAGCATTAATTAGATTAAGTAATATAAGCAAATGCAATTCATAGTGGGTGCATGCTACCTGCTGTCTAATGTTGTAAAATACCAAGGACATACTTGAGCTTGAATAAACCAAATAATTTATTTTTATTTGTCACACATTTTTTATTCTGAATATTCAGGATGGCTGTTAGCAGCTAGGGCTGGCTATATTAGTATTAAGATGTACTTCAGTGTTAATAGAAACACCCAAATTAAATGGGGTCCTCACTATGTGAGTACCACAGATGGGAAGAGAGTGCTGGAAACAGTCCCATTTCCACTTGGTTTCCACCTCTTAATAATGGCCTGGGGTTCAGTAATTTATGAGAGTGCTCTCCTTTAGACTTGGCTTGTGCGTTCCCTCTCTCATTAAGCTTTCCCACAGCACTGACACAAATTTTAATTTCTTTCCAAAGAGGTCACATTAGTTTTCAGTGCACTGTTAAATCTTTTACTAGCTTTTGTATGAAGGGCTTTTCCATTGTATATTTAAATTTTGATGTACCAGCTTCCAAATGTTCCAACAACATGCTATGTACCGTGTTAATTTGTTCATTTTTTAGCTGTTCCTGGTTGCAAGATTTGCTGGAGCTTCAGCGCTTTCAGATTAAAAGGCAGTAAGATCAGCTCGTTACACAGCTGACAGACAAACATACTACAGCTGACAGACAAACATAAGCACTACTATATATATACTATATATATAAATATATATAAATAAGATGTTCTGTTTCCACCCCTTAATGAAAATAATCTCCACATGCCTTGGTTATTTTTTTTTAGCCAATTCTCCTAATTAGGTTTGCATGAGGTATCCTCAAGGGCCCTGTCCTCAAGGGCATCAGACAGTGAGAGAATGATGGACCTGTCTACCTAGGGCTCTCTTTGGATCCAAGCCATCCTACAGCCTTGGAAATACATTTCTTTTGCTTTATAATGTTCATGTCCTGTTTTTATAAAAATTAATATTACCAAAATTCATAAGAGGTTCTGTTTACCTGTGAAGTGTTCTATAATTTTACCCCACTGACTTTGGGTTTGATCCTCTGCAAATCTATCATATAATTTCTGTGTTGCTGTTTTGGGAGTACAGGCTAAAGCAAAGACAAATCAGCATATTAGAAATGTAAATAGTAAAAAGAAAGGGGGAGGCATGTTCTGACCCATTTCAGACTTAGTTGCCTGGCATCCTAACTAAAAAATCCATTTGCTATACAGTTGGGAAACTAAGGCTCCAAAGAAGACTCACACAGAAAAAATGAGGCACAGTGGTTTACTGGTTAGCATGTCTGCATCTCAGCAATGGGGATCCAGATTTGGGCGTAGAGTGGGCGTAGTTTCCATGTTCTCCCCATGTATAAATGGGTTTTGTCTGGGTTCTCCAGTTCTCCCACAGTCCATACACATGGATTCAAGATGAATGAGTAAATGTATGTCCAGCGATGGATTGGCGCCCTGTCCTGTGTATATCAGCGCAGCAAAACATTCTCCCCTGTATGGGCATAGAGAATCCCTGCACCCTAGTGGATGATTAGGTTCAAGATAATGTGAAATGAGTTCAACCTTCATGTTGTCATTTTTATAGTGTGAAACAGAAAAGAAATCTTTTCTCATAATAAATAGTTTCTTATCTTTGACGTTCCATGACAACCCAATGTATTATTGGGTAAATTGATTGGAGAGTGGGCTTGGAAACAGATCTTTGATTGTTGCATTGCATTCTGTGTAATTTTATTACTACTTTTATGACAAAAAAAATCTATTTTTAAATCTATTTTAAAAATCCCCCCAAATGATCACTATCACTATTAGAAGAATAAACACAGGAATAGGCAAAGTATAGACATGCCACAATATTACACAGCCAATTTGTTTTCCCTAAGGTCTGAGAGGGCCAGATGTTGATTACTCTAATAATGCTTACATCAATTTGCTCTACTGCAGGCCATGCTATTGCAGGAGGAAAGCATTGTGCTCCTGCGACCCACTTAGATTCATCTTGTTGAGCTCTGGCCTCAATGCTGTGTCATGGGGCAGTACGCCTATTTAATTACACTCATTGCTTTTGTAAAACCTTATTTCTCACAATAACATAGCACCGTCTGTGTGATTCTGCCCCATTCACCGCCTGCATGATTCAGAGATGACTGTTTTCATTTTGTCTGAAAACATGTAAAGGACTTAACCTTTATTACATTACCATTTGTGGAAACAGCACAGGAAAAACACAATAACTAAAGAATAAAATTAAAGAAAACACAATACAGGACAGAATGAAGATCTCACTGTTTTAGGGAATTTTGCTATTCTCATTCAGAGTCATTTCAGGAAATGTATTTTACATATTGCAATTTAACTAAGTCGGTTAGTTTTTCTTTTCTTTTTTTTTTAATATAGTAAAAAATACAATATAATGCTCATAAGCCCTTAATCAGAAATTTTCATTTTCATAATGAAAGATGATGATGTAATATCCCTGTAATGTCAAAGAATAATCTTTAAGGGCCAAAATAATAACTCAAAAAAGTACAATATATATTTAATGAAATCTGAACGTGAATACAAGTAACTTGCCCTGAATGTTCCAAATGACAAGTAAACCCCTTTTTGACAACCTACACTAAAGGTTTATTTGCCATTAAAAAGAATGAGAAGTGTTTTAACCTCTTGTCCACTATCAAGTATGATGGAAAGTCTAAGATGGCTTGTAGTTGTTATTTTATTAACATTCTATTTGTTAATGCCCTTAACAAAAAAAGTACATTGTTTATTGTTTACTCAACTGACACCATCATCAAACTGGATGAAAAAAAGTTGGACAACAAAGCAAGGTGAACACTGCTGAAAAATTTGTTTTAACATTCTAACATTCTTTAACATTCTTTTAATGTTGTATTTTAATTAACATTCTATTTGTTAATTCCCTGAAAAGTACAATTTTGTAGCATTTCCAAGAAACAAACTTTTTCCAGGCCAACACACTATACACTAAGGATTTATTCAACTATAATTGTACATTACTGTATTGACTTGTCTGAACAGCTTTAGTGTTGTTTTTTAAACCTTTACATAAAAGTAAGTTGCTGGTAGAAACTATGGAAGCAACAAAAATGGTGGGAAAAAATTAATAAGAAACCATCGTGGATTTTTATCAATAATTCACAGACATTGTGTACAAACATGCCCATAACAACATCAATATTTTGCTATTTTTGGTTTTAATATGCTGATTGGTTCTAGCAATGTCTGCCAAGATCAACCAATACTTTTCAGATTTGGAAAGAAGCATGAAACAACAGTATTGGATTGCAACTAAGCTACAAGTGTGATGGCTGTGTTTCCCTTTGAGTGTTAGCCAGAACAGAGTGTAACAGATGCCAAAATCAATCTGTGTGTGTGTGTGTGTGTGTAATTCATAATGCATCTGAACAGCCCTCCAATAATAGCCCGGTATACAATGCTGTTTAAGTGATCCGTGGAGTCCTACTGTATGGGCAATGTTGCCCAATTCCTGGAAAATGCCAAGCTTACGTCATTTCTTTCCCAGACTATAGCATTTTCTATATCTTAGTTACTTTTATAGGCAAAGATAATAGAAGCTTAAAGAAAGGAGCTTGTTGTATGCTGAATACTGATCCATCAGTGGACTACTTTTACAGATCAAATAATGTTTGTTTTTAAGCTAATGGACTAACTTTGTCTACTATCATTGAATATATAATTGGTATTTGTTTCCCAGGAGACTGTATGTTAGAAGAACAGTATGGCTCATAAAAGGCAGTTTTAGTCCTATAAAAGTGTCTGAGAAGCTCGCAGGTCATCCATCCTGTTTCAGGGTGAATCGTTTCTTTAGTACTGCTCCGTATGAGCAATGTATACACGTCCACCAGCTACTGAGGGATAACCATCCATTTAAAGGTTCAAGGACAGTTTATAAGCACTACTGTAAATACCCTCTGTCAGAGATAAATATCCCTAGCAGGCTGGTGTCACCGGTAGCAATCTATGTTTTTCCATCAAAGTGGAGGAGTCTGCTGCTGTAGTTAAACAACAATCAGCTGAAGTCGTCTCAGTGATTTAGGAGAGACCTTAAAAATATATACTTCATGGTATCAATCAATGTGCATCTTATGATGATGATAATGACAGAGCTCAGTATTGCTTTGAAAGTCTCAATCAGGAATCACGGCAACACATGGGGCACTATATTATAACCGAAACTAAATACAAAACGCTGTGTGGATTTCTGACCCAAGCTGATTTTGGATAAAAATTCAGATGTAATATTTGGATAAGGGCCAGATGTAATCATATTTAGCTGTTAACTGGTACCTAGCCAATGACTGTTGAAATACTAACTAGGATGGTTGTTACTGTTGTGTTTCTTTAAGTTAGTAATAATTTTGTATAATAAAATCATTAAAAAAATTAACCTAATGTAAACATTGGGATACTATCTGTTCACTGTTGCAGTTTGGTTATTTGCGTACAGACATGCATCTTGGTGCTTTCGCTTACTGAAATGAGTTCTGATAAAATCAATTAATCAGTCTATCATTCAATTAGTCAACGATAAATTAATAAACACAAAATAAAATAAAAAGGAAAAAAAATCAGGCTTTTCATAAAGTTTGTCTGATTTTTAAGTTTCTCAGATTTTGATCTGGTTCAAACTGAAATTTGCAGCCCAATCAATCTGTCTTTAATAGACACGCAACGCTCTATCAAGCAATCAACCACTGTTTACTCAACTGACACCATAATCTAACTGGATATTATTTGTCTATTTTTAGTATTACCATAGACTATCACCAAAATTTAAGAATACTTAAAACAGTCGGACAACAAAGCAAGGTGAACACTGCTCAAAAATTAGTACCACAACTCCGTAATAAGCAGATTAGTTGATGATAGTATAATAAGCTGAGTTCTTATCTTTTATGGGTTTCCGACCAAAATAAAATGATAATCAATTTCAGAGTTGAGTCCAAATCCCCTGACACTAAAGGTCATCTGAGGTTAAGGACAGAGATCCGCCATCGTTTTTCATTTTCTGTAGACGAGCAGACAAATGTCCTGCATTCCTTCTTCATGAGGAATTGAGCCCTCCTATAAAAATTTCACACAACTCTACTCAAAAGATCTTTTAGACTGCCTTGGAGTAAATATTTCATCAGTTATAAGAAAAATAAAGTTGTAATATTTTTACTGTAAGAGACAAACAGCAGTCAAAAAACAGATAAAAATGTGGATGATTAACTGTTCATTATACTTTCTCGACATGAGACTATCTACTCTACCTGCTACACAAGTCCTGTTTGTTTAAGACATCATAGAAAAATTCTCATTTTAATATGATATTGCTTATTGCTAGTTTTAATGTGTAACATTGTCAGACTCAGCAGAACACGCCAATATGGGTCACTTGCATATATGAGTGTAATTAATTAGAAAAGGCTAATCGGATTTCAGCAAGAACTCAGACTTTTACAATGAGGCTTGTGATGTAAACATGATATTTTATGTAATGTCTATAGTTAAAGGAGTACATATACTTTGAAAATGTTAACAGTAAAAGACAAAATGTTTTGTAACTTTGTACAAAATATCCAAGAGATTAGATTATTTATTATAGATTTATTATAGATTATTATTGCAGATTATTTATTTTTTTAATTGCGATCAATTAATCTTCACCTACACACAGAGTAAAGATCATCTGCATTGTTGAAATAAAAAAAAAATTACAGTCAAAAATAGAGAAACGTTTTTCGTTGGCCAGCAGCAATATGAAATGTTATAACAAGGCTATTCAAACAGGCACAAAGTGGTTTCAAATTCACTTGGGCTAGAATTGCTGGAGCAGTGACATAAGGGCAGTTGTTGGAAATAAATTATGAGTGACAAAACAAATAAGGATTCCAAGGTCACCTGGTGTTGTCACAACTACATTGACTATGAGAGGATTAGTGGCTCTGCTTGAAATCTCTTAAATAATGTGGAAATAATACACAAGACTCACAGCAGTGTATATTAGCAGACATATTTTAAAACACAGACAGTTGACTAGCTGACATCTGAATGAAAGCTGATATTCCACTGGCTTTGTTGACAGTTATGATGATTGTGACAGCATAAGGTCACTGTGAGCTAACAGTAGTGCATGCTGTTTAAAACAACAAACTCAGTTCTGAGTCTGTCTGGATCTACATAACAACAAAACAAAAACAGGCCCAGAACCAATGAGTTTATCAGGCTTTGCTAAATGCCTTGACAAGTTGGAATACTACATTGATTTTGTTAAACTGAATAGTGTTTCTAAGTCTGTTTTTATCTATACTGTATATATACTGTATATTGTATGTGTGTGTGTGTGTGTGTGTGTGTGTGTGTGTGTGTGTGTGTGTGTGTGTGTGTGTTCTTGTGTGCTTGTGTGTTTGTAAACCTGTGATGCAATATAGAAAATGTAACAGGAAAAATGTAACAGGGCTGACTGAAGACCTACTGTACTTAAGATATCACATAATAATATGTTCACTACAAAACCATAGCATTGTAAGTCAAATGGTGATAGTAAAGAGTAAATGTCATTAAAGATTTAATTGTATTTAGTTCATGTTTAAGCATTCATATTTTAGCCTGTTTTGTTATTATTGTTAATTGTTGTTGCTGTCAATATGAGTTTTATATATGTTATATAGGCATAATTAAGCAAATGAACGTGTCACAATGCGATGCTCTTCACTAGATTTACAATAAGGAGTGATTTTTTAGACAGCTCTGTTAATTGCCTTGCATTTCCAGCGCTTAGGAACTAAGGTTGTCATCATCCTCTCAGAGAATAAAATCAGGCCGCTTCCTTCTGCTCGCTGTGATGTCGCTAAGCGGTGAACTTTCAGGACCTTGGACAAGAGCGCAAGCGTTTCCTTTTTGGCGTTTAAAGGTCACTTAGCAAGAAGGGAGGAGGCTCGTATGAAAATCTCAACTCTTTAATCAAACTCGAGGTCGTTTCGCCCTCGCATTTAATAGTTTTTGGCCATAAGCGTCTAGGTATTAAGTATACACTAAACGCGCCAGCAGGCAGCGGGGACTTTGGCGCTTTCAGTGCGGCTGGGCTGCAGTCAGACACCTGTTCCCTCGATGTCAAACCACATCACACATGATGCTGGAATCAAAAACAATCAAACTACTTTAAATGTTTAAAATCAACTAGGGAAAATGAAAACGGACTTTTTGAACCGTAAAGGCGCAAAAGTCAAGATCTAAAGACCGTCTACCTTCATGAACACTTGAACATGAACACAGTGGACGGTGTAATTCATTGCAGTGTTCTTACAAACGTGATTAAAACAGCGCAAGCTGTCCTGACAAAGTTTAGCTGTGATTTTAATTCGGACTGACAGAATTTGCTGCGCGGCTCGTTTGCTCGCTTCAGGCAAATTTATACAAAATACCTTGTATTTCATTTTTTATTTAAGTACACACTGAATACCTACCCTTTCAGTTCCATTTCACCACATATTCCTGTCTAAAATGTTGAGTTATGAGTTAATTCATTACCCAAAATATGCCGTGATCCTTTATGTATTTGTCTTATTTCTTTAGTTCACGTATACTCACTAAAGCACATTTTTGTTCGCGTGACTATCAAAACGGTAAGCTTTTGATTCTTATTATTTAGATTCTTCTAAAAACTTGACGGATGCACGCGAGTTCTTTAAAACGACGTCAATGAACGCATTCATTACTTTCTTTCTGATTTCTTTGGACACGTAAGCAGCACGTAGGCAACGTCCTTGCTGAGAGCCACGAAGTAACGTGAACACACGCGTCCCGCCATTATATTGGACAAAAGAAACTTTATGGGTGCTGATTTAAACATGCTTTTCCTAAAACACGCTGCAGAATGTTCCAGATGAAGCGCGCGGGTGCGTCAGCGGCGTAATGTTCGACTTACATGTGAAACTTTACTTTGCTGACAGCTGCGCGTCCGAAAACAGGGGGCGAAACTGCGTCCTTACAGCCGAGCGACTTCCGACATCTCCATTACGCGTTATATGAACGCAGAGTTGTTTAAGGGCAATGGTAAAGTCCTCTGTGACAACTCATCCCGTTTAAAGAATCACTCAGTGCTGCCTTCTTTACTCGAGCTGAATCCAGAGGCGCATCCAGACGCGGATCAGGCGCAAACCGAGCCGTGCCGCAAATCCGCTCCACACGGCATGGCGCACACCTCGCCGGAGGCTGCCTTTGCCATTAATTCTTTCTTCAGTGGGTCCACTTAGGAAAACATCCGAATTAGGAAGACGTCGACATACTAAAGTTGAGAGCGCTTTTTTTTTCCAACTAAATTTCCATAAACTACACGGCTGATCATATATATTCTAAGTGCGCGCGAGAAATCAGAGGCGCGGTATATCGCGTAGGCTGAAAGTATCGTCGCTCTCCTGTACCTTCTGTAAATCGCCAGCCGTGTGCTCGCCCTCAGCCGCCCTCAGTGAGGAAGTGAGAGAGCAGAGCTGGTCTGTGGGAAACGCCTACCTCCGCCTGCTTAGCCCTCTCTTTACGCACACATCTGTTTGGCCCTTTAAAAGTTTCTTTGTGTTTTAAGAAATCACGGCCGCTAACGCGGTGCTGTGAATGATCAGCGAGCAGTGGAAACGAACTGTTCTGCATCTAGGACACGTCTTAAGGGAGAAAGGTGTCGTGCATGATGTTAAATAGCTATTTGGGCATGTTCTAGGCTTGTTGAGGTACTTCATACATACACACACATACATACACACATTTTTATATTTTTTATTTTTACATTTTTATCCAAATACCTTGGATTAATTTTATTATTCATGCATACACTGAACTCCTATTACCTACCTTTTTTGTTTTATATGAATTGTAATTAGGTGCTTGGTTTCATAATGGTTAATAGTCAGTGGATGTATTAATTGTGTTAATGTGAAAGTTCCGCACAAGTATTCAAGACTTTCCGCGCAGGCACACACAGAGATGCGCGGGTGTTCTGTCTCACACACACACACAAACACACACACAGACACACACACACACACACACACGCACATATATTAAAAAAAATGTGAGACTGCAGCTCCCCCTGGTGAACCTTTACTGCTGCAGGCGCTCTTTTCACGCAATTATTCGCTAGATTTGCTAGGGTTGTCGGCCGTAATTAACATTTTGAACGGACACTGTCACCGTTTTTTGTCATCACGATATGCTCATGTAGAAATTACTACACCGTCCAACTGGTGTTATACAATTTTACTTACATCGTGAGTTTTTTTTATTAATTTGCAGGTTTTAGTCAAGATTTAGTTTAGTCAAGTATATTCATTCATTATCTCCCGCTTTATCCTCTATTAGGGTCGCGGTGGGGTTCCCCATGCCCATCCAGGGGAGAACGTCTCGGGCGCTGGGCAGATAGACCCAGGACAGGGCGCCAATCCATCGCGGGGCACACACTCACTCACACAAACACATCCTATATGCGACAATTTTGAGAATTCAATTGACTTGATCCATGTTTTTGGACTGTGGGAGGAAACCGGAGAACCCGGAGGAAACCCACGCAGACACGGGGAGAACATGGAAACCACCCAGATGGGGATTCGAACCGGAAATCCCTAGTGCTGAGAGGCGAACGTGCTAACCACTAAGCCACCGTGTCGCCCCGTGCCGCCCTTTAGTCAAGTATGTCATAAAATGATTGGTGTTGCAAACACTCGCGTGCATACACATACACACACACACACACACACACACACGCTTGTGTATATAAGCATAACCCGATTGTTGAGCAGTATTATTCATGTTCCGCTAAATTTCTGCTCATTAGTAGCCTTTGTTCTAAAACAATAAAAAATTGTCATTAAAAAGAAATGAAAATTTTCTATGATTCTTTATACATGGCCTCTGTCCCAACATTTTGTCCAGGTGCTCTGCTTTCCCCGCACAGTCCAAAAACAAATAAATTAGGTGAATTTAAGATTTTTTTTAGATTTATTACTTTTAAATGTGAATGTGTTTTTCTGTCATCTGATGAACCGGTGCGCTTATTTGCCTACTGGGATGGTCTACAGTGTGACCCTAAATAAGAATAAGGAATGGATGAGGTGTGTCACTTAAAACACCATAATTCCTTTTATTGTATAATTGTCAGTTGAAATAATTGTGAAAAGAACAGATGAACAACAAATTTGTTTTTATTGTTTTACAAAATGATAGAAATTGGGAACTGGAGTTTTATAATTTAAATAGAGAGGAATAAAACAAACAATGTTTTGTACTTTGCACTTTTTTCACCTGATACACAACACAGTTACTCAAATCTATTTGTGGACGTGGTTTTAAATGTCATTTGTTTTATCTTTTGAACTGAGATTCACACTGACATAAATGTGAAAGTGCAGAACATTTACAAAACCTTTACAACAGAATCTCAGTAGAATACATGGTTTCTGTTGTGTTCAGGCTGTTTAGAGAGCAAAGGGGATCCTAATTAAGTCCCAGAACAAAACAAGGCACTGCAAAACTTGCACAACTAGACAAAATAAAACATTGTGTTGGAGAAAATGCCAAGGTCAAATAGGTGCTGCGTGCTTTTAGTGCTGACACCACTGTATTGTTATGAAGGGTACACAGCAAAAGCTTTAAAGACTGGCATGAAATAAGTTTAATATTTGAAATTTTAATATTATTAAGTTTGGCAGTGAATCTAAGAGAATTCAGAGCAGAAATATATTGAGATTTATCTATAAGAGCATTTGTAAGGTCAGACATTGTTGGACAAGTTAGACAAGAAAGCCTGGTGCACAATATTGCAGATTGTATTGGTATTTGACTCTCTCGCCCTCTGCCTCGCCCTCTCTCTCTCTCTCTCTCTCTCTCTCTCTTATTTTAAGAATACCTTTTAAGTTAAAACAAATACCTAAAAGTAGTAAAAATGTAAAGTTTTATTAAAGCTTAATAATAATTTTTTAATAATTCTATTTAACAAAAAGTTCTAAAATAGGTACAAAAAGGGCTCGTTTGTTTATTTGCAATCCACCGCAATTACCCACTACAGTTTCCAGCCATCCTTACAGTCTCTGAAGGGAGCCTCAGTAAGACCACCAAAATATTAGCAATAAAATTTATACAAGTAACAGTGTTCTGGAAGGTCCATTATTAGCAGTTTACCTGGTAAGAGGTAAGGTAGTCCACATGACATATAATAGAAATATTATAGACTTTATACTTTAAAATAGGTTTAGACTTGCAAAACAAGCATGGGTGCAGGAGTCAGGTGTTTCTCCATCTGAAAGTAGGGTTCCCCATGCCCATCCAGGGGACAACGTTTCGGGCGCTGGGCAGATAGACCCAGGACAGGGCGCCAATCCATCGATGGGCACACACTCACTCACACAGACACACTCTATATGGGGCAATTTTGAGAATTCAATTGACTTGATCCATGTTTTTGGATTGTGGGAGGAAACCGGAGAACCCGGAGGAAACCCACGCAGACACGGGGAGAACATGGAAACTCCACCCAGATGGGGAGGCGAACGTGCTAACCACTAAGGCACCGTGCCGCCCACATTTGTTTCATTCATTCATTCATTCATTATCTCCCGCTTTATCCTCTTTTCCTGCGTCGCGGATGTGACGTGCCGTTGTCAACATGAAAGATGGCAACCCTAAACTTTGCTTACATTTGTTTTAACCATCCATCCATTATCTTCTGTTTTATTCTATATTAGGGCCGTGAGGGGGTTCCCCATGCCCAGCAAGGGGAGAACGTTTCGGGCGCTGGGCAGATACACCCAGCGCCAATCCATCGCTGGGCACACACTCACTCACTCACTCACTCACACAAACACACTCTATACGGGGCAATTTGGAGAACTAAATTGACTTGATCCATGTTTTTGGACTGTGGGAGGAAACCGGAGAACCCGGAGGAAACCCACGTGGACACGGGGAGAACATTCGAAACTCCACCCAGATGGGGAGGCGAACGTGCTGACCGCTAAGCCACCGTGCCGCCCACATTTGTTTCAAGTCAACTAAAAATATTGGACTGCTGTGTAAAATGGTGACATGTGCATTGTGTTGTATTTCTCTTTAGATTCTCGTTTGCTGGATTTGAGAGATGTGTGTAACCGTTCTATTTTTTGGAACTTTAGTGGGTGCGGCTTCCAGATTTCCGCGCGCTTTTCCTGCGTCGCGGATGTGACGTGCCGTTGTCAACATGTAAGATGGCAACCCTAAACTTTGCTTACATTTGTTTTAACCATCCATCGATTATCTTGTTTTATTCTATATTAGGGCCGCAAGGGGGTTCCCCATGCCTAGCAAGGGGAGAACGTTTCGGTGGCGCTGGGCAGATACACCCAGCGCCAATCCATCGCTGGGCACACACTCACTCACTCACTCACTCACTCACACAAACACACTCTATACGGGGCAATTTGGAGAACTAAATTGACTTGATCCATGTTTTTGGACTGTGGGAGGAAACCGGAGAACCCGGAGGAAACCCACGTGGACACGGGGAGAACATTCGAAACTCCACCCAGATGGGGAGGCGAACGTGCTGACCGCTAAGCCACCGTGCCGCCCACATTTGTTTCAAGTCAACTAAAAATATTGGACTGCTGTGTAAAATGGTGACATGTGCATATTATGTTGTATTTCTCTTTAGATTCTCGTTTGCTGGATTTGAGAGATGTGTGTAACCGTTCTATTTTTTGGAACTTTAGTGGGTGCGGCTTCCAGATTTCCGCGCGCTTTTCCTGCGTCGCGGATGTGACGTGCCGTTGTCAACATGTAAGATGGCAACCCTAAACTTTGCTTACATTTGTTTTAACCATCCATCGATTATCTTGTTTTATTCTATATTAGGGCCGCAAGGGGGTTCCCCATGCCTAGCAAGGGGAGAACGTTTCGGTGGCGCTGGGCAGATACACCCAGCGCCAATCCATCGCTGGGCACACACTCACTCACTCACTCACTCACTCACACAAACACACTCTATACGGGGCAATTTGGAGAACTAAATTGACTTGATCCATGTTTTTGGACTGTGGGAGGAAACCGGAGAACCCGGAGGAAACCCACGTGGACACGGGGAGAACATTCGAACTCCACCCAGATGGGGAGGCGAACGTGCTGACCGCTAAGCCACCGTGCCGCCCACATTTGTTTCAAGTCAACTAAAAATATTGGACTGCTGTGTAAAATGGTGACATGTGCATTGTGTTGTATTTCTCTTTAGATTCTCGTTTGCTGGATTTGAGAGATGTGTGTAACCGTTCTATTTTTTGGAACTTTAGTGGGTGCGGCTTCCAGATTTCCGCGCGCTTTTCCTGCGTCGCGGATGTGACGTGCTGTTGTGAACATGAAAGATGGCAACCCTAAACTTTGCTTACATTTGTTTTAACCATCCATCCATTATCTTCTGTTTTATTCTATATTAGGGCCGCGAGGGGGTTCCCCATGCCCAGCAAGGGGAGAACGTTTCGGGCGCTGGGCAGATACACCCAGCGCCAATCCATCGCTGGGCACACACTCACTCACTCACTCACTCACACAAACACACTCTATACAGGGCAATTTGGAGAACTAAATTGACTTGATCCATGTTTTTGGACTGTGGGAGGAAACCGGAGAACCCGGAGGAAACCCACGTGGACACGGGGAGAACATTCGAACTCCACCCAGATGGGGAGGCGAACGTGCTGACCGCTAAGCCACCGTGCCGCCCACATTTGTTTCAAGTCAACTAAAAATATTGGACTGCTGTGTAAAATGGTGACATGTGCATATTATGTTGTATTTCTCTTTACATTCTCGTTTGCTGGATTTGAGAGATGTGTGTAACCGTTCTGTTTTTTGGAACTTTAGTGGGTGCGGCTTCCAGACTTCCGCGCGCATTTCCTGCGTCGCGGATGTGACGTGCGTTGTCAACATGTAAGATGGCGACCCATCACAGGCAGAATGCTGCCGGCCGGAGGAAAGTGCAGGTACATTTTCACGCGCCTGTCGGTCTTTTCCACGTGCACGACCCGTCCCCGCGCGCCGGCTGCTTTAACCCGTGTTTCAGACGCACGTTGATCTGGCCGCGTGAACGAATAGATAAACATATTTTAGAGAAGCCCGTGTGTGTACAGCCCACACAGTACAGTAGTGCTGGTATGTCTTCCAAATAATCGTCTGTTCCCTGTACGTGTGCACTACACGAGTAATAAATGAACTTCCTTTGTGACCTTTCCAAGTGCACTTCGTCCGCTGAAGGACGCAATTTGGGTGTGAGTTTACCTCGCCTGTTAAAGCGATGTTTGTTTCCTCTTATAGGTGTGTTCATTCATTCATTCATTATCTCCCGCTTTATCCTCTATTAGGCTCGCGGTGGGGTTCCCCATGCCCATCCAGGGGAGACCGTCTCGGGCGCTGGGCAGATACACCCAGGACAGGGCGCCAATCCATCGCTGGGCACACACTCACTCACACAGACACACTCTATATGGGGCAATTTTTGAGAATTCAATTGACTCGATCCATGTTTTTGGACTGTGGGAGGAAACCCGAGAACCCGGAGGAAACCCACGCAGACACGGGGAGAACATGGAAACTCCACCCAGATGGGAATTCGAACCGGGAATCCCTAGTGCTGAGAGACGAACGTGCTAACCACTAAGCCACCGTGCCGCCAGGTGTGTTTATGTTCATATTAATACATGTTGTAAACTCTGGTGGATTTATTAACCCCAAGATTTTATTTATGCGTATAAAAGTTAAATACGAAGACGCTTACCTCTTATAATCTATGCGTACACGCCCCCCATTTCGGTGGTCATCATTGTGTAGTATTTTCCTGTAGTAATACAGTGTTGAAAATATTGCCTTTACAATTATACGTTGGAAAATAAATCCTTACACACTGCACTCTAAAGTAAGGAACCTCTTTTTACGAAGTTTGAAATGGTTTTGTTGCTTTAATGCATAGTGTCAAACTCAAGGCCCGCGGGCCATATCCGGCCCATTATACAATTATATATTGTATATTGTTACATTGATACATTATATTGTTATTAATGGCCAAGTGATATGTTTTTTTGGACCATGCTCATATTTTGAAATTTTTTTTATTTATTTTTTTTTTTGACCGTTGTAACTTGTATGATTTTGTCAGGAAGTATTTTTATAGAGAGCACAGTATTTTTGCCAAAGGGACAGATAGCTAAACTTTTCATTTTGTAATTAAAAAAAGAAAAGAAAAGCAACTTTGCATTTTGAGTTACAACAGTTCTTTCAAATCTTGCCATTTTGCTTTGTGATGCAACTGATCGGCTATGAAAACAAACTGATGTTAATATGAGAACAAATTTGGAAAAGTTTTTTGTTTTTTTGAGTGTGCAGTGCATTGGTGACTTTTGTGTGCTATGTGTCTCAACACTTGGTGACTCCATGTCATTATATAACCTCTTTGTTGATACCTTTGTTGTTTATTTAAGAAATATGGTTTGTCTTTTTGCAATGGCAGCTTATCCTACAGGACCACTCTTGGATTGAGTGAGTTCTTTAGAATAACCATTTTTTTAAATTAATAGGCTTTTTCTGAAAGCAGACAGTGGCCTGGGACCTAAGGTTTAACACCTGTGACGATGGGACTGAATAACATCTGAATTTAATTACTCAAAGCTGTGTCACAAAACTTTTGTCCTTTTAGTGTATAACCTGTAAAGAGAATAAAATTTATCCAATAATTAAAAAGCAAAAGGCTTTTATTTTGTATTAATATTATTATTTTTAATGAATGTTTATTTTTATGTAACTTTGCTATATTCTGCAGACAACATCCAATTTGCAGTGCAGTTATTTATAATTTGTATTTATTATAGAATTTAGGTTATAAATATTTTACTGTTTTGCTCCAATGTTGCTGTAACCGCCTGGCCACTCAAACAGGAGGCGCCAACTAAACAATGGTATCACCTGATAGATGTTTGTTACCGCCATGTAAAAGCACAATAATTTGTGAATGTCCTTAGGTCAAAATACTAAACTATACTTTTTTTTTTCTTCTTTCTTTTTTCTTCTTTCTCTTCTTTCCTTTTTTGTCCAGGTATCTTATGTAATCAGAGATGAGGTGGAGAAGTATAACCGTAATGGAGTTAATGCTCTGCAGCTGGACCCAGTTCTTAACCGGCTCTTTACAGCCGGACGAGACTCCATCATTAGAATATGGAGTGTCAACCAACACAAGGTATCGGTCAATTACTTAACCAGTCAGTCATTAAATGTGGTTATAAGTGCATTTGATAAGGTTAATTTTAATGTTAAATGGCAAGAATTAGTTTGAACTTCAGATTTGTTAAATGATTGTTTTGTATTAAATTAATTAAAATTACAACTATATTTAGGCTTATTTGTGTAAATTAACCCAAGTGTTACTTCCTGACATTGCTGGTGTGTGTGGTTTGCAGCAGGACCCATACATAGCATCAATGGAACATCACACAGACTGGGTTAATGACATTGTCCTTTGCTGTAATGGAAAAACATGTGAGTGTAACTTGGTATCCCAACTATCTTTTGAGTGCATGGCATTATATTTATGTCTCAGTTTCAACATACATTTACAACATGGTGACTTGTCATGGTTCTTGGAGGAATTAATAAAACTAAAGATAACTAAATGGTTCCCACAATTGCTACTTACAATAAAGATTTTTTTGTTGTACTCACGGAGGAACTCACTTGTGTGAATTTAAAATATTATCTGTAACAAGAGTTGTTTCTGGCAACATGATGTCTTTGCAGAGTCAATGGAAATTATAATTCATTTTATTTGTATTATCAACAGTAATATCTGCTTCATCAGACACCACAGTTAAAGTCTGGAATGCCCATAAAGGATTTTGCATGTCCACATTGCGAACACATAAGGTAACAACTTTAAATACCACATTAAACAAGTGACATTTGTCCATCATGTACACAATAATATATAATACTCTAATACTCTTCTTATTCTGGGTTTATTTTTCTCAGACAAATAAGCTGAAATTGTAATGATTACAGGGTTAGCCCCCCCCCCTTAAAAAAAAAAAAAAAAAAAGAAACATGTCTCAATGTCTTCTGAGGGACACAGATGGCCAGATCGGAAATTGGCACCAACAGCTTGAATACAAAGGCCCAACCTTTCTTGCATCTACAGTTCAGACTGATGAGGTGGTGGAATGTAGTTGGGAATGTTTTCCAAGCACATGTTGGGTCTGTTAATACCGGTCACTGGCTTGGTGCGACAGCATTTTTGTTGCTGACCTTGTGTATCCCATCACAATTACCCATCATCCTAGCAATTTCAAGTATGACGATGAAGAACAATGTCACAAAGCAAGCCTATTTTCATGGTTTTATTATTTCAACACTAGGTAAAATCTATACTACAGTATAAAAACAAGAATCTGATTTGATTTAAGAATTTGCTTTTGATCAAGATCTGATCTGATCTAATTTGTTGAATTTTCATTGACAGAAGAGCTATGTAACAACAATCAATGTCTTTACTGAGCTTTGATGGTATCTTTATCCTATGAAAAAATTAAGTATTTTATACCTGCAACATGCTCCAAAAAGCTGGTACAGCTCAGAATTATTAAAGTTTTAAATATTTAAAGGTAATTGGTAATGATTGGTGGTGATTGGTATAAAATGTGTCGAATATGTAATGTGCAAACCATCGAATGACATTTTAACTTAAGTAATTATGAAGCTATGGGCTTGGGAGTGCTCCAGAAATCTGTTGTCACATCAGGAAATGCAACCCAAAGTTCTATTATGCAAGACGATATTATATAGGTATCGATTTTATGTAAAAACACAGCTGTTTCCTGAGCTCATCTCAGATGTCTGAAAGACAATGGATCAATGCACTGTTTAATCCACGGTGTAGTTTCATTTCAGGAAAAATGGACTTTGTTCTTCATTTAGAAATCACGTTTTGTGTAGAGATAGTCATACTGCAACAGTAAATGACCTTTTGCAAATTACTACCACTCTTTGGAAGCATACAGAAATCAGACAAAACATAAAAAAAAAATCACCATATGTTTTTATGTACATTGTCAATACCTTTATTGTCAATACATGTCAATACATTTTTATTAGTTCCACTTACTATATTGATGCAGTTTGTAGTTCTGCTTAATACACAAATATTAAAATAAAACTTTAATCCATCTGTTTTTTGGTGTGCATATTTAAGCTCCTTTATTCTGTTCAGCTCCACAGAGCTGGTGCTATTTTGGTGGTGGACTATACTCAGCACTGCAGCAGAAGTAGGAAGTACAAGTACACCTTGTAAAAGTGATAGAGACATTATCTGTTGCTCTGTCCTTAAACAGTGATTTACAGGATGCTTCCCCAAATGCAATTGGGTTGTTTTTTTGGTCAAACTTTTTATTCCATCATTAAGACTGGGGTGTTGTAACATTGTTGCGTCTGCCACTACTACATCAGTGTCACTGCAAATAATACCTGCTCTGTATAGGGAAGAAAAAAAAAAAAAAATATATATATATATATATATGTGTGTGTGTGTATTAAAAAGACTTAATAGCTGAACACAATAAGATAAGTATTGTTTGATGTGCTTTTTTTTATTATATTTTTTTACTTCTAGGATTATGTTAAAGCTTTAGCATATGCTAAAGATAAGGAATTGGTGGCTTCGGCAGGACTGGACAGGCAGATCTTTTTATGGGATGTGAACACATTAACGGCACTGACTGCCTCCAACAACACTGTCACAAGTAAGTATTGCTTGTCAGCAATGTTTTTAAGGCAGAGCCAGGTTTTGGTTAGTGCCCTAACTCCTGAAATCAATTGCATAAAAACAAAAGATTCAGATTTTTTTTGCACATCTGATGTTTCAGATTTTTTTTTATTTATAACAGGTTTAAAATTGTTTTAAACTATTTTCATTCTTCAGCATCATCTCTTAGTGGGAACAAGGATTCAATCTATAGTTTGGCTATGAATCAGATGGGTACAGTCATAGTGTCAGGATCTACTGAGAAGGTTGTTGTTTTTTATTATATAAACATTTGTAAGGATTTAAATGACTGTTTTGCTAAACCAGTAATTCTCAATTTTGTTTTTCAGGTTTTGAGAGTTTGGGATCCACGCACTTGTGCAAAACTAATGAAGCTGAAGGGACACACTGACAATGTGAAATCCTTGCTGCTTAACAGAGATGGCACTCAGGTTCATTATTCATAATCACTGCACGCCTCATTAGGAACATTACTGTATACTAATACTGAGAACCAATGCGTTCCTTTGCTTTAAATTTGAACATGTGCATTCTGAGACTCCTCTGTTCACTGATCAACAGTTATAACCTTAACACTATATAGAGTTACTGTAGCATTTATGTCAGCTTCTGCTAGTCCAACCACTTTCTTTAAATCTCCCCAAACCTCTTCAAACCTCCCCAAACTACGGCTCATTATATTTAGTTATTTAACCATAGGAATCTATAAAATCCATTGGATAGTAAAAAGAGCATTTATAAAAATTCTCAAACCAGAACATCTGGCACCAACAATGATGCCACAGCCAAAATCCTTGAGATTACATTTACCTCGTTAAGATTATCTGAACATAACCTGAAGCTGCATGGTTTACTGCATTACCCACGGCAATTGTTTTTTGACTTTAACTATTTAATCGCAGTGCTTCTTCTAATTGCAAATATTGCTGGGTGTGTTTCATTATGTGGATGCTCAGTGGTATTAGAACTACTAAAGTGCCATAAGATGGCTAATGATTCACATCTGTTTTGATGATTCTTAGTTTTTTTTCATAATCCTTTATTAATGACTGTTTTTTTTCTCTGTGGAAATCTCTTTGTCGCAAGTTGCAAAAAAAAAAAGTTAGCAAAAAATTTTCAACTTTTATTTTATAATTTACCCAACATAAATAAATAAATACAGATATTACAACCAGTGAGAACTACACTCTGGAACAACCACCATGTCATGTATGATTTTTCTTATTTTGAAAGTATCTGCCCTGATTTTTCTCAAAACAGCATCTGTAGTTGTTCCCAGTTATTAATGTGCTAGCACAGAAAACCTTCTCTAGCAAATCATTAACTATGTGAAAGTTTTAAGCAATCTTATTCTTCAGTTGGCTTTATGAAAACAACCCATTTTGACTATATTACATGGATTTTAAAATATTTTATATCGTTTCTGGTAGCAACACAAGAGAAGTCCTAACCTACCTCGCAAGTATTAAAATAAAAATAGAAATATAAAATGAATCAAAGCATAAAAAATAATAAACGGACTGATATATAAAGCCAAAAAATGGTAGTGTCCAAAATGGCGTTAACCCTCAATAAAAAAATTAATATAGTTCCTGGTATTGCTAAACAATGTGTTTAGGTTTAACCTGTGAGTTGTAGTCTAAATGCAACTTTTGCTACTGTTTAGTGTCTTTCAGGAAGTTCAGATGGCACCATTCGGCTGTGGTCCCTGGGGCAACAAAGGTGTATAGCCACTTACCGTGTCCATGACGAGGGTGTGTGGGCTCTGCAGGTGAACGATGCTTTCACACATGTCTACTCTGGAGGGCGAGACCGGAAAGTGTATTGCACAGACCTCCGTAATCCAGATATCCGAGTACTTATCTGTGAGGAGAAGGCCCCTGTTCTCAAGGTGAGTCTGATTACACAGTACGTTTGAGTTAGAAATTGGAA
The DNA here is from genome assembly GCA_019802505.1 of Corydoras sp. C115. Lineage (NCBI taxonomy): Eukaryota > Metazoa > Chordata > Actinopteri > Siluriformes > Callichthyidae > Corydoras > Corydoras sp. C115. The sequence continues at coordinate 2,283,164 of JAFMOC010000028.1, forward strand.
CTTTTATCAAGCAATAAATTAGTCTTCCATGGGTCCTTTATTTCATCTTACTGTAGTTTTTTTTATATTTGTTTAAATAGAGTCAGGCTTTTGTTTTTTACTTGACACTTTTTTGGGTGTGGACATCAGTTGGGAGATCTAAAGTCTAAGGACTGCATTTTGAAAATTGAGGAAGTGCAGCATACTTAAAGGATAAAAAATGTTTTTTTTATTTTTTTTTAAGTTTTGAGTTTCTTACACACCTACTTTTGTCCTCATTTCTAACTTTGCTACTCTCATGCCTAAACTCTGAAAATAAGAAAGATATGCAGCCATGGTGTTAACCACAGTAGAGTACCTCATCTGTACACATGAACATATACCAGGACCATACCCATGTTCTGTTTATTCTATACACCAAACTGAAACACCAGTTCTAGTTCTACACACCAAACTGATTTTAAGCCCTGCTACAAGCACAGGGGGTAGATTGGCAGAAACTGCAATAGATTGGCAACAAAAATGGATCTAGAACGACCATCTGGATTTGCTGCACAAGGTCATCTCGTTGGCGGAGGACCATTTGGCTGCGTATTTGGGAGTGATCGAACCCTACGCTAACCTGCTGCTGGCAAGTGGGGGGGGGGGGGGGGGGAAGGGGGCAAGTTTGGTTCCAGTTTAAGTATGGTTCTAAAAATACACTGGCAAGTTTGGTCAAAACCATTTTTTAGCTACCAAGATCTTTGCCGGAAGATTAAGCCCAAGTGTTCCAGTCTATATTGAGTTACAAATTAGTCAACAAAAAGCAATAAACATTTGAGGTTATTAAGTGATTTGGGGATGTCAACTATAATGTTGCATGAATGGAAGATGATGGAATATGGCAGTTGTTCCATCTTTATCCAGAAGCTAAATAATTTTGATTTCACTTGGATTTCGTTTCCCAGACTAAGATGTCTGACAGAGTTTAGAAAAGCATTGTTGTAGGAAAGCAGCCCCGAGCAGCTGTACATTAGCTGAAAGCTCTCAGTGCAGGAGCGAAAATGCAATACCATTTAGGAGGAATTTCTTGCCATCAAGAGGGTAGTTCCCAACTTTTGCTACAACATACTGAGAAAAGCCTTTACCCACTGCTTGAATGGCAACAGATGACTGCCTGGCCCGAGTTGGGTGGGGGGGGTTATGTGGCAGTGGATATGTAATTATGCATCATTTTGTGAATTGAAAGTGAAGTCAGGAGGTTAAAAGCAGTAGGTGTACATGCCTAGAAAATGATCTATGTAATAGTCAGAGTGTCTGTAAGGCAGGTGTTTCAAAAAGCAGAGAAGATCTGCAGCGAGTTGATGGACCTCTCTTGAGTGTTTTTATGTTTCTGCAAGTGTGCCACTGTGCTGAAAAGCACTTCTGAAAGTGCTTTTAATTAAAGGCCTGAAAGCTGTTTTATTTTGCCTGTCTCCATCCCCATTTTTAAGCAAATTTAAACCTTTGCATTTTAGATTTTTTATAATAATCTAAAGAGAAAATAATTTTGGGGAATGATTGTCATTTATATCCGTATTAATTATGATTATCATCTTCCATCCATTAATTGTCTTCCGCTTAATCCTCTACTAGGGTTGCAGGGGTTTCCCCATGCCCATCCAGGGGAGAACACTTCGGGCGCTGGACAGATACACCCTCCAGATACAGACCATCAATCTATCGCTGGGCACACACTCACATACACACACACACAACCACACCTTATATGGGGCAATTTGGATAATTCCATTTACCTTGATCCATGGTTTTGGACTGTGGGAAGAAACCAGAGAACCCATAGGAAACCCAAGTGGACACGGGGGGAACATGGAAACTCCACCCAGATTGGGCAGATGTGCTAACCACTAAGCCACCGTCCCGTCCTCCCATCAACCAACTGACACTAATGAAATAGTTCTCTCAGAGCGGATTAACCTACAATAGAAAGCGTAACGGAAGACACTGAGTCAGTAGTAAACAGGTGTTTAAAAACTGTTTAGAAGAAACATTAAGAAAGTAAAATTGCTGAATGCTTATTTGTTATTGGACAGATGGAACTGGACAAGTCAGCAGACCCACCATCGGCCATCTGGGTCTCCACCACGAAGTCCACAGTTAGCAAATGGGTGAGCACACCTGCCTTCTACAATGACGCCAGTGGTCCAGCCACCTGCCCCAGCTGTGCCTGACACATCACATAGACTTACCAGCTAAGCCTTATTGATATGTTTTCTCTTTTGTTTAAGTTTTATGCCCTTAAGTCTTGGTCCTGTTGCATGTTTCTTGGTTTAGATTTTCGATTTCCCTTACATTGAATAATTTCCAAAATACAGGCACTGTGTGAAACTTTGCTCTCATTCTGTCATATGAGCTCAGTTTCTGTAGGAGTTTAAAATCCCAGTGACCTAAAAAAAATGAAGCACTTTGTTTCAGCCTCATCCTTCATTTAATTCTCATTACCTTGCAGTCTTTAAAAGGGATCCACAATTTCCGAGCATCTGGTGATTATGACAATGACTGCAGTACTCCTTTGACACCACTGTGCACACAGCCAGACCAAGTCATTAAAGGTGAGTACTCCATCACAGCAGATGTTTTTATTTCAGCACTGTATTTACATAATGTACTGATGCATGCATGTGTTTTAGCCTTTTGTTAAACTGATTATTTTTTGTGGATATTACAAAATATATTTCAAAGTTCAAACCATTTTAGCCATTTAGTCAATTATATGTACATTTGAATCTCAATATGTACATACACTTTGCGTCTGTGCTCACATGCCTGTGTGTATTTACCAGCCTATTCCCTCTTGCACCTAATGCACTAACTGTATTTTGTGCCTCATAATAAACCATAGTTGGGAGAGCGTGTTAAACTCTATGGCTGCTGCTGCAACCGTGGCTGTGAGCCAGTAGGCCCGAGTTTATTCAGAAGGAGAGTTGGGACAGAGCTGCACCGAGGATAGTAATAAGGAGAAATGCAAAAAAACTGGCTTCATCAAAAGAACAAGTACTGTAAACCAGCATTAAAATATATTTTTATGAGCAGCGTTGTCTTATACTTTATTTCGTTTGGAGGCAATTAAATCAGCAGGTTATTTGTAATTAATTTGTAGTGCCATCTGGTGGTGTTGAATTTTCTGTAAGTGCAATTCATCACAAAAGTCAAGATTCAGATTGCATCATGGTTTCAGTCACAGATCAGGTCCCTGATTCAAAATGGAAACAGATTCTAAAAGCAAGAAATTTTATCCCATGCGATTATATTCCATTATTAAATAACCTTTACGGTGCCCTGTGTTTAACACAATAAAAGAGATAATTTGATTAAATCTCTGATAAGTTAGTCTGTTTTAAATACAACATGTATAATCCCTTAATATTTTAGACAATAATAGACAAAATTTAAAGAACAAGGAAGCATAATCATTGTAATAAATCATTAAAAAAAAAGGTAAGACACAATAAGGACCAGAGACAGGATTTCTCAGATACAGAAATAGAATTTATTTACAGTCGCCACTGTCCTGTTACTGTTACCGTTGCAAACTCTGTCTCTCTCTTTGTATCTCAACCCTTCTTATATACCTGCACATAGTCTATTAGAAAAATGTCTTGTAAGTATATTAAATACCTTTACTAACCATCCATTGCTTTTGATTCTACTTACTTCAGTATGTATTGTGTTAATATCCTTTACTCTATAAACGTTCTTGAAATTGTTCACCAATATGATGACTCTTATAAATGTCTAACATTTTTAAAGTTTGATTTTTGTATTCTGATTGTTTTTCATTTTACCTGCAGGTGCAGGTTTGCACCTGTAATGTGTAATAATTGAACAATTGGCTAATTGTATAAAAACTTGTATAAAAAGCAGTTTATTTTGGTCTGTTATGTTTCCATTTGACCCTAAATACAAAGTCAGTACCTTTTTAGAATTTTGATTGTGACCTGGGGCTGTTAAATATAATTCCTGATTTAAATAACAAATCATAAGGCAACTATAAATAGTATTTCGATCATGCTTGCAGAATTCATGAAATATGTACAATATTCTTTAGACCAGAATGGGAGGAAATAATTGTAGTACATATTTTCTTCACTAGGTGGGGCCAGCATAATTCAGTGCCACATTTTGAATGACAAGCGACACATACTTACCAAAGACACAAACAACAACATTGCATACTGGGATGTGCTTAAGGTAGAGAGGTTTTCCTTCTTTTGTCACTTAAACCTTAATGTCCTTTTTATTAGAGATTCATCTGTGTGCTTTCCGCAGGCATGTAAAGTTGAAGATTTGGGCAAGGTGGAGTTTGATGAAGAAATCAAGAAGCAGTTTAAGATGGTTTATGTGCCTAACTGGTTCTCGGTGGATCTCAAAACAGGGGTGAGATAAAACAGATTTATAAATTCATCAGTTTGACAAAGCATCTAATTAATATTAGTTTTTTATTCAAAAAAGACACTAGAGCAGTTATTCTGAAGGCAAAAAACAAGTTGTTCAGAGACCATGTGGAAAGCAAAACGTAATTTGAGATTCTCCAGAATATGTGCACAAGGTTTATAATTTAATTTCAAAAAGTAAAATCATCTTCTCACAGCTCCTCCTTGGATCACCACCTTACCGTGGTGGTGGAGTTTGCGTGCTTGAATGATCCTAGGAGCTTTGTTGTCTGGGGCAAAAAGCCCCTGGCAGGGTCTCCCAAGGCAAATTGGTCCTAGGTGATGGGCCAGACAAAGAGTGGTCCAATAAAACCCCTATGAATATAAACACCAGGAACAAGTGTACCCTGCCTGATTCAGGGTTATCGGGGCCCCACCCTGGAGCCAGGCCCGGGGATGGGGTTCATCAGCGAGCGTCTGGTGGTCGGGCATTTTCCCATGGTGCCCAGCCGGGCCCAGTCCGAAGGAGTTACATGGGTTCCCCCTCAAATGGGCTCACCACCTGTGGGGGGGGGGGTAGTAATAGGGGTTCGGTGCAGTGTGGATCGGGCAGTGGCCGGAGGCGTGGGCCTGGGCGTCGCGATCCTCGGTTGCTGAAATTGGCTTTTGGAACTTGGAACGTCACTTCACTGGCACTTCACTTCACTTCACTTGAAAATGTGTGGTGGTGGTGCCTCTTTTTAAAAAGGGAGACCGGAGGGTGTGTTCCAATTACAGGGGAATTACACTCCTCAGCCTCCCCGGCAAAGCCTATGCAGGGGTACTGGAGAAGGAGAGTTCGACTGATAGTCGAACCTCGGATCCAGGAGGAGCAGTGTGGTTTTCGTCCTGGTCGTGGAACACTGGACCAGCTCTTTACTCTCTCCAGGATCCTCGAGGGTTCATGGGAGTTTGCCCAACCAGTCTTACATGTGCTTTGTAGATCTGGAGAAGGCTTTCGATTGTGTCCCTCAGGGTATTTTGTGGGAGGTGCTTTCGTGAGTATGGGGTACATGGCTCCTTACTACGGGCCATTCAGTCCCTGTATTTGCGAAGCAGGAGCTTGGTTCGCATGGCCGGCAGTAAGTCAGACTTGTTTCCAGTGAGGGTTGGACTCTGTCAGGGCTGTCCTTTGTCACTGGTTCTGTTCATAATTTATATGGACAGACTTTCTAGGCGCAGCCAGAGGATGGAGGGTGTCCGGTTTGGTCATCTGAGGATCACGTCGCTGCTGTTACGTCCTCTCTGGGTCAGGGATCAGATCTTGCCTCAAGTGGAGGAGTTTAAGTATCTTGGGGTCTTGTTCATGAGTGATGGTAAGATGGAGCATGGGATTGACAGACGGATCAGCGCGGGGTCAGCAGTGATGCGGACCCTATACTGGTCTGTTGTGGTAAAGAAGGAGCTGAGCCACAAGGCAAGGCTCTCGATTTACCAGTCAATATCCGTTCCAACCCTCACCTATGGTCATGAGCTTTGGGTAATGACCGAAAGAGCAAGATCACAAATACAAGCGGCCGAAATGGGTTTTCTCTCTTTTTTCAGTCCCGGTTAATTTTTCCATTAAGTAAATTTAACAAAATAACATCATATTTTGACTTTTATTATTTCTTGTATATCAGTTTTTATTTTTTCACAATTTATAAGCAGGCATGTTTAAGTGTTGTAATTGTGAACAACGAATAATAATTGGTTAAACAAATGTGATTTTTAAAAATATATATAATTTATTCAATACTTGACAGATGCTGACCATTACACTGGATGAGAGTGACTGCTTTGCTGCCTGGGTCTCAGCCAAGGATGCTGGATTTACCAGTCCTGATGGATCAGACCCAAAGTGTAAGTGCTAACAGAGTTTTGTTTGTAGCTGATTTCTGAGACATCTACTGACAGTGAATTAAAACTCCTCCTAATTGTGTTGTTTATGACTCACTAGTTTCTCCCAAGGTAGAGTGAATTTCTTTGGTATCCAAAAACATGGATCAAGTTAAATTGAGTTCTCTAAATTTGCCCCATATAGAGTGTGTTTGTGTGAGTGAGTGTGTACCCAGTCGATGATTGGCGCCCTGGACTGGTCTATCTAGCCCAGCGCCCGGACGTTCTACCCCTGGATGGGCAGGGAAACCCCACCGCGACCCTAAAGGCGGGGGACCCACAGTCCAAATGACTCATAATTTTTTTTTTTTTTAACCGTTGTTGTGGATCTTTCAGTGAATCTTGGGGGGCTGCTGCTCCAAGCCTTGCTGGAATATTGGCCTAGGACACACAGCAGTCCCATGGATGATGAAACGGAGCTTAACCATGGTATAAAAATGTTGTGTTTTTGGTTTTTGTGTACTGAGAAAATATCTTAAGTAAAATTAAGTTAAATCTTTGGCAGCAAACAATGTTCTGCATATTTAAGGGTACAGAATTTTACTTGGAGTGAGGGGGTAATAATGTGGCTAATTCAAAAGTGTTTGTGCATTTAAGTAAAAGTTAATTGTTTTGCTTTAGTTAATGGGGAGCATGAAAACAGAATACAGAAAGGAAATGGTTATTTTCAAGTGCCACCACATACTCCTGTCATCTTTGGTGAGGCAGGTGGTCGGACATTGTTTAGGTGAGTAGCTTGCCATTGCTATATTGGTTTCATTCTTATGCTCTGGTAGCAAACAATTATAGATTTTTATTTTTTTTTTCTGCTATTTTAATGTTTAGATTATTATGCCGGGATTCTGGAGGTGAGACTGAGTCTATGCTGCTTAATGAGACTGTACCACAATGGGTGATCGACATCACAGTTGATGTAAGTATTCATAATCCTCCAGACCCATACTGATTCATTATTTACAATAAAAACAATAAAAAGACATTCATTTAAATCATCATGGTTTTAAAATTATTGTAATTTGCACTAAGCGTCCACGCAGACTTGGGATTTGAAACACCAGCTTTTTATTAATTACCAAATGCAATGTCCAAGCATTCTTACACAAGTTTCCATGTTTTATTTACCATTTTGTACCTAAAATCTTTATAAAAGCTAAAGAAAAAGACCTTAGTTTACCCCCAGATTTGGTTCCTTGTAACTATAATAGTTCTTTTTATTATTGATGCTATTTTCTTGTTTAACCATTTATTCTGCTTTCAGAAAAACATGCCGAAATTCAACAAAATCCCCTTCTACCTTCAGCCTCACTCTTCATCTGGAGCCAAGACATTAAAAAAGTAGGTCGCTAAAGGTTACTGATTTGAAACCACACAAGCTACATGATGGAGACACAAATCACACATGATGATTTTAAACTCTCTTCATGCTCACAGTTCATATCGTTATGTTTCAACTGTATGTAGGGATCGCCTGTCGGCGAGTGACATGCTGCAGGTGAGAAAAGTGATGGAGCATGTTTACGAAAAGATTATCAACCTGGACAGTGAGTCTCAGACGGGCAGTTCCGCTGGGGAAAAACCCAATGAACAGAAAGAAGAGGAGGACATGGCAGTACTGGCAGAGGAGAAGATTGAGCTTTTGTGTCAGGACCAGGTAAAGTCTATTAGCACTTTGGTATCAAAGATAAAATTCATTTATTCAGTTTTTATGTAATATTATTTAAATGTATTTTTGGTTACTATTAACATTTTGAATATATATGGACAAAATTATTAAGACTTACCTCTTTATTACTAAAGTCAGATGTTTAATTCAATCTTTAATTCATGGATTTGACCATGTATTTCTGGTAATTATGTCCTCTCAACTTTGTGGAAACATTTTGGGGAAGGCTATTTTCTGTTCCAGTATGTGCCATCAAACACCTATGTTTTTATATCATAAACAAAGATGAATAGGCCATATATTTCATAATACATTTTAAACATAAAAGGGCTAAAGCTCTTGTAACTTCAAACATCTGTATATCTAATGTGGAGGTATCCCAATACTTTTGTCGAAATGTTATGTCACTTCTGGCAACATTAATGTAATCTGATTCTCGAAGTGCTTAATGTTTAATCTTTTCAACGTGATTGGGTTTTATGATTTTTATAAGTAAGAAATCTGACCTTTAAGTTGACAGGCATGGATTTAATGTTTATTTATTAAAAAGTCATATTTAAGTTAGAGTAATTGATTAATTTCCACACTACACTTTTTTTTTCTTTTTTTTCCTGAAATGAACCTTTCATTAAATGTTTATCGTTCAGCATTATTAGCAGCTCTGAATAATCCCAATATGATTTGTTTTTAATTAATCCTGGATTTCAGTCAAATTCATTCTTACTTTTCTCTAAAAGGTTCTGGATCCTAATATGGATTTGCGAACTGTAAAGCATTTCATTTGGAAGAGTGGTGGTGATTTAACACTTCACTACAGACAGAAGTCCACATAAAGGAGTAAGCATAGTGCTATATATCTACAGTTCTCATGGACATCTTGGAACTTTACACTTGTGCACCCAGTGGTTCTCTGTGTCATTTTTAACGGGGCTGGATATATAAAGCTACACTTTCACCGATGGCAGTTTCAAACTCAACAGACCATGTGAGTCCCTCACACTCACCATGCAGCAAGTTCGAAATAAAAGAAAGAAGACTACTGTAAACATTTACTTTATAACTGGGGGTTGTACATTTTAAAGTTTATTGTTATTATTTAAATTTGCCTCTGTTTTGTGTACATTTTGAATTTTTATTGACTTTTTTTTCTTATATGCACTACATGTTTAAATTTGTGCCCACCACGTTAAGTATATACATTTCTGACATATTTGTTGTAAATAAATGTGCTTATACATGTAGATTTAAAGATTTTAGTCTAAATGAATTGAGATATGCTTGATTTAAAACCAGTAATGAATATTTCAATTCCACGTTGTAGAGTCTGGAAACTCTTTTGTGGAGCACTTTTTTTCCCCCATCATCATGTCTCTTTTTAAGCAGGCACACTTGTAGTCATTGGCACTGCTATTTTGACCATAAACTATACATCAACATTTACAAAAATACTAGCATCAATATATTTGCTATTTCTGAATAGTTGAATAATTTCTATTTAATTAATGTCACTTTTACCTTTTATGAGATTTGTCTCATGTAATATTTAAGCCAGTTCTGGAAGAGCTGTATTCAAATTGAACTGGTTTTATTATTTAGCCTATGTTAACTGCCTCTCCAGCCACTAGAGGGCAGAAAAATCCTGTCAAGTTTACAAACAATAAAAGGTAATAAAACATCAATATCAGATTTGGGTTTAGCAATAATTGTGTGTGCGAATAAACCATATTTTAAGAAAAGCTTGAACAAATGAAAAATATGATCAGAGAAAGAAAACTTGTTAATTTGCTTGAACTTTTATCAAACAATTGGTTTAAAAAAGATTTTCATTTTTTAATTGTATTTAACAGCTACTATTAACTAAAACAGCTTTAGTATAAACTAAATTTAGAAACTGATGCCTGCAACACAATCAGAAGTTGGGACAGCAGCGAATTGAACTGCTCTGGAATATTACACAATTATCTTTAATTGTATTTAACAGCTACTATTAACTAAAACAGCATTAGTATGAACTAAATTTAGAAACTGATGCCTGCAACACAATCAGAAGTTGGGACAGCAGCGAATTGAACTGCTCTGGAATATTACACAATTATCTAGTTAGCTGGTAACTGGTGAAGTTTCTCAGCAGTGTTTTTCATCATTTATAAAATACAAAGAAAACTTGAAGGGAATCACTACCAAATGTGTGTGATTATCGATCCTTGCATGGTATTGTTTGGGTAAACTATTTTCAGATTGTGATGGCACACACATTTTAGTCAGATTAAAGAGATGCAAAAATATGAAGGGATTTTTTTTTTTTATCTCCCCATTCCAGAAAACACCCAGTTTTAAAAAGCTGGTTATAGGCTCAGGGTTACTCAGGAGCTAGTGCAACCTGAAACTTTATTATACAAAGTGGAGTGTTAAAATATTCAAACCTATTATATTAATTTTACACAAACATTTAAGTTTTAACATTTAAGAAAAAAAACAAAACAATAGAAGTTGCAGCAATTGTGCTAAAATAAACATCCCGAGCAGTGCATTTTCTGAAAATTTGATAAATTGCAATTCATCATCTACTTATATTCCAGCAGGACCATGCTGGGAATTTTACAAGCATTACAACAGTGGCTTTGTAGACCTGGAGGATAAGTGCTTGACTGGTCTGCCTGCAATCTGATTCTTTCTCTGATTAAAAATGTATGGCACATAATGAAGCTAAGAATCATATGACTGTGATGGCAGACTGTATATAGGAAATATTATACTTGGGAAATCATGTTTATTCAATTCCCAAACTAAAGGGTTAATAAAATGTGATGTGACTCACTGAAAACTGAAAATATGTGTTCGTGTGTAAGAGAGGGAAATGGAATCGGTGAATAATCACTAAATCATCGAATATTTAAAATGTTTTATCCACTCTCCTGGTGAGAGGTGTCTAATCTGTAAAATCGGAGTTTACAAACATTTATGAAAGAATGGGTCATTGTCAAGAGCTCACTGAATTTAAGTGATACTGTAGGATGTTTGTGAAGTTTTGTTCTGCTCTAGCTATTCCACAGTTAACAGCTACAAAGTGTCGGCTGTTGTGAAGTTAAGGAGTAAGCTCGGAGTGCATCAACACTAACAGTTTAATTTGCAAACCTTCTCTAAATTTAATATCACAAAACTGCCAGGAGTTTCATGGCATAGGTTTCCCTGGCCAAACAGGTGCATCCAACACATCGCTAAACACAATGCCATGCATTCGGTGTCATGGTGTGAAGCACACTGGACCCTGGAGCTGTGGCAATATGTGGTTTGGAATGACAAATTGCACTTTTCTCTCTGGTGATCTAAAAAATATGTCTGGGTTGAGCAAAAGCCAGAAATGCCTAAATGCAATTTGACAACTTTAAAGTGTGGTGGATGAGTGATAGTTCTGTAAAGGATTTTTATAAAGGCTTGTTTTAAATCAAAACCACCACTCCCCAATTCATCATTATGCGCACAGCCCTTTCACCCAACATCTGTGTCTGACCTTAAGAATTTTCCTCTGGATAAAGATCTAAAAATTTCCATGGACATGCACATCCAGAATCTTATAAATAATATTGAAATTTGTTATCACTGCATTACAATTGTTTTTTTATTCTTAATGAACATTTGTGTGAATATATTGAAAGGTTTGTTCTTATTAGTCCCAGAGATGTTCTGTAGCATTGAGGTCTGGAGACTGAAGGCTAGATAAGCAGGAAGAAAATCTTCTTGGAACCAACCCTTTACAATATGATCTAAAAAGTGTTTCTGCTTTAGCTTAATCAGCTGTCATAAAGGGATGAATGAATGGCTAGGATAATGTAGGGCTTTTATGTCTTTGAATGTCAGTGGAAATTCATGCTTGCACAGAGAAGACCTGTATCGCACCAACAGGTATGATGCTAAGTAAAAGGTAAGTCTGTCTGCAATTGCAGTGCCATGATATTTTACTACCTTTCTCTCGATCAACACAGATTAAGCTTCAGTACCAGCAGTCATTTTATAATCAGGTTCAGAATAAAAAAACAAAGCAAATAAATGCACTCAAATGCAAAAGAGTACTGTATGACAGTATAAGTAGATAGTGCTTACATTGTTACAGCAGTAATTAAATGTCCTATTTTTTTTCTCTTTATAGCACACACAGAATCTGTGATACTTCTATAAGTGGTTGCCAAATATTCAGTGTATCCCAAAAAATGTATACTCTTATAAAACATTATACTCATATCTTTTCATCTCTCTCTTTTTGTTAAGACCCTTCGACTGTAAACAACCACAATAATACATTTTAAGTTCAAATGGCAGTGAAGTGCTTCCAGCTCGTAAATTTAAGTTAAATTTAGGTTAAAAGGTCTAGGAGATCAGGAAAACTGCAAAATTGTAAATTGTAAACACTTACACACGTTCTTTAATTGTGTGTTAATATTAAACATGTTCTTGGCCTGTGTTAAATTAAGAAGGTGAGTAAAAATACAATGTCTAAAAACTGCTGAGCAGCATGTGGAGCAGATCATATTCCTTCACTTTTAACTTCTTGATCCTTTGATCTGCTATGGCATTCCCAACTTTTTAAATGTTACACATCAAACTTTGAACTGTTTGGTGATAATTGTTTAAATGGGACAAGTCACCAATAATTCATATGTTTTAAGTTTTACAGGATATGCCTCATGTTGCTGTTCAATCATTTTCTTTTGTCATTAAAGTGGTTCTCCAAAACTGCTAGTACATGGCACACCTTATACTAGTTATTTTCTGTATATTTTAAGGTAAACTTTGTAGGTTTTGATGGCATCTAGTAGTAAATTGCAGATTCCCTCGAGTTCAACGCTCACTTTGCTTTTATAGATGACAGCTGCACAGTGCTCCCTCAACATTTGTTTTGGACAAAGAACCCATCATGTCTAAGATCCTTCTCCATCAGATGTAACCTTATCTCTATGTTGAAGACTGCAGCATGCGTCTTAGCAGTCTGGAGTGTGCTATCCGCCTACTTTAAAGTGAGTCCAAGCCAAAGAGTGGATCTTTTTCCAATTTTCCAACTGTGCTCTTAAACGCTTTGGTGACTTTTCTGTTGTTTTTTTACTCTGTTTTATAATATGCACAGAAATTTAATTCATAATGTTTTAAAAACTACATAATTACACAGATAATAATGATTTGCTCCGGAACCTCATATTTATTTACAAATGATTCAATTAGGGGGCAATTGGTTTCTTTGATTTACCCATCAGCATGTCTTTAGAATGTGAGAAGAAGCAGAGTAAGCTGAGAAAACCTTTTGGACTTTTGATCACATAAAACAGGAATGGAATCGAGTCCTTGCTTTGAGACGGTATCTTTTTGTACTGTATTTAGTTAATACAAGTGCAGCAATATGTTTTCATTAAAGACAGAGTTCTAAATAGAGCTAGGAATCTGAGTGATGGTGATGAGCTTACCAGGAGTCAAGGCAGTAAGAAAACAACAAAATCTTTATTTGAAGGTTAGTTAATCCTAGTCGCTCAGTGGTTAAGGTGCTGAGCAATCAATTTAAAGGTTGAGAGGTTTAAATTCAATAAAGTGAACAATGTGAGTCCTTGAGCAAGGCCCTTAAATTTCATTACTCCAGTGATGCTGTATCATGGCTAACAATATAAGTCACGTATTATATAAAAGACATATTATATATCTGCAAACATCCTATTTGGGGCAGTTCATAGGAACCAGCCTTGTGAGCTGAAGGTTCCCGGTTTGATTACCAGTCCCACAAAGTATTATGGCTGAAGTGCCCTTGGGCAAGGCACATAACCCCAATTACTCCCCGGGTACCTACAATTGCCAGCATCCAGATTTGAATCCTGATCGGCGTGGTGTTTTCATGTTCTCCTCATGTCAGTGTGAGTTCTCTCCGGGTTCTCCAGTTTTCTCCCGCAGTCCAAAAACATGAATTCAAGGTAAATTTTCTGCTCCATATTTCCCCTATACAGTGTATGTGCCCTTCCCCCAACCCTGGCAGAGGGTTATGCAGAAAATAATGGGATGAGATAATATTCAATTATTCTTTCATTCACTTAATTGTTTTGAATGAATTATTATCAGTGTTTAATGACTGTCTAGTTTATGCTGATCTGTTTATTTTATCAATTTTTCAGGGAAACATAAGAACAGCTACCAGTACCAGTACTGGGTGATTCTTCTGTAAGGATAGAAGAGGTAAGTTCCTTCCGTCCTTCATTCATTCATTATCTTCTACATTTTTGCAGGGGGGGATTTCCACATGCCCATCTAGGGAAGAACATTTCGGGCGCTGGGCAGCTACACCCACGACATCTATCACTGAGCAAACTCGGTCTCACCGACACAAACACACACTATATGGGGCAATTAAGAGCATTCAATTTACCTCAAATTCATGGTTTTGGGCTATGGGAGGAAACCAACGTGGACCCAGGTGAAAACAAGGAAACTCCACTCAGATCAGGATTTTGTACCTGGATCCCCAGCACTGAGGCAAACGTACTAACTGCTAAGTCACCATGCTGCCATAGACGTAAGTTAAGGGGGGAGCGGGGGAGGGGGGGTTCCCATGCCCATGCCCATCCACGGGAGAAAGTTTTGGGCGCTGGGCAGATACACCCAGAACAGGGCATCCAATCTATCACTGGGCACTCACACACACAAACACACTCTATATGGGGCAATTTGGAGAATTCAATTGACTTGATCCATGTTTTTGGATTGTGGGAGGAAACTTGAGAACCAGGAGGAAACCCACGCGGACACAGGGAGAACATGGAAACTCCACCCAGATTGGGATTCGAACTGGGAATCCCTAGCGCTGAGAGGCGAACGTGCTAACCACTAAGCCACCGTGCCGCCCCGTGTACAAACATATTGCACATACCTGACATTACAGGACATTATGACCAGGCATGAAGCTAGATAAAATCTTTAGATTTTTTGGTTAATGTTATCGTCTTAATAAAATGTTCTACTTTTATCAGCAATCTCATATTATTATCTTTTATGCTGTTGTTTGCTATGAGTCAGGACCATTGTACAGTACTGGAATTGGCTCAGCATTTGATAAAATGCAAGCGCAGAGAGAGTTCAATAAATCATAGAGATGGCATCAGATCAAACCAGCAGTAATACATTCAATATGTATTCTGCTTTGTATATAAAATGTATGCATTAAATGAATCACTTCTAGTTTAATTCCTCCAAGATAACACTTATTTCAACATTTTTAGTTCTTTTACAGCATATTGATTTACTTACTTAAAACTACTTCACTTAAAATTTATATTAAGAAGTATAGCCTCTACAACAGTTTAGCATCTACTACATAGTATTGATTGATTAAATGTTGTCATCCCCTTTGTAATCAAACCGTACATTAGCGCAGTGAGGCTTATAAGAGGCTGCAGCTAAATTAATGCTAAGGTGTTAGTCCTTCCCGTAGTATTTGCAGTATGACTTCCGTTATCCTCCTGCTTATTCTTGCTGCTGAGGATCAGACATCAACAAAACATGAAAAAATGTATTAATCTATCTTAATAATACTTAATCTTAATAAACATACCCTAATAACATGATGGTGCAATGGTTAGTTCTATCGTTGTTAAAGAAAGTCTCATGATTTCCTGGTTAGGCAGACAAACTCTGTGGAGTGTTCGTGTTTCTCCTGCATTGGTATGCATGTCTTTCAGAAACTGTGACTGTCAGTTCAATTACTCCTAGAGATGTGAGGAGGAGTCTGGGTGTGAGGGACATGCTTGTTTGCTGTCCTGTGATGGACTGTTGACCTGTCATCTGTGATTCCTTGCCTTTTGACATATAAGTGTGAAGATGGGCTAACCCACCTCTCCCCACAACCACAATAGGGACAAGGGATAGGTCTTTAAGCCTTGGCTGTTTTAAATTTTGTAACTTTATACAATACTTATCTGGGAATACATTCTTAAGCAAACATGCATTCTCATCCACAGATTGTAGATTTATGTTGATTTTAAAGTTTGGGAAGAGTACTGTAGCCAGGTAGTGGTTTTACTTACTGAACATTAAAAGTTTACAAAGAATAAAATAGTAAAAATAGACATGGTGACAACAGCACTGCACAATACCTTGGGATTTGTGTATATAAATTTTTGTGTATGAGACTTTTGACCTCACAGCTGCCATAAACATTTTTTTTAGCATGTATTAAAAAGGATCCGTGAGATTTTATACAACACGATTCAATAAAAAAGGAAATAAATCTTATACTAATATACATTAAAACCTAAAAATTTGTACATCTACAAAATAAGATAGATTTTTGGATGAGATACTCATAGAAAAGTGGTGTTTCTGGTACACTCCAGTGTAATATAAAAATAATAATTAAATGGCTTCAGAAAACTTTTTTTTCATAATTGTTGTTTTAGAGGTAATTAACAATTAAAAATAAGAGAAGCTACTATAACGTATAGTCTAGCTGCTGCTAAATGCAACTTCCTTTGGCTTTTTGGCTTTTCTTAAGAAAAAAGTTACTCCCCCAGACGTAAAGGTAGTGTGCTTAGACATGTAGTACATTTAAAATATGCACTTTTGTTATTACGTTTTGGTAAATTTAAAACTATTGTCCAGAAATCTTGTCTTTGGGTGAATGTCATAAATATTGACATTTCGTTTTTTAATGAACCAGAAATGTTTATGTTAAATGGTAATGTTAAATGCTAATGAATATGTTTCACAATATTTTTAAAATATTTTAGTTTTGTTTTTTATTTGTGAATTTTGTTTTGTCTATTTGTGTGTTATGTTGCTTTGAGAGCTATTAACAAATAGCTTTCATATTTATGATTGCTTTGTAATGTTTTAATGAAAGATGGTAAAAAGTAAATGTGTGATGGAGAAAAGGAGAGAAATACTGAGGGGAGGGGGGGTTGTGACAGAGGAAATGATGGTGTCATGATCTCTTCACTACCTGTATTATAACGGATTTTTAGACAGACTTTTACAGACTGGACACCAGACTCAGCGTCTTACAGCTCTTGTATGTCGAGAAAGCCAAATTAAAAGTAAGTGTTTTCACATTTGTTTTACTAGAAAATGCTACAAATTTAATTAGGCCAAATTTTATTTGAATTTAAACATAAATTAAAATTTTATATAATATACTGTTATCATTAAATTCAACAGAATAAATTAAAATCCTTATAGTCTTTATTAACTCCTAATAAACATTGTTCTAAACTTTAGATCTTTACAATAAAGACCTAAAGTATTTGGCTGGGGTTGTTTATTTGCCTCTTACTTCTCTCAGATGTCAGGCTCACAGGATCATTCTTCCTCTCTTGTATTTTCATCCCATAACCATACACCTTCTTCACTGGTCGCCAATGTCTCAGCTCCTGATTCCACCACTCCGAGTCCAGGTCACATTCATCACATGGACGGAGGACCATACGGCCAGTCAGTTGGTGTTTCAGGGCCAGGCCTGTCCAGAACTAGTAAGAGTGGAGAGTCGATCATGGGCTTGGGGTACTTGGCCTATTCTGGCTGCTCAAACTCAACCACTTTGGAGAGACCATCACAACACAGTAATATGATGCAACAGGTACAAACAATAAATGCAGTTTTTCTTTTTTTGTGCAATGGTTTATGCATGCTGGATGAACTGATGTTACTTTTGTTGTATTTACTCTGTTCCATGAATGTGCCCATATGGTAAAGGAGTTCTCCCAGTTTCTTCTTCCTCCTCCCCCATCAACACTTCGCCAGTCTGGGCAAAAGAGAGGGCTGAGCAAAGACAGTATTGAATACAGAATGAGGCGTGAGCGCAACAACATTGCAGTAAGGAAGAGCCGTGACAAAGCTCGCCGACGTATCCAGCTCACACAGCAGAAGGCTTTGGAACTGCAGGAGGAAAATCACAGACTACTGCTGCACATTGAACAACTTAGCCATGAGGTGGATGCATTAAGGCATTATCTATCACAGCGCCATATACAGGGTAAAGTGGAAAACAGAGGTGTTGAAAACTGTTGAGTGTTGATAGGGACTGCATCATCTACATTTGATTAATGGCTTTATTGAACTATTAGACTCATAAAACTTGAATTAAAAGGCAGTAAAACAAATATGATGGCATTTAACAGTTTTTGGCATGTAGCGTTCCTAAAAAAGCTTTAACTTTTTCTTTCTTTGGACATTGATCTTGTTAGTTAGAAGGTATAACTGTATTGTACATTTAAATATGTAATATGTTGTTTAAATGTAATGAAATATCAGTGGAGTTAGAGGGTATATGGGTAAAGTATTGTTTGCAAAATGAGAAGTTACCGTATGACAAAAAATATATCCTGTCAATAATCGTAACAACATTTAGATAACCATGTTAAATTTAAAATGCTTGAACATTTTTTTTAACATTCACCAAACAGCTGATCCCATTATACAAGAGAATCTACAAATGATTATTGTATTTTGTAATTTGTTCGTATTTATTAACCCATAGTCATAAACTGACTATGAAAGATAACTAGTTGTCCACCAGTACAATAAAAAACGTATAAAAAATACTGCTGACATAGATATATGCTTTGTTTAAAATAAAAACAATTTTAATAACTTCAGTCTATCAGTCTTTTCGTTAAATGCTTCTTCCACCCAGAAATTCAGATTACCAAATCGCTTCATTTTATTTAAGTACAATGTTTAACTAAAATCCTAAATCTGGTGAAGAGATGATAAAATTATTTTGGTTTGGACTTTGGTTTGAACATGAAAAAAGAAAAAAAGGAGCCAGTACAGAGCACAAATATGTTTTATTTTTGCATTTCCCAAGTAGGTCATATTGAATAAATTAAAAACATCTATGTGTTCATGTATACATGAATGTGTAGAAGATATGTTATTTTAATTTCCCAAATTAAAGCAGTAAAACATGGAATTTGATCAAGAGGTGCCAAAACATTTAAATGGTGCATTTCTGATGTGTGGAATATTGCAGAACTATATTTCCTGTCATATTCTGTTCCTTTACATAATTAAGATTATTTAGTTAGTGCGTGGGCGGCACGGTGGCTTAGTGCTTAGCACGTTCGCCTCTCAGCACTAGATTCCTGGTTCGAATACCAATCTGGGTGGAGTTTCCATGTTCTCCCCGTGTCCGCGTGGGTTTCCTCCGGTTTCCTTCCACTGTCCAAAAACATGGATCAAGGTCAATTGAGTTCTTCAAATTACCCGATATAGAGTGTGTTTGTGTGTATGTCTGTGTGAGTGAATGTCTGCCCAGCGCCTGAAATATTATCCCCTAGATGGGCATGGGGAACCCCCCGTGACCCTAGTATAGGATAAATGGATGGATGGATAGTTAGTGCATCATAATTTCCTGTTTTACTTGAGTACAAATATAAGGTGATGGATGTACTGTAAGCCGAAGTTAAATTAATCATTTTGAGATCGATATCAGAAAAAACATGTAACATTAAAAAATGTAAGAAAATAATCAATACAATTAGATTTGGGTGTAGAGTGTATAACTATGAAGACCTCATGCACAATGAGAAGGACAGGTTTAGTTAACAAAAAACCTAAAGGTTACTGATAGGAAATTGCAGACAGTAGTTGGGGCCTGAATTCCAAACATTCCTCCAAATTTTGTTTAAAAGGTTTACCAGCATTAGCGAACTCAAGCGAATTTAGTTTTGCAAAATTGCTGCAAATGTTTATGGTACTCATGCAGGAGGACCTGTGACGTAGTGGCTGTTTTTCTCTGAAGTTCCCTAGTCAAGCTGAAAAACATGGCATTTCTGACATCCACACAATGCAGAACCGCTGATCTTAACTTAATGGAGTAGTCAATGCACTAAGGAGGAAAGACAACAATCATTAATCTTGGAATGTAAAGGGCTTTTACTTTTTTAATATATTGTTTATTAAAAGTGTAGAAATAAATAAATAATGTATAAATAAAATAGTTTTCCCTTTTTCATGTACATGTTTTTTTTTGACATGTATTAGACATGTTGCAACCATAGTAGTTCACATTTATTTTGTGATTCCATTTTTATTTGTCTAAATCAGTAACCAGTCAGCTATCGAAAGACTACGCGTTCTGTGAAATAACAAAATTTCAGATGAACACTTACCAGCCACTAGGGGTGATACAATTACAAATTTTGATGGTATGATTATTGTCTATGAAATAATCATTATTATAATATAATATAATAATTATTATTCAATAATTAACTTTACCAAAGAGCCAGAAATCTATTATTTATTTAATAATAGTTATTATTTATTTATTTATTTATTTATTTATTTATTTATTGAATGTAAACACAAAATAGCATTTTGTTAACGAAAATATACAACACAGGGCTTTTGCTGAATATTAACAAATAATATAAATTCTTCGGTGAGAAGAAAGTAAAAAAAAAAATCTGTGCCCTTTAAAGTACCTATTAATATTCATTTGAAAGAAAACTAGGTTTTTCCTTTAAGGACAAAGTAAAGAGACAAGGGTGCTTTAAGAGACAAGTGGAACTTTATATTAGTTCCATGCGAGTTGCACCAATTGGTCTAAAAATCTGTTTACCAATATATATTTTACTTATGAATCTCTCCATTACAATGTTGAGGCACTCTTACAATTAACCAATTTTAACTTTTTTGATAGCGATGAATTGCAACAATGACCAATTCCTGCTGATCACTTTATTAAGTACATCAATTAGTTTTTTACTGTTTTCTGTGTTATCCGAGTCTTGCTTACTTTAAATGAAGATGCGCTTTGTAGTCCTACAACTAAATATTGTAGTCCAACTGTTTCTTTACATATTTTGTTAGTCCACTTTAGAACTCCCACATAGCAGGTAATATTTGGGTAGTGAATGCTTTTTTACACTGCAGTGACATTATCATGTTCATAAATTTGTGTGTAAAAGTTTTAAAAAGATTAACAAAAGTTAGTTGGCACTGTTAGCAGTGCTGTTGTATTTTTTAAAGACCTCAGAGACCCTGCTGTACTGAACATTTTACAGATCAACACTGTCCATCCATCAGCATACTAACGTCAGGTGTCAACTGAATGCACTGAATGACAACAGTATTTAAAAACTGACAAATTATTAATATAGTATAAAATATCACTGAATGTGTCTAAAGATTACAAAATGTGTTTTGTTGGTATAATCACAATTTAATACAAATAAACAAAATATTTATAATCACCCAGTTATTTTTCATTTTTCTGACAACTATTATCTTTATGTCCCTTTACCTCGTCTAAACCCACTTGCTAACTGACACGATGACACAGGTTTCTGGGTAGGGAAGAATGGGAGGCCCATCACTGGTGGGACGGGTAGGATTTCATCATTATGTGGGACAGAGAGCTGAAGATAGCATCAAGAAACATGGTCTTCCTGTGGCTGCCACTGCAGACAGAGGGCACACTGATAGCGAGTGGGAAGTGGACATGCCTGTTTTGTTTTTTTTAAAGCATATATGAATGGCTGTGTTTAAAGCTTATCCAGTGCTACCAGCCTAAATCATTCGCAGGCAAGGGAACAAAAAAACAAGGGTGCATATGATGATGATAATTCTATGCTGTAACTGTCACCAAGTTGTCACTTTAGAGAAACTTCAAGGCACATTAATGCCCATAGTCTAATGAAAAGAAAACATACATGAGGATTTAAAAATAAATGTTATTTATAAGAAATGAAATTATTTGAAAAATAAGTTGAAATTTTAAACATTATTTAGCTTAGCAATTGTATATAAAAGCAGTATTTTTAAAAAAAAAAAAAGGACGCACATGCCTTGGTGTGTTCACTTGTCATCTTAGGCAAAAACCAATGCATGAGAGCAGATGGCTGGGACTGATAACATGAAATTGGCAGGCTCCTACAAGTAACTTTAGAGGCAGTGCAGGGAGTAAAAAAACTGCAAGTGAACAGGGAAGAAATTAATTTTCACCAATTCTCAAGCACAAGAGTGTAACAAATGTTGCTGTATGTGTTGAAATGAATTTGTGCTTGAATGTTTGTGTTGCACCATTGCTGTGTGTCTATGGGGCAATATGTGGTTCCAGGCCTGAAACATGGCCACATGATTAGGAAAGACAATGTTTCAGCTCAGTCCCAAACATCTCAAACCCGATGTTTCTCAACACCTAATGACCAAGAAGGCACAGTTATTAAAATGCCTATCTGAGTCCTGAGAAAGTGTGACCAAACCAGAAACATTTAAAGTGCAATTTAAGGCATGAAAAGAGTCTGTAAGTAGCCTATGCATAGGTGGTAAGAATTTCTTTTATGTTTGCATCAATGTATCTGGTGTAATAGATTATCATGTACTAGTCATTACCTATAATACAAGTTTAAAACAGAAGCAAGCATAAACATATTGGTTTATTGTTTGAAAGATGACAATTTTAGACTTTAGTACAGTTACAAGTAATATAACAAGTAACAGAAGTTATGATAGATAGTATTCCTCCTATGGACAGGAAACATATGAAACATGGATTCAATATGAATTGCCTGCTCTAAGTTGCCTCTACCTAAATTGCTCTTAAATAGTGTGTGTCTGTGTGTGTTTGTCTGTGTGTGTTTGTGTACCTTTGTAAGTAAGTGTGTGCCCAGCAAATAACCACCAAGGCATTGAGATGAGAAGTTATGATGTACTGAAATACCAAGCAGTCTGGGTCAATGATATTAATTTGCCTAAATATTAACTTTAGCATGGTCAGTGTCGTACATCTTTGTCTGTTACTGGCAAAATTTAGATTACTGTTGTTGCAACTACAAAATTTTTGACTTTAAGCCAGTACAAGTTTAACAGCCAGAACCCTTAAAAAATAGCACTAACATTATCATATATTAACATTATCATATTATATTATCATAACATAACGTCACAAAGTGGTAACAACAATTTGCCACTTTACATATCATAATGAAAACTATTGCTTTATTCAATACAAAATACAACAGTTCTATAGTGTACTGCTACCAGAATGTTGGTTTTAAAATCAATTACATTTTGTATGGCTGTTTTACGATTAACAGAAAACTGATAATAAATATCCCTCAGTGTTAAGAACATAGCTCTCCTAAATAATTCTGATCAGGTGACCAAGCCTTTGAACTCAAATGAACTCAGTGCTACCAGTACAAATTCGGTCTTATGTGCTGTTTGCTGAAAACTGAATATTACATGTTAATTTGGTTCCATCATCAAAATATAAAGCACAGGCCTTTGATGATGATGATTAAAGTTTTTTTTTTTTTTTTTTGCTTGGTTAATTTTAAAAGCAGAAGGAGGTCATTGCTGTAACAGCCAAATCCTGATTAGTGTACATTCTGAGCTGCTTTTCTGATTTAAGTTTGTGGCCTATTGGTCAGTTTGCATCTCCTTTAACCTTTTATTGTTAATGTGCTTCTGTCCACATACCTGCTGCTCATTGGACAATTTTAGTGTGTAGTGTTTCTTCTGTGGCTTTTAACATTCGGTTACAGATTCTTTACTTTAGGGCTCATATCACTCCACACTAAGTTTTATTATAATGTTAGGTTGATAAAACTTGGATGATGCAAGATGGCGACAACTAGATTTCTCCTTGATATGCTTCATAATGACACTTCTAAATCTGAAATATTGTTTTATCTGTTGTTTAAAAAACATTTAGATACCTCTCTCAAACCGTGTAAATACTCAATTAATATAAGCACTAAATTGTAACTGAACGATAATTAGGATTTTGTAAATGTGCGAATTATATTGCCAGTGCCATCAGTGTACAAGCTTTTTTTTCATTAGTGTTAGAAAGTCCCAAATTTGAACTGAAAATTTCTAATATGGTTATTTAGATGGATTTAATCTCCTGATCCTCTTACCTCATTCTATGCTAGAGTATTGCCATACCAGAACATAGCAGTTTTGTTGGGTGTGGTGCCAATGTTTTGTAGTGTTTCGAACTTTTACTTCTCAAACAAGAACACCCTGGGTTCGATTTTAGGGCAGGAAGGATTAAATATATGATAAAGATCAAAGCAATGGTGTTGGTCACTAAATGATCATTTTTAGGTTGTCAACAAAATTGCATACTGTTTACTACCTCGAAAGAATAAATTTGTAAATGACTGTTTACATTGAATTATACATTTGCTATAGCTGTAAACTCAGAAAAAAGCTTTTACAGCAAATGCTATTTAATATGTAATACCAGGGTAATTCCCAAAGGATTTATTCATCTGTATTTATTTGGTATCTTTTTTGTTTATTAACAGGCTACTGAAATTGTATTTCATTCATATGCTGTCAATAAAGAAATAGGAATGCTTAATATAGTCTTATTTTAGTAATTGTTTCTAGGAATGCACTTTATTTTTGATAGTTGTCATGACTGGTGTCTTTTGTGGTGAAGTCATATCTGATGTGGTTTTGCTATAATGATGTCTTGTAGCTATTACATTAAATATATCTTTTATTTTATTTATACTTATGTAGCTATAACTACTTAAGACGACCCTTTTTATTTTATTTTATTTTATTTATGCAGCTTTAACTACATAATTATAATATTTTTGTTGTATTTGTATTTTGTATTTGTGACTTGTAATGTTCTCATTTGTAAATCGATTTGGATAAAAGCGTCTGCTAAATGACTAAATGTAAATGTATGTAAATGTATTCATGTAGCTATAACTACTTCAAATAAAAGTTTTTTTGTTTTATTTATGCAGCTATAACTACTTAAATATTTTTTTGTATTCGTGCAGCTCGAAACTACATAAAATAAAGTATTATCTGTTGTATTTATGCAGCTTTGACAACTTAAAATCTATTTAAAATCTATTTAATTTTGAGGTAATGAATTGTGATACATGGTCTGTGACCAAAGGTTTAAATAGCGTGACGCGTTTACTTAGAGCGCCACTTAGTGGCCGCTAACTGAAATCGCAGCTTCGGGTGGAAATGTGGAAAAAAGTCCACCGAGCGGCTTCGAGGCTTTACGAGATTGGATGCTTCCGGACGGACGTTGTTCCGTTGGAGGGTTTTCCCTTTGCTCCTCCCGGAGAAAATCGCTAAAAGCTTAAAATGTCCCTGAATGACTGAGAGAAGCTGCTATTTAACGCGGGGGCTGTCTGTCCACAGTCCCGGTAGATGGACCGCACAGCAGCAGCCGCCTTTGTTCGGACCGGGAGGGCTTCTTCTCCAGTTGGACTACTCACGTCCTCGCCGTGAGCGCGGGCAGGCCACGCCATTAAAGATCCAGCGCCTGGGGGACGGTCTTTGGTGATGTGTTCGGATATAATGACCGACACGGCGGAAGACAGCTAGTAGGAGGCGCAAGGCGTGGGGAGGTAATGTGTTCCAAACGAGCCCTGCTCTCCTGAATTCCGCTCGCTTCCTGCAACCTGCGCCGCACTCGCTCCGTCTTTCAGCCCAGCTCAGCTCAGCTCAGCTCAGCCTGCAAATCAGCCCCGCGCTGGAGCTCTCACCGACCTACAGACGTTCAAACCGGAGGTGGGTCGATATGGCATTTCTGTATTGAACTGAATTCACTTTAAAGTGTGCGGATGAAACGTGGCAGTGTTTACAGTATAAAGTGTTTAGTGTGTTGACATCAGCGACAGTGCCGATCAGACGTTTCTACAGCTACATGATCATATAGTTTTCTAGGACACGTGTACCAGCTTGTACACTAGCATCCACATCCAGGCTCGTTTTAAGAGCTATTTAACATCTCTCATCTCATACAGTACTTTGTTTGTCGAATATGCTTCTTATGTAAGGCTGGAATACGTTCATCCAGCCGCTAGGTTGTACCAAGCATATAATTCTGCATATAACCAGCTGCGTTGTTACTAAGATACCGAAACAGACAATCTACAGTGTAAACGATCGTTTATAGTTTACTATTTAACCAACAGTGTGTTTTTTTTTTGTGTGTGTAGCTCAGTGTGGTGAAAAACAGATAGTTTGCAGTTGGGGAAGAGACCTGGAGCAGATCTGGTAATAAAAGGGTAATAATCCCCAAAGCCTTTATTCATCTGTTTTCAGTTGTTATCTAAAGTTTTTGTTTATTAACAGGCTACTGAAATTGTATTTCATTTATATGCTCGTATTAAATAAAAAAATAGTAATGCTTAATATAGTCTTATTTTAGAAATAATTTCCAGAACACACTATCTTTGATAGTTCTCATGATTATTGTCTTCTGTGGTGAAGTCATATCTGATGTGTTTTTGCTATAATGTTATCTTTGTGCCTCATAACTTCTTTAAAAAACATGTATTTATGCAGCTTTGATTTCTTAAAATATAACTATAATTTTGGCAGCACGGTGGCTTAGTGGTTAGCACGTTCGCCTCTCAGCGCTAGGGATTCCCGGTTCGAATCCCCATCTGGGTGGAGTTTCCTTGTTCTCCCCGTGTCCACGTGGGTTTCCTCCTGGTTCTCCGGTTTCTTCCCACAGTCCAAAAACATGGATCAAGTCAATTGAATTCTCCAAATTGCCCCATATAGAGTGTGTTTGTGTGAGAGAGTGTGTGCCCAGCGATGGATTGGCGCCCTGTCCTGGGTCTATATGCCCAGCGCCCGAGACGTTCTCCCCTGGATGGGCATGGGGAACCCCACCGCGACCCTAATATAGGATAAAGCGGGAGATAATGAATGAATGAATAACTATAATTTTTCTTGTATTTAATTATGCAACTACATCTACTTAACGTGTTAATATTATTTTTGTTGTATTTGTGCAGCCTTGACTATTTAAAATATATTTAACGTGGCAGTGTTAACAGTATGAAGTGTTTAGTGTGTTGACATCAGCGACAGTGCAGATCAGACGTTTCTACAGCTACATTATCATGTAGTTTTCTAGGACACGTGTACCAGCTTGTACAGTAGCATCCACATCCAGGCTCGTTTTAAGAGCTATTTAACATCTCTCATCTCGTGCAGTACTTTCTTTGTCGAATATGCTTCTTATGTAAGGCCGGAATATATATATATATATATATGTTGTACCAAGCATGTAATTCTGCATATAACCAGCTGTGTTATTACTAAGATACCCAAACAGACAATCTACAGTGTAAATCCTTGTTTATAGTTTACCATTTAACCAAAAGTGTGGTTTTTGTGTAGTTCAGTGTGGTGGAAAATAGATAGTTTGCAGTTGGAAAAGAGACCTAGAGCAGATCTGGTTAAGTTAAGGTAAAAAAATTGACCCTGGAATTAGTGCTGCAACTAACGATTATTTTGATAATCGATTAATCGGTCGATTGTTTTTTCGATTAATTGATGAATCGGATAAAAAAAATGTCTTTATTAAATAGGTCAATAAATGTCTGGTTTTGTTTACAGTATGAGTTTAAGGATCTAAGTAGCCCAAAGAGCAATTAAACACAAATCTCCACACACTGGCACAATATGTAGCATAGTGTGGAAAAACATTACACAAAATTGAGTAGCTCTATGTTACCTAATCCCCGTCTAAATGCAATTCATCCTCCCATAGAGTGCAGTGTCTTCACTCATACTTTGTCAGAAAATTAAAACGTGAAGCTTGATCATTAATTGCCACCATTATGTACAAGTTGTTTGTATTTATAAAGCACATTTAAACACTGCTTAAGCTACTTAAATGAAAATAAAAAGTAACACACCTTCTCCATCACTGTCATTATCCAGTTAACAACCAAAAACAGCATGAAGCGTTATGTTGATTCCCTTCAAAACTAAAGAAACTCAGGATATTGTAGTGATTTACTCTGCTGTTGCGCTCCTTCATCCTCTTCCATGACTCCAACATGTTTCACATATGCTGGAATTTGCTAATTGAAATCATAAACATAATTTACATAATAGTTAATTTGTGTGTTTTAAAGATGTAGAATAAAGGAATCACGTTATGTAAGTTAAATAAGTAAGTAGAGGGCAAGGTAGCTCAGTGTTTAGGGCGTTGGGCTGTCAATCTGAAGGTCGGGGGTTCAAATACCAGGTCCACTAAAGTTACCAATGTGAGTCCTTGAGCAAGGCCCTTAACCCTCATTGCTCCAGGGATGTTGTGATTAACCCTGTGCTCACCTTGTAAGTCGCTTTGGATAAAAGCGTCGGCTAAATGACCAAATGTAAATGTAAGTAAAAAACACCCAAAATATGCCAAACCTGCAAATAAAAAAGGTTGTATAAATCCTTGTCTTCCCCAGCGATAGATTGGCGCCCTGTCCTGGGTGTATCTGCCCAGCACCCGAAATGTTCTCCCCTGGATGGGCATGGGGCATGGGGAACCCCACCGCGACCCTGCTATAGGATAAAGCGGAAGATAATGAATGAATGAATGAAATCCTCTTCTGGACAGTCTAATGGAACGTTCTTAGCAACTTTGGAATGTTGAGAGTGGTGGTTGTCATATGAATAGAACTAAAAGAACATTACTTAGAACGTCAGATCAATTATGTTTGGATCATTTATTATCATTCAAGATTCCACATATATGCTCAGGTAAGAGATAAAAAGATACTGAGGCATCACCCACAAGATGATTAGGAATGCACTTATGATTAATTTTTTATCAATTAATGTAACAATTATTATTATTTTGACTTTTTTTTCTATTAGTTGTTTAATCTAAAGACTTTTTTGGAATGTGTTGGGAATTAAAATAATTTCTAATAATTTTAATAATCGGGGTGGGCATGATGGCTTAGTGGGTAGCACATTTGCCTCTCAGCACTAGGGATTTCCAGTTTGAATCCCAATCTGGGTGGAGTTTCCATGTTCTGCCCGTGTCCACGTGGGTTTCCTCCAGGTTCTCCAGTTTCCTCCCACAATCCAAAAAAACATAAATCAAGGTAAGTTTAATTCTCCAAATTGCCCCATATAGAGTGTGTTTATGTGTGAGTGAGTGTGTGCCCAGCGATAGATTGGCGCCCTGTCCTGGGTGTATCTGCCAAGCGCTTCAAACATTCTCCTCTGCATGGGCATGGGGAA
Organism: Corydoras sp. C115; assembly: GCA_019802505.1. Lineage (NCBI taxonomy): Eukaryota > Metazoa > Chordata > Actinopteri > Siluriformes > Callichthyidae > Corydoras > Corydoras sp. C115. The sequence goes on from JAFMOC010000028.1 coordinate 2,312,135, forward strand.
CCCCCCACGACCCAAGTAGAGGATAAAGCGGAAGATAATGGATGGATGGATAGAATTTTAATAATTCAAATAATTTCTTCAAAATGATAAAAAAAAAATATTGCAATATTTTCTTTAATTGTCATTTCTTAAACACAGTATGTGCGCTTAAGGGCATTATTCTGGAACAAAAAAGCCTTCGTATAGCTTTGCAGTAAAACAAAATCTGCAGGATTCCGTCAGAAAGCTGCCATCTTAGGTGTGCTTGAACTTTGGTTCTTTTGTGAAAAAAAGTCCTCCACACTGCTTTGCCTAATGCTAATATATAAATATATTATAGAAATATAAAGCACATAAAATAACAATAGTGGCACATTTTAAAATTAGTCTTTTGCTATCACTACCATGTTCTGAGATTTACTAAAAGTGAATCAATATTTTTTCAAAAACTTTAACTTAAATGATTAAATAACTTTAAATGATTAAATCATTTGGCTTAGTGGTTAGCACGTTCGCCTCTCAGCTAGGCGATTCCCGGTTCGAATCCCAGTCTGGGTGGAGTTCTCCCCGTGTCCGCGTGGGTTACCTCCGGGTTCTCCGGTTTCCTCCCACAGTCCAAAAACATGGATCAAGTCAATTGAGTTCTCCAAATTGCCCCATATAGAGTGTGTATGTGTGTCTGTGTGAGTGAGTGAGTGTGTGCCCAGAGATAGGTTGGCGCCCTGTCCTGGGTGTATCTGCCCAGCGCCCGAAATTTTCTCCCCTGGATGGGCATGGGGAACCCCCCCGTGACCCTAATATAGGATAAAGCGGAAGATAATGGATGGATGGATGATTAAATCACAGATGTAATATGTATGTTCCTGGTGTTTTTTCCCACATCGATGACTCTTTTAGACTGTCTTATTATATTTTGTGAGAAGCCTGTTATTTCTTTGATAAGAAAATACACACCTACTATCAAGACATATATATATATATATATATATATATATATATATATATATATATATATATATATATATATATATATATATATATACAGTAACCACAGTAGACACTTTAAACAAACACCTTGCAACATGAAACAGCTTTTGTATAAATATCCATTGATTCTATAATTATCTGTACATATTAACATATAGTGGACTGTAAATTTATATATATATATATATATATATATATATATATATATATATATATATATATATATATATATATATATATATTCATGCACAGATATCCAATTTTCTTTAATTCTCCTTAATTCCTCAGTTTTTTTATCGTGTTAATTTTTCTTCACTTTTGACTTATATTTTACTTATATTTTTAACAGTAATTCTGTTCATTCCTTTTGTATAGTCTGTTTGCTGTCTTGTCGATTTAGTGTATTGTATGTCATACATGTGTGCACTCATCAAGACAAATTTCCTGTAATTATTCTGATTCTGAGGCAAGATGGTGTGAGTTACAAACGGATTACAATTAAGTTTGATTAAAAAGTGAATGTTTTAAAAAAGACGTTTGAAATTTTTGCCACACCGTCCTATCCTGAGACAGTACAGCTAAAATTTTAAAGACAGTTCTGAAAAGATTCTGAAGAGCAGTGTTCATGCAAAATCAGACCTACATGACCACACATTTCTATTCCATAAAAAGACCTGTTTTATTAAAGGTTTTTTTTTATGTCAACCTCATTAACAATCATAATTGACTGAGAAACTTACATTAGGCATAAATGTTTATTGACGACTCTATTAAATGTCTTTAGACTGCCACGATAGTTAGGGTGTGGGATGATTGAAGGTTTTCATTCTGAGTACACTGATGTTACAAAGGTGGGCCATCATTGCTATAGTGTAACACAAACACGAAGTATAGAAATTTCTGAACTCAATTCATGGTATAACATAATTTAAAATAATCTAGTACAATAGATTATCTGAAGGATGTTCCAGGTGTGAAAAGCTTCTGTCTTCAGTCTCAGGTCAGAGCTGTATTGATTTTTTTAGAGCAAGACAAATAGTAGCTGTATATGTCTGTAGGGAGGTAAGTGCTTATGCAAGTGATATTATATCTTTTCATCATTTACTTACTGACAAAAAAAAATATCTTTGTATCTGTAATGTTTAATTCTGTATTCTTTCTCTTCCTTTCAGGACAGCATTTAAGAGTGTAAACCGGATTTCACTTCACACAGAAGAATATAAATCATCTTTAAACCATGATGCCACCTCCTTCTCCACTGCCCTCCCCTAGTCCTTGTCCTCCTCCCCCTCCCTCTCTGCCCTCGTCCCCTACCCCGTCCTCTCCTGCTCCCTCTACTCTTCCTTTGCCACCTGCGCTGCCTCCCACAGGCGAGGTGATGATCATGGCCTTGGGAAGGAAAAAGCAAAGGCTTTTCATTGCTCTGTCCATCCTACCTAACCTTTTCTTAGCCTTCCTACTCTCTTCTGATCCCCTTTTGACTCTGTCATCACCCCATCACTGCCACCTTCCAGTAACCAATCCAACAGCTGAGGAGCTTAATTCCTCACTGCCCTGGGAGAAGGGCTCTCGGGATGGTGACAGTGGGGGGCCTTCACAATGCACCCAATATATATTTGTCAATGGCACCCGGTCTGGTACAGAGGCCTGTAAAGATGGCTGGGACTTTAATGTCACAGAGGGCCTAAGGAATAACATCGTCACAGAGGTATACTGACTTCCTGCATTTGCTGTCTATTACATTTATAACAAATGTGCATGAATAATTATTAGGTTTGGGTTAAAAGATAAGGCCAACTTCTGTTGTCAGGGCTGAATGACATCAGAATGTTGAGCCAGCATTGTGATGCTTTAACCTCACACAATGCATACTGTTGTTCTAACCATATTTTAGTGATGCTTCTAATTTATATATTTGTTTGTTTGTTAATTAGTTGTTTGATCTGAAATAAATAAAAAAAAATGCTGCACATTTTATTTTGTCCAGACTATAAAGACATTTAGAATATTTTCATAAGTAAAGTTGGAAGAATTTCCATCCATTTATCTGTGTATTTAGTTACAATAGGGAGCATGATGCCTTTTATCTCTCTGCATTCAGCTTCATCTAACACCATGTATTTGCGTTGAACTATCCATAACTTTTTTGTGAGAAACACATTACGACTCACCTTCGTTTTTGGTCTTGACTACCAATCATTCTCATATGCTGCTCGTTCCAGTCCAGATCACAGGGGAAATATTTTCAACCAATCATTAAGCTCAAGAGTATGATTAATGTGAAGTAACAGAGCTGCAAAAACATATTTACTATAAATGTCTGCTATATGTCCAGCGATAGATTGGTGCCCCGTCCTGGGTGTGAGTCTGCCCAGCGCCCGAAACGTTCTCCCCTGGATGGGCATGGGGAACCCCACCGCGACCCTAATATAGGATAAAGCGGAAGATAATGAATGAATGAATGAATGTCTGCTATAAATCTGACATTGGGCGGCATGGTAGCTTAGTGCTTAGCACGTTTGCCTCTTGGTGCTGGGGATCTAGGTTTGAATCCCATTCCTGTGTCCATGGGGATTTTCTCCGGGTTTTCCAGTTTCCTCTCACAGGCCAAAAACTTTCAAGGGAAATTTCATTGGTACATTGGCTGTTCTAAATTTCCCCTCTATATTGCTTTCTGTCTGTGTGTGTGAGTGAGTGCACCCAATGTGTGTATCTGCTCAGTGCCCGAAACATGGCCCGAAACATGGGCATGATTCTCTGATTGATTCATTCACCCAGTTCATGCACCATGCTGTTTTGTGTTGTTTTAAGCTTAATTATTTACATAATATTACATCAATAAAATTGTTGTAAAATGTTACATAATGTTGCTTTAACAGATCGTAAATTATCAGAAATTGAATGCACTTTATTTTATTACATCATTTTCAATGAGCAGTGTCTACTAATTTGTGGCAAATAATATAAAGGTTGTAAATTCCACCTAAATACCACTTCTTTGACCAATATGTAGGTCATGTTAATGTATTGCTGCTATAATCATCAGTGACCAGTGCGACCAGTTCTGTCCAACATGGCAGCCTCCTAAAAGTGACCCACTGTTATGTATATATAAAAGGCTCATTGTAAAACATGTTTTCTTTGCCACAGCGTTGGTCTTGCTTTCATTTGCTTGTGGAATAATTTTCTGAACACTAATTACCAAACTGACCACCTCATCTTTAAAAGTACTTTACACTTCTTAGTCTGTCATTAGCAAAATTCAGCACAAGTATACAGAACTGTGCTGTTCACTAATTATTCTGTATTTGATAGAATTATTCTCTAAGATTTGTTGCTCTTGTTAGTAGACAGTGGTGTTTATTTAGATTGAATTTTTAGCATGTGTTTTCAACTACGGCTGCATAAGATGTTAACCCATGGGTGCAGTGGGAAACTTAAAAATAATTTACCTCATCACATCACTTAGCAACCACTATTGACATGGGGGTTGGAAGTTACACAGCCTTAAACAACCTGCAGTGACTAAAAGTCAGAGCATGTCATTTCTTTTCAGTTTATGAGCTATATTCTGTCACTTTTTTAGGGTGTGGATACAAAAAAATAAATAAAACAGCAAGGACTACATTCTTATGTGAATAGTATATGCATTGTAAACATATTTAGAACTTGTTTGATTAGTTTACACCCAGGTTTTTCCACATGCTTTGCATTCTACCATTTGTTCCAAACACCCTACTTAGAGCTGGGAATGTGTTTGTGTTTTAAGTAAGAATTTAATAGATTCTGTTTCAAAAATCCTTAAATTAATGATGTTTGTTTAGTAGATGATCTGCAGAACCAAAATTATATTGTTCAATATTTTTATTATTTATAAAACCTGTGACCTAAAATGATCCCCATATTTATTATGTATCTTTTGTATAATTGTAATGAAACTATAATTTACTTCAATGAATTTTGTCAATTGCTTTTTATAGATTTTCTCTTAAATGATGTTTGTCGTTCAGAGCAGCAGTGATATATCGTGCCATGTCGTCAGACCTTGCCCATTAGCTCACTTCCTGTCTGGTCCTGTGTGTTCTTGGCAGTGGGATTTGGTGTGCACTAAATACTGGCTGGTCCCAGTGGAGGAAGGCTGCTTCATTTTGGGTATCCTTATTGGGTGCTTGACCCTTGGATATGCTGCCGACCGGTAAGATAATAGTTTAAGACAACTTTTTGTTCGACTGTTTAAATTTTAAATGACATTTGTAAACATGCAAAAAAAATGTTAATTAGAGGCTGCTGGACAATATGCAATCTGTTTTATATGGCATATAATTAGGAAATTGTCATCCATGTAGAGTCACATTGTCCCCCTGGTAAGTAGTTCAAGAAAGAACCCCAAGGCTGGTTAAAGAAATGACAAAGGATTTTTTTATTTTATTAACAGAATTATGAAGAAAGACACTGTAACGGAGGCAGGGGGGGGTCATGAATTGCATTTAACAGCACAGGCTGTTAGGCTCGAATCTGCAGTTTTACACTATGGACATAACTTTACAATATTCCTTTTACATACACATCCAGTGTCCATGTCCCACCAGTCCTGCCTGTTGATAGAATTTCTCTCCCTCAGGCATTTGATGTTCCTGGTTTTAAAGGGCGCACACCAATGATTAGATGAAGCTGTGTCAAGGGCAATAACTAAGCATAAACATAAAAGTCCATCACTGACAGTTTTACAGACTTTTTTTCATTACTTACCCCCCCACATAGACACACTCACATAAACACACACACTGCATGGGGCAATTTAGAGCATTTAATTTGGAAACCAGCGAGGAAACCAGCGAACCCAGAGGAAACCCACACACACACGGGAACAACATGGAAACTCCACCCAGATTGGTATTTCAACCTAAGAGGCGAACATGCTAACCACTAAGCCATGGTTCTGCCCGTAACTATAATCGTACAACCACCTTTCAATTACATAAGGTCAAGTCAGCATTTTTTTTTAAATACATGTATGTGTGTTTGTTGGCAGTCCTGTTTTTAAGTGTTTGGTGAATTTACACTGGTTTAATAGTTAATTTGGATTTATATTAAAGCATAAATGTTCTAATCCTGGCTCTACCAAGATTCATTTTTCAAATCCTGTGCACATTTGTTAACTTTGGTGTACTAGTATTGTGTAAGAGCTGCACCTAATGATACTTTCACTTCAGAAAATCTAAGATTTGTTGGTGATTCTTTTGCTCTTCAGATTTGGTCGACAGAAGACACTGCTTGCATCTCTTACCCTGTCGGTGGGTTTTGGCATATTGGTGTGCGTGTCGCCTTCAGCCTCTGTTTTCATTGCCATGCGGTTCTTCTTAGCTGCTGCCACTGCTGGTGTATACCTCACTTTGTATATTACACGTAAGTGGAAAGCATTTTGACATCTATGAAAGGAATAGGAGTGACTTGTTTGTTTTGAGTGGAACAATAACCAAAAGCAAGCTGTTGATGGTTGATACATTAATTCATGAGAGAATATAGATAAAATCAGTTTAGGAGTAGGACAAAATACAGATATTATCATATGCAATAACAGTCAAAGAAAAGCATTATTCAAAGGGATTATATCTATTGAAGAAATGTATTAATAACGGTAATTTTCATCATGTGTAATCAGTTAAGCGCATAAACATATTTAATACAAACGAAACACATTTTTAAATCAGTTATTTTAATTCTTTAATCCAAAAAAACAATTAATTAATAGGTAGTTTACTGCCTGAACAGCTAATATGCATTTTTTCATAGCAGGAATTAATTTTAACAGAGGGTTGTCAGGTAATTAAATATCACCAGGTAATCTACCATCATGTCTGGATTGTAAGAAGAAATTAAACTACTGAAAAATAACCCACACATACAAGAGGAGAAAATGCAAACTCCACAAATAAAGGAGCATTGACCACCCCACATTGGGATCGAACCCCCATCATACTGTGGGATGAGCATGCTAACTACCATGCTATTCTAGCCTAATTAATCCCCTTCAGCACATTCAAACTTATTAGGATTTCTTGGACTGTGGGAGGAAACCCACGCAGACACGGGGAAAACTCCACTCAGATTGGAATTCGAAAATCTGCTGAGAAGCTAACATGCTAACCACTAAGCCACCGTGCCACCCATATCCACATATTTGTATTCAAATTAAAGTGCTGCTATAATGCCATTGACAGACTCATAATGTTGTTTTTAGTGTCTAACAACATGCAAGGAACTTTTAGAGACCTGAGCCTGTGCATTCTATCCTCATTAACTACAAAAATACTGGTTTCTGCAGTTATCTTCTCTTTTTCACGTTAGACAAGTCTGACATTGTTTCTCAAAGCATGTTACTGTTTAAACAAATTGTGTGATGACATTTGTTATGCATGTTATCTGTTGTATTAAAGAGAAAAACATGAGTTGGCTTTCTCTTAGAAATGGGACTCTGTCATTAAATGAAACCCTGATTGAGATTAATACAGTTAATGTGTTGAGCAAATAAAAAACAAATATCAGTATGTTTGAGCTGCTTATAAGTCATTACTAGCATAGCATAACTTCTGATGATTCTTTTAAAAGGTTTGGAACTGTGTGACCCCTCACTGCGACTCTTGGTCACCATGTTAGGCGGGTTGACAACTGTTGCTGGAGAGCTCTTACTACTGGGTGTAGCAGTCGGATGCCCATCCTGGAGGGGAGTATTAGGAACTGGTGTCGCGCCCCTCTCTCTGTTCCTTTGTTATGGGTGAGGGACCTTGGAAACATATTTTATTTTTTGTGTGTGACTGCTTTGAGGAGTAACATTTTACTATAACATGGTCAATGCCCTTCAAAAATGATTTATTCTCAAAGGTATTTTTAATAAATCCTTTTTGGTGAACCCAGAGAGCAAACTGAATCTGGCATCCATTTACAGTGCTGCTAATCCTACTTTGGTGGTTTATTCAGAGGAATATTTTATTGCCCGGATGTTGATCTTTGATGTCTCAGGAGGCTTTAATTGTGATCTCACTTGTCTCATTTAGAGAGCATCCTGTCACCGATGTTATTAAATCATTAAATTGCTTATGAGAAATCCTATTAGATGAGACATGATCATGCAAAATTACTGTGTGTACAAATAAAAATTAAAGTTATTCACAGTATCTGTGTTAATATTACAACGCATGGCTTTAGATAACAAGTTAATTGTTTACGCAAATCTGAGCACAAAGTGAGACTTTTATTGAGATCACTACTAAAACTTAAGCAGAGAGGTGAGGTTACTGAGGTCTCCATCTCAGGAGACAGATTTGAGCATTTTAATGATTCCAAACTTTGCTTGATTACTAGGCAGAGACTGGATCACAGAAATTAATTTTGTATATTAAACAGCAGTCAGAGTGTAACAGTGTATATTTTTGTACATGTAGAGGACATTTCACCAGATGACTATATTACTAGTTTATTATTTTTTTATAAAGAGGAGGCAGGACATTTACTGACTATAAAGACATTTAATTATTATAGATATTGAATTATTGTTCCAGTTAACAGATGAACACAAAGTGACAGCATGTTAAAAAAGTTTTCAAAATATTGACCTGAAATCTTCTGGGAAACAGGATCCTTGTATATAAGTAACAGCTGCAACAAAGTATCACCTTGCTGTTTATAAATTCCAGACCTGTCTACTTTAATGAAAGTTTTTATTCATATTTTTTAAATATTGCATGTCTGCATTATTTCAGTATTCCGGGAGTCTTTCCAGAGTCTCCACGCTGGTTACTGCTCTCAGAGAGGGCAGGAGACATGAACTCCTTTAGTGAACGCAGTGATCGGCACAGAGAAGACGATGGTTTCACAGGTAGGTTTAGAATAATAATAATAATAATAATAATACATTTTATTTATATAGCGCTTTTAGGGACTTCAAAGACACTTTACTAAAACTGCTCTAAAACTAATAGAGCAGTAAATCATTAAAACACACAAGACATTCATTATTCATTCATTATCTCCCGCTTTATCCTCTAGTAGGGTCGCGGTGGGGTTCCCCATGCCCATCCAGGGGAGAACGTTTCGGGCGCTGGGTAGATAGACCCAGGACAGGGCACCAATACATAGCTGGGCACACACTCACACACACAGACACACTCTATATGGGGCAATTTGGAGAATTCAATTGACTTGATCCATGTTTTTGGACTGTGGGAGGAAACCGGAGAACCCGTAGGAAACCCACGCAGACACGTTGAGAACATGGAAACTCCACCCAGATGGGGATTCGAACTGGGAGGCGAACGTGCTAACCACTAAGCCACCGTGCCGCCCACACAAGACATATTAAACATAAAAAAACATATAAGTACTGCACTGCTATCTGATTGTGATTCATTTTCAAAACATGTACAGTGGATAAAATTAGTATTTGATACACTGCCGATTTTGCAAGTTCTATAAAAAAAATGTATAAAAAAAAACATTTTTTTCTTTTTATAGAAGAGGTATATAATTTTTTCATAGGTACATTTTAACTGTAAGAGACAGATTAAAATAAAATCCAGACAATCACATTGTATGATTTCTAAATAATAAATTAGCATTTTATTGCATGAAATAATCATTTGATGACCTACTAATCAGCAAGATTTCTGGCTCTCACAGACCTGTTATACTTTGAAAAGCGCTTCAATTCTGCACTTATTACCTGTATAAATTCCACCTGTTTAAACTCTGTATCTGTATAAAAATTTCATGTCAAGAACAAATGAGATTTCTGAGATCCTGAGAAACAAAGTTGTAGAAATTCCAGTTAAAAAACAGTAACACAAGTTTGGACTCCACCAGTATACAGTCAGACTATTATACCTGCCTTAATCAACAAGAAGTAAAAAAGGAAAAAATAAGCAACTAAAGCCCTTTCTTACATAATTAGATTGTTTTTTTGTTTGTTTTTTTTTAGAGTGGGAGTCTGAGCCATCACCATCTGGTCGTCCAAACTTGGCCTTTTCAGAGCTGCTTCAGAGTCGAAACATCTGGAAGAACATATGTGTGCTGGGCTTCACCTCGTAAGTATTTTTTTTACCAACTTTTGCCTGCAACAAAAGTATTAGTTCAGATTAATATTAAATTCATTTAAAAATGATTTTTAATAATTTTATCGAAATTATTTGTTATAAGTACATACTGACTACAGCACATACTGTTTTAGTCCCCTTTATTCTGTTCTCTAATGGTCAGGACCCTAATAGTAGCACCACAGAGCAGGTATTATTTGGTTGGTGCATTATTCCTATCCCAGCAGTGTCACTGTGGTTTTCAAATGGAACTACATCAGCACAGCTGCTGAAAACCCCCTCATTGCCTCAGTGTCACTGCAGAACTGACACACACAATCCATCTGTATAATAAGTGGAAAAACCATGACCAAATTTTTGACTGGTAGTGTATATATTTATATGTATATAGTTAGTGCAATATGTTAAAGAAGATATTTTCAGCAATACCTCAACTGTGGTTTAAATATTACCACAGACTCAATTCCGCTTTGTTTTTTTAGGTTCATCTCTCATGGCATCAGTCATTGCTACAGCTCATTCAAGGGTGACGTCCGTGGCACTACCCCCAGCTTCTATTGGACCTATCTGCTGTCTGTCTGTGCAGGAGGAGGGGCTTGGCTTTTGCTTTGGGCAACAGTGGACAGGTGTGGCCGTCGAGGGATCCTCTTACTGGCCATGACCATGACGGGGCTCGCCTCTCTTATTTTACTTGGCCTAATGGAATGTAAGTGCAGCTAACCACTGTATTTTGTAACCACTATAAGTTAATGAAACATGTAGTTATAAAAAAGCTATATGATAAAAATCACTGAATTAACACATCAGTGAAATTACAGGTAATTATAGAAAATGAATCCTAAAAACAGTAAATTAGCAACGCCATAAATGTGTGAAAACAATAAAGGGCCGTTTCGGAAAGTGTATTGAAGGGTTCATCATGATGATGGCACTAAGCTAAATACACTGCTAAATATAAATATTGAGGGTAATATTTAGTATTTAGTTAAATTAATTTAAATCTTTTGTACTACAAATCTGATATGAATTAAATAAACTGTACAGGAAACCAAAAATCTATAGTTTACTTCTTAAATTATGTCCTTGAAAATTATAGCAGAAAATGAATGACTTCACAGTCCACAGGGATTGCATTTAATCTGACCCACCAGTCAGACATGTTGTCCAACATGTTAATGTTTGAGCAAACATTGGAAATGATCCTTGCAATGCACTTTAATCAATTACAGTTAAAGGACATTGTTCAGGATTTCAAACCAGACAGTATGGCTGTACAGATGTATAAATCATCAACCTCGTCAGTTGTACTCCTCCATCAAGCTGCCACAGACTGTACACTAAATCTCAGTCAAATACAGTGTTCACACACAAACTTTAAACATGCAGTGGACAGTAGTAGATCACATGTGCAATCTTGTAGCCAAAGGACTTGAAGCCTTGATCCTGTATCCAGTTCAAATTTTGGTTTTAGAATAAACAAGAATGAAGCTAATAAAAGTTTTTAGCTCAAGATGTTCCAACAGTGTACTGTTTTATTCTTAGATGTTTGTTTACAATGTTTGTTTTTTTTAGGTGAAAAAATTACTTTTTAGTTCGTTAGGAAACGGAAAGTCCACCCAGCTTTTTAATTCACCAGGGCTTATCCATTGTGTAAGCAACACTAACATTCATGAATAAACAAATAAAATCTAGTTACTTATTTTTATTATTATTTTTTATAAGCTGCTAAATTAACACAATGAACAGAGTTTTAGGTTGATAGGCCTGATATTTAGCAAAATGAAGTTTGGGTAAAACGTTTTCTTCTACTAGCTAATGACTAGAAACATTCAAGCTCAAGTTCAATTTCTTTTCACACCAAGCATTTGCATTTATGAAGCAACTATAACAATGCTATTTCCCTGTGGCCCAGCAGCACTACAGAGCACATCTCGTGCAAAACTGACTGTGAATTAATGCCTTGCAAATAAGGGATAAAAATAATAAAAATATGTAATAAAAACCTTCAAATAACACAAATAAAACCTCTTATTTAAATTTTTTATTTATTTGCTAAGTTTTAAATGTTTCAGTGTGCTGATTCATCATATACAAACAGCATTATGTTTATGTCTTCCTCTGCAGATCTGAGTGAGTCAGCCATTACCGTGTTTTCTGTGATGGGTCTGTTTGCCTCACAGGCCGCTGCTTCGCTCTGTGTTCTCTTTACTGCTGAAATCATGCCAACCATCATCAGGTGAGACGTCTTCTCCAGTTCACTTTGCCCTTATCTAAAAAAATTACTATTTTAAATGAATATATGAGTATATTATGAGTATATAGTATGATCCAGTAGTTAATGAATGTCAGTTTATAATACTAACTTTTGAAAAAGAAATTCAGGCCAGACATAAATTACAATGTACATAAGTTACAATCAGAGGAAGCGGAAAGTCCACCCAGCTTCAAAATTTTTATCAAAGCATCAGATTTCATTGTTTAGTTCAATGTGTTTTTTTGAGTCTTTTACATTGTTTGGGAGGAACTTTGGCTCTTTTTTTTAATAACATTGTTTTAGGCTTTTGATGTTTAAGGGCGTGTGTTTATGCACATCTCCATTAAGGTCCCCAAACAGATCCTCATGTGGAGGTCTAGGCTTTGATTTTGGGTTAATCCAGTTCAGTTTAGTTTAATTTAAAATATAATTGTATTTTTTTTTATTTGAGAGCTTGTTGTTGTTTAGCCTCTTTATTTTACCAGAGTGATGAAGAATTTGTCCTCCACATATAGCCCATCTGTGCAGTGAAACACACATATACACACACTGGTAAAGTGAGCACACATGCCCCGGAGCGGTGGACAGCCTTGAATACGGCGCCCGGGGAGCAATTGGGGTTAATAGCCTTGGTACTTGGTGGGATCGGGGATCGAACCGGGGATCTTCAGGTCACAAGGCTGGTTCTTTAACCACAAGCCCATGTCAAATGTAATGACATCATTTTTATTATTATTTGGGTTAATTTAAAGGATTGCTTAATGGTAAGAGTGTTGTGTGTTGGGGGTTCGACCCAAATACACCACACATTTAAACACCTTACTCTGCTGGGATAGAAATAATGCACCAACCAAAGAATACCTGCTCTGTGGTGCTACTATTGGGGTCCTGATCATTAGAGAACAGAGTAAAGGGGACTAACACAGTATGTACTGTAGTCCACAAACAGATGGACTACAGTCTGTACTATCAGACATTTAGCAGACGCTTTTATCCATAGTGACTCACAAATGAGAGAACAAGTAAAGTCTGTAATTGTAGAACAACAAAGTCCATCTTTCCAGTAAGGGTAACTGAATAAATGGATGATAAGTAGAGCAAAAATGTGCTGTATATACTGTGTTCCAAATTATTATGCAAATAATATTTTCTCAGATTTTCATGTGATTGTAATTTTCCAGTCATCAACTATTAGAGTACAATTGAAAGTTTTTTTTTTTTAAACTACCAATGATAACAGTATATTTAAAAAATAAAAATAAAATACTCAAAATGCACTCAAATGCATGTTCCAAATTATTATGCACAGCAGTTTTCAACCTTTTCATTTTTATAAAGAACAAAAAAATGGCATTTGTGAAATTCTAAGCATTATCAGGTTATTACAAACTGAAATCAAACAGTTTTCAAGTCAAAACTTTATTCTAGGTGATGTTACATTTGCACCCCTTGTTCGAAAGTAGCTTCTGAACTCTCTTGTCCATTGAATTTGTCAGGTTTTGGATGGTATCTGCTTCAATTGTTTTGCATGAGGACAGAATACCCTCCCATAGCTGTTGCTTAGATGTGAACTGCCTCCCGCCATCATATACACTCCTTTTGATGATGCTCCAGATGTTCTCAATGGTCAGGGGTGCATGGGGGCCACACCATAAGTTTGTCCCATTTTATGCCCATAGCAGCCAGAGATGTAGATGTGTTCTTTACAGCATGAGACAGTGCATTATCATGCATGAAAATCTTGGAGGCCATCTTTACCCCTTCAGGGATCCTAAAGGGGCCGACAATCTCTCTCCCCATGATTCCAGTCCAAAACATTACTCCACCTCCTCCTTGTTGGCACCGTAGCTAGTTTGCATGGGGTGTCCATCAACCAGCCATCCTCCACTCCGTCCACCTGGACCATCGAGCATTGCACGGCCCTCATCGGTGAACAAAACAGTTTTGAGGTCAGTCTTTACGTATTGTTTGACCCACTGGAGCTGTTTCTGCTTGTGTGCAGTGGATAGAGGAGGTTGACAGGAAGGACCCTGCATCTTGTTGTTCGGGTGACGGAGGCTGCTGCCATGACAAGGCATTTTTGCAGCTGCTCTTTTAACCTGACGTAATTACCTGTTGGAAAGAGTCCTCAATTTTCCCTTATCAGCACGCACACGTGCAGCTACATACTTCTTGATTGTGCGATGATCACGATGAAGTGTCTTGGCAATGTTGATTGTAGTCATGCCTTGACCTAAATACTCCACAATTTGTTCCTTCTCATCAGCCGACACATACTTTTTCTTTCCCATTTTGGCTGAAAATGTAGGACAGCCTTCTTAAGTAGTATTGCCTTTAATTGGACACACCTGCCAAACTAATCAGCACAGGTGTCTGCAATTGCTTTCAGTGATATAAAGAGCCCTGACACACATCACCATCAATGAGTTTAACTGACAAACAAAAAAATTCTTACCTAATCACTCCTAAACACTTTTTGCATAATAATTTGGAACACAGTGTATGTACTTGCAAAAAGGTCTAGAAGACAGCGTTAATGGCTATTTAACGTTTACAAGCCACGAGAGCAATTTAATATCTCCAGTTTTACTGAACAAGAGAGGGTCTTTGAAATGTTGGAGGAAACTGAAAACCCCAGAGGACATATACACTTACACAGGAGGAACTTGCAGACTTCATAAAGAAATTAGCTTTTTGCATTTTATATTTCAATACAAGGCATATATTTTTTTATTATAAATAAGTATGGGGCGGCATGGTGGCTTTGTGGTTAGCATGTCCGTGTATCTGCCCAGCTCCCGAAATGGTCTTCCCTGGATGGGCATGAGTAATTATGTCTAGTCTCATTTTAAACACATATCTCTTTTTATGACTGAAAAGCTTTGCTGTTATGAAGAAATTACAGTGGGTGTATGTGCTATGTGTGCAATGACTAATTTAAATCAAGTCCTTGAAACCTTTTTGTTTTCCAGAGGAAGTGGAGTGGGCGCTATCCTGGCTTTGGGCTGTGTGGGTCGCCTCAGCTCTCCTTTGATGGACCTACGCAATCATTATGGTTACTTTCTGCACCATGTGGTTTACTCCTCTCTGGCTTTGTTGGCTGTTCTGTCCATCTTGCTGCTTCCAGAGAGCAAGCGGAAACCCCTGCCTCAGACGCTGGCCGATGGAGAGCAGTACCGCCGCCCACCACTGAGCCGCAGGAAGAGGGACAACGTTCCGTTGCTCGCCACCCCGAACCCGGAGACTTAGCCAACTCTGGAGACTCCCATTCAACTCAAACATTTCTCATGAAAGTCACCATGTCCACGTTGCAGAGAGAGAGGGTGAGGGTACATGGAACTGCACAAAGAAGCCCTCATACTCTTTTATCCTGTATTCATTCCTAACACAAAAATGGAGCTATAGCATGTGGAGTCATTTCCAGCTCTGTTTAAGGTGTGAGAGGTGAGATGAAGGAATATTGCTGTGAGATATTAGCAGCTCACTTACTGGGACATTAGTCAGTGCCAATTCTATAAATCATCTAATAGATGATCTAAACACTCCACATAGTCACCATCAGGGACCTTCCAGAGGCATGTGTGACCCGTGTAGTACTGAGTGACAAACAATACTCCCATCAGTGTCACTTCACAGAGAAAAGGGCTTGATACTCTACAGTTGTTTGATAAAATATTCGATTTCTTCTGTACTCAAACAAAAACTAGGCAAGAACTAGAAATATTATTCTCCTCCTTATTACTGTAAAACTTACTGTTGCTGGCCTGGTGGAAGGAAAATGGTTACTTAATTCCAGTCCTTCTTTATTAACACTTATGATATGGTATTATGGTTCTCATTCTTCTGATTCGTGGATGCTGGACTGCGGCATGCTAAAGAAAACTGCTATTTATAATGCACAAGTCTTTTTAATCAGCTAATTTAGACCTTATGAAGTTGGAAAAAGCTGGCATGAATCCTCCAAACCTCACTCTGTTTAACCAAGTGTTGAGTCAGCACTGACTGAAGTAAGTGTGCGATCAATTAAATAATTGAAATCCGCACGTCATCAGGGCCTGTTTGTATTTTGAGTTCCAAATATTTATTTGACCCGCTGGTTGGTGTTCTGGCTGTGAGCGAGTGCAACGTCGATCAGAGGCCACTGGAGCTATGAGTAATATAGCCTTGTCTTGTAAACACTGTCGGTTGGATAGTTTATTATAAATTGCACTTAATCCTTTTTTATAGAAGTAATGCAATTATTAATAATTTAACACTTATTGCAAAGTACTTGACACAAGTAATAAACCTTTATTACTAATTGCTTAATTATTTATCATGTAATAACAGTGCTGTAATTTTGTTAATAGTTCTTTAAACAAAACTACAAATAAAACTGTTTAAATAAAAGACTTGAGTTGTCATTTACTGTCTGTTATTAGACAAATTTTTTTCATCAACTGTGATTTTAATTAAGCTTTGTGCAGAAATATGACACACACACATTATTATTTATTGGAATTAAGTAAGTGCTTCCCTGGCCGGCTCTGTCCATAACCTTGACTTCACAATTGACACTTTATCACTGTGGTATTATCAACCTGCTGATGATCCAATCTGGTTCCATCTCTTTATCCTTCACTTAATTCTCTACTATGGTCATGGGGGTTCCTCACACTCTTCTAGGGAAAAACTTTTCGGGCGCTGGGCAGCTACACCCAGGACAGGCACCAAGCACTCACTTGGCGCACACACACAGACAAATAATGTAAGGACAATTTAATTTAAGTCATTTAGTGCAGCCAATTCACCTTGAATCCATGTTTTTGGACTGGGAGGAAACTCAAGAATCTGGAGAAAGCCCACATGGACACAGAGAGAACATGGAAACCACCCAGATTTGCATTCGAACCTGGATCCCCTAGATTTGATGCCTAGATTTTCCCAACCAATTTAGATTTTTTTTATAGCAAGTGCTTCTGCAGAGATGAGTGGAGCTGCTGACCTTCAGGTCAATCTCGGGATCTGCTCCCTCGTACGGTCACTCTTTTCCAAAGGCACCCACCAGCTCATTCACTGCACCCTACTGCCAACTGCCCCCTGCTGTTTCAACCTCAATGTGGTGCCAGTTCAGACTCCCTCTCCTTTATTACTGCTAAATGGTGGAATGATCCTCTGTAATGCTGAGACAGTCCGAATTTTCAAGAAAAATTTCGATATATATATTTTTTGGTAGAACTTGCTTAAAATATAATTTAAAAAATAGGCATTAAAATCAGATCAGCAAATGAACACGAAAGACAATACTGCAGTTGAACTGGTTAAGTTGGAACTTACCAACTTCTGTTATTTTCTCACTTTTAAGTCACTTTGGCTAAAAACCTCTGCTAAATGTAAATGCAATGCTCCATTACAGTACTTATTTTCCTTTACACAGTATAAGAATGCAGAAGTTTAAAAGAACAAGTTGGATGTAAATGGTGCACATATTTTGATGCTGCCTGTTATAAATACTTCAGACATTTTAATACCAGTATGTTATTTGGACTGGATGATTCATCTTCATGTTATTCCCAGGCAGAAATGCCCTCACATGGGCTTTATCAAGGCTGCATTGTGGTGGTGACTGTCCCTGTTACCAACTATTTCTGTTGTGTGAGGCACCCGTAAGAATTACATCTTTAGGATTATTGAAATGCATATAACATCAATACATGATATTCCATGTTCGTGTTACCATTTCTAAGTTTCTCCTCATGGAATCTCACTGATTTACTAACGTTATCATCCAGTATCTGCTTTGGTAACTCAAGAAATTTTATCATAAAATTGTAGAGAATTAATTTCTGATACTTTCTTCCTTTAACAATTTCATGAAACTATCACACTATTTACAAAAAAAAAATCAGAGTAGAAAAAAAGTCACTACTGCATTTAGTTTTATTGTATTTCTATCTAAATAAAATAAAATAAAAAACTACTGGCACTAAATGTTTTTTAATGTGTCTGAAAGACTGACTGAAACAAATGCATATTTATTTTAGGTCAGTAATCCTGATTAGAACCAAAAGGGCAACTACTAAATCCTAAACCTGAGCTTACTGGGGGAAAGGCAGACCACCAATCCATCACACAAAGACGAACAACTACACCAAGAGGAAATTTGCTATCTTCAGTTCGTCTGTCATAAAACCAGCATTCCTGGGGAAAACCCATAAAGACATTGGATAGTCATTGTTAAATTACAAAATTACAAAAAAGGTATAATTAACAAACTTGCCCAGGGATAGATTGGCGCCCTGTCCTGGGTGTATCTGCCCAGCGCCCGAAACGTTCTCCCCTGGATGGGCATGGGGAACTCCCCCGCGACCCTAATAAGGATAAGGATAAAGGAAGAGAATGGATGGATGGATGGATTAAAAAACTGAAATAAATGCTTAGTATAAATTTAGATATAAATTAATTATATCTAAATTATCACAGAAACATAGGTAATACATGACAAACTGTCACAAGATGGCAAATCTCAAATCTCTTCCAGGGTCTTGATTAAACAACCCAGTAGGACAAACATAACATTATAATATTATTATAATTATAATATTTTTATGTTATACTTGTTAAAACACAACCTTGACATGTTTTGTAACATGTTTGCACAGTTACAGTTTATTTACTTATAAGCGGCAAACTGTTCCCAAAAAGTTGGAAAGATACAATCGGCCAGAATTTAGGAGTTGCTTGATTATCCTGCAACTGTATGGTATCTCCTGAGGAAAAAAAGTTTCTCAAAATAGTATTTTTTATCATCGTATTTTTTGCTCAGATTGATGCTCCAACTGTGGCTTTCCATTTTAGGAGAAGCAATGCTAATGAAATACAACCCTACAGCTGAGGCTAGTGATGAAAATGTAGCATGTCAGTTAGCACACTTACATTAGCACCTATTACTTAGACATGCTCTTAAGCAATGCCTTCTGTCAGTGTCACAAGTTTGAAGTCTATAATGATGGGCTTCAGTTACACTTAGTTTAGAGCCTTTCATATATGGTTACCCTTTTGTATGCAAAGCAACCTGTGCTTCTCAGTCAAATGCTGTCAGCAGTCAGGAATTTCACAGGGTTATCTTTGTGCACAAGGACAAAGAGAGCAGACAACAAAGTGCCAATGAGACAAAGAATTATTCCAACAGGTGTTGATTGAAGGAGGGCATTGCTAACTACTGTTAACTATGAGAGACAGCTAACACGCTAGTGAAAAGCAGTTTGATGTGCATTGCTATGAAATAATTTAATATACGGTCTGTGTGTATGTATATACATAAAATATATATATAGAGAGTGACAGAGAAAGAGTGAGAGAGAGAAAGAGAGAGAGAGTGAGAGAGAGAGACTTGGTCTCAGACTTGGAAACTCACTATATTGAGTTTTATTTATTTATATATTGACTTTTTTTTATTTTATTTATAATTTATTATTATTATTATTTATATTTATTATTATTATTATTATTATTATTATTATTATTATTATTATTATTATTATTATTATTATTATTATTATTATCATTTATTTATTATTATTTTATCATTATAGTCGTTTGTAAGCCCTGGTGACCAGATGGATAGTATGTGCGTAGAACATTTTGCCTCATATCTTTTTGGGCATCTTAATGGTGCAATATTTATTTATTCAGTTTAACAATGTTAATTAAGCCAGGCTTGTATATGCTTGTAGTACATAATATTTTTAACGGTTAATTAGCTGTTTTTAGGTAAAATATTAACCATACATTACTGTAAGCTCTTGTAAGCTCTTCTGTCCATTGCTATTAATTTTAGCCTAAATATTAAATTAACTGGCTGGTCTGTTTAATTTTCAAATAACTCACTTTAACTCACTCAATTTAAAAATTAACAGAAAGGCTTTACAGTGTGTGACATTTGAATGAAAATCCTCATTGATTGCTCCACATTCATGTTGGAATGGCATCCCACAGTGGATTGTTTGTCCATACACCAGGATCACCATCATGTGGAAAGGTTGTGGTACCCCACCCTTCTGCATTTTAATCAAACAGAAAAACACTCCTGTCTAACAATGCCAGATTCCATATTTAGTAGGGTGCTAGCTTTATAAAAGAGCTCTGGGATTGGCCTGGCCACTGATAGATTCCTGAACATCTTTCATCCAGAGGTAAAAAACTATTTTGAAGTAAAACATTTTGTATTGGTGTTATTTAATGTCTGTTAAATGCTAAAGTGATTTAAATTGAAATATATGTATCAATCACATTGTCTGCCTGACATGCTCATGGTGAACATGTTAAGTATGTAATGAATAACCAAATCAGCCTGCTGTCATCAAACTTTAGAGATATTGTATTTTCAGAGTGTGCTTTCAGGGCAATATCATCTGTTTTTGCAGACAAGGAGAATAGTAAAGGTAAAGCAACAAACATTTTATTTCATATCATCTTATCTATTTAAATCTTATAATGGCACATGTAAACTAAGCAATGCTATACTTAATGAACAGACTAAAAGATGGGTGATGCTCAAATGGCAGAGTTTGGGGCTGCGGCCTCTTACTTACGAAAATCGGACAAGGAGCGCCTAGAGGCTCAGACTCGGCCCTTTGACATGAAGAAGGAATGTTTTGTTCCTGACCCTGAAGAAGAATATGTGAAGGGAACCATAACCAGTCGAGATGGAGACAAAGTCACGTGTGAGACTGAAAGAGGAAAAGTGAGTAATTGTTTATACTCAGATAAATAGATATTGGGTTCTGAAAAAAAAAAAAAAAAACAACACAGCAATTTATCATTTAATTGTGTTGCCCCACAGACTGTGACAGTAAAGGAGTGTGATGTTCATCCGCAAAATCCTCCAAAGTTTGATAAAATTGAAGACATGGCAATGTTTACCTTTCTGCATGAGCCTGCTGTGCTGTTTAACCTCAAAGAACGTTATGCAGCCTGGATGATCTATGTGAGTTTACCACATAGTTTACTTCATACAATACATCAAGGGCTATGCAGTGAAATAGTGAACCCCTTTTGTCTTACAGACCTACTCTGGCCTTTTCTGTGTGACTGTCAACCCGTACAAGTGGCTGCCAGTGTACAACCAAGAGGTTGTTATTGCCTACAGAGGCAAGAAGAGGAGTGAAGCTCCACCTCACATCTTCTCGATTTCTGATAATGCCTACCAGTACATGCTGTCAGGTAATATTTAGTGCAAATAAATATATGTATCTATGTAATTATACATATAAAAGATGTATTAATGTTAATTAAAAAATAATCTGTTTTTTCCAGATAGAGAAAACCAGTCTATTCTTATCACGTAAGTCTGACTGAATAGTCACAACAAAACCAGTCAATATAATAGGATGAAATTCACATCCAATGATAAATTAGATGTTTTTAAATTATAATTATTGATCTCTTTATAAGCTGTGTGGATAAAATTAAACTTTATGTTTTATAGTGGAGAATCTGGTGCTGGAAAGACTGTAAACACCAAGAGAGTAATTCAGTATTTTGCCAGCATCGCTGCAGGTAGTTTGAAAAGGGATCCCAATGACAAAAAGGTAAAACCTTTGAGTGTAAACTAATATTATATTGAATATTTGTGCAGAAATGGTCTCGGCAAAACTAGCGTAGCTCTATTGTAAATACACTACAACAGGAGACACCGGGCAGTGTTTCAAATTTAATTGCAGGGTAAAATTTTAAATCCCAACTGTTTTGGTAAAATCCACAATATTATCAAAAGCTACACAATTAAATTAATTCACTACCAACACCATATTTCCTCCTTTTGTAGTAAGTCCTTTAAAAACATAAAAAGCTCCTGATTTTATATACTGATTGTGTCACACTGCTGATTTCAATCAACTGATGTTGTATATGTTTTTTTTTTCTTTTCTTTATTTTTAAAGCTAAATTGAAAAGGTAAAAAGGCTAAAAACGGTAAATAGCAAAAATAAATTACCACATTTCTGATGTTTTCTCGTGTATGTATTCTCGCTGCTTTGATGGTATGTCTATATATATCCATAAAAAAGATCTTAATCCAGTAAGCGATTAGAAAACTGTTCATTCTGGACTGTTGAATTCTTTCTCTGTGGTAAGCCTTTAAAGGAAATTGTCATAAGATCTATTTTTACATCAGCGCAACAGTTGCATCTGAAATATATACACTATAATCTAAAATGTTAAGACACACCTCTTAATGATTGAATTCAGGGGTTTTATTTAGCCCCATTGCCACAGTTGTATAAAATCAGGCACCTAGTCATGTATTTACAAAACATGTATGCTTCCAACCTTTATTGAAATGGTTTGGCAAAGGATTTCATGTTCCAGCATAACTTAATACATAGCCCATAACCATAGATGAGCAAATGGAATGTGTGGAAGCACTTGACTGGCCTGTCTTGCCTCACAAATATTCTTCTAGATAAGTGGACACGGTCCCAAATCTTAGGTCAGACACATTCTAAAATCTGTAAAGTTTTATTAGAAAAAGTAAAAAGCTATTATAACCACAAAAAGAGGACACATTGAAATAGGAATCATCTGTGTGGATGTCCAAATTCTTTTGGTTATAATGTATAAATTAAGACTTTGATCCAAGACCTGTTTGTGTTTCTCAGTCATCATTTTGATTGAACTGTTCTGAAACACATTTTATTTATTCAGGGAAGTCTGGAGGATCAAATCATTCAGTGTAATCCTGCTCTGGAGGCGTTTGGTAATGCTAAAACCATAAGAAATGACAACTCCTCGCGTTTTGTAAGTCATAAATCTCAAATAAGCTATAATCATGACAACATTTGAAAAGGAATATAACATTGCTTACTTTGTCGAATAGGGTAAATTTATCCGAATTCATTTTGGTGCCACTGGCAAACTGGCATCTGCTGATATCGAGACTTGTAAGACCCTTTTTATTCTTTCCCAGCATTATATGTACTAACCTTAAAATTTTGTTGTACTTACTCATAAAAACTTGCATGTTTCTTATTCTTGGTAATATAGATCTTCTGGAGAAGTCTCGTGTTACATTTCAGCTTAAGGCTGAGAGAGACTATCATATATTCTATCAAATCCTCTCCCAGAAGAAACCTGAGCTATTAGGTCAGCAATATAATTTATTTTTGAAGCACTAAGCTATGCATACAAATACACAGGATTTTTATCATTTTATCATCTCTTACAGAAATGCTGCTGATTACGGCTAACCCTTATGACTACGCCTTCATCTCCCAAGGAGAGACACAGGTGGCCTCAATCAATGATTCAGATGAGCTAATGGCTACAGATGTACGTAAGAAATGTACATTCACTATAATTATATATATTTTTTTTCTAAACTAATAGACTGAAACAATTAAGACAAATTCAAATTGAAATTGAAGCTACAAAGAAATCAGATTTTTGTTTCTTTTGCAATAAAAGCTGGTTTTAGCCAACGATTTTGTCTGAACTCAAAAGTTCAGATATTTCTAGAATATTTCTAAGTAATAGAAGTGTTTATCTGATGAAGCACATGTTATCAGTAGAATTTCTTTGGTGAATGAATTGTTGCCCATGTGTCAGCAAAGTTAGGTCAGAATTATTTTCTGCCTTAGGAAGTAATAATATATGCAAATCCCCCCCCCCATGTGTTGCTAGGAAGCTTTTGATGTTCTGGGCTTCACCCAAGAGGAAAAGAACAGCATCTACAAGCTTACAGGTGCCATCATGCACTATGGCAACATGAAGTTCAAGCAGAAGCAGAGAGAGGAACAAGCTGAAGCCGATGGCACTGAGGGTATGCCTTGTTGATTCCAAAATTATTGATCCACATGATAAATTCTAGGTTTTAAATAAATGATTGAAATAGTTATACACTTTGAAAATTATTTATTTCTTAGATGCTGACAAAGCAGCTTACCTAATGGGCTTGAACTCTGCTGACCTAATCAAGTCTTTGTGCCACCCCAGAGTCAAAGTGGGGAATGAGTGGGTCACTAAAGGTCAAAATGTCCAGCAGGTAGTAAAACATCCAACATTATATGGTGTAAATCTAGTCTGAATAGTTACAATGACTGACTGACTAACACAAATTTAATAAAATATGTTATTTTCCTTACTTTAGGTGTACTATGCTATTGGTGCTCTGTCTAAAGCAGTATATGAAAAGATGTTTTTGTGGATGGTTGTAAGAATCAACCAGTCTTTGGACACCAAGCAGCCTCGTCAGTACTTCATTGGGGTGCTGGACATTGCTGGTTTTGAGATCTTTGATGTAAGCCATATTTTACATCTTTTATGTCTTCTAACTGTAAATAATTGTGTTGGTGGTTATTAGGTGTGCATTTAATAAAATATGCTTTTCTTTACAGTTCAATACCTTTGAGCAACTGTGCATCAACTTCACTAATGAGAAGTTACAGCAGTTTTTCAACCACCACATGTTTGTACTCGAACAAGAAGAGTACAAGAAGGAGGGGATTGAGTGGGAGTTCATAGACTTTGGCATGGATTTGCAGGCTTGCATCGATCTCATTGAAAAGGTTCCCTAATATTTTTCACACACTTCTACAAATGTGACATTAACTAAAGAAAGATAAACATGTGTTCACTATATTTTATAGCCAATGGGTATCATGTCCATCCTTGAAGAGGAGTGCATGTTCCCCAAAGCCAGTGATGCCACATTTAAAGCTAAGCTTTATGACAACCACTTGGGAAAATCTGCGAACTTCCAGAAGCCCAGGATTGTGAAGGGTAAACCAGAGGCCCATTTTGCCCTGGTTCATTACGCTGGCACTGTTGATTATAACATCAACAACTGGCTTGTGAAAAACAAAGATCCACTCAATGAAACTGTCGTGGGATTGTATCAGAAGTCCACCATGAAATTGCTGTCTAACCTGTTTATGAACTACGCTGGTGCTGACTCAGGTATGAGCATTGTATCTGAAAAGTAATGTTGTGTTATATGAGTCACTGATGTTCCTACAGCTATTGCAGAGGGAGGTGCAGGTGGGAAAACAGGCAAAGAAAAGAAGAAAAAGGGTTCCTCATTCCAAACTGTATCAGCTCTTCATAGAGTAAGACAATTTGATTTCAATTCCAATTAAAAAAATATTTGTTGCCAAAATTTAGCAATTATACGTTGTGTTTTTTTATTGTTTGTTTTTTTCATTAAGTAGTTATGTTTATTTATAAGGTGTTGATTTAGAACACCAACATCATCATGTTAAGTTTCATATAGAGAAGAATTGTGTAAGGTTTTAAGTAATTTATTAACAGAATTCGAGCATAGTTTTCAAAATTTTGTTATTGTTTGTGTGAAACCACTTGTAATATATATATACACACACACACACATATATATATATATATATATATATATATATATATATATATATATATATATATATATATATACATTTTATATCTACATGAGGGGAAGTCACCTTGCAAAAGTCCATCATGTTTGATGAAATTTTAAACATGAGCTAAATATTGTCTATAATTTTGCTAAAATTTGTGCATCATTTTAGGAAAATCTGAACAAACTAATGACCAACTTAAGATCAACTCACCCTCATTTTGTGCGCTGTATCATCCCCAATGAGACCAAAACTCCTGGGGCCATGGAGAATCCTCTTGTCATGCACCAGCTACGCTGTAACGGTGTGCTGGAGGGTATCAGAATTTGTAGAAAGGGCTTCCCCAACAGGATTCTGTATGGTGACTTTAAACAGAGGTACATATAAAAAAAAATCAACATTTGATTATGCAATTAATGTTTAATACAATTCCTGACAATTACTATATAATTAAACAATTTAAACACATATCTATTTTCATTTGAAAATAAGACATCATTTTTATATATGATTTTAGATATCGTATTCTGAATCCTACTGCGATCCCTGAGGGACAGTTTATTGACAGCAGAAAGGGAGCAGAAAAGCTGCTTGGATCTCTGGATATTGATCACAACCAGTACAAGTTTGGTCATACTAAGGTAAATAAATTACAGATTCTTATGACATTTTTAGTACTGCAAATATGAATGTTAAAGCAACTTCTTATATTTTGTGTTGATGCAATATTTTTTAAGGTCTTTTTTAAGGCTGGTCTTCTTGGTCTCCTTGAAGAGATGAGAGACGATCGTCTCTCTTTGATCATCACTCGTTTTCAGGCTTGTGCACGAGGTCTTCTCTCTAGACTTGAGTTCCAGAAAATATTGGAGCGCAGGCAAGGCACTTTTTTAATCCCCTCTTAAATTCCTCCTATAATTGGAAAAATATATATTCATGATGTGTAAATCTATAGAGATGCCCTGCTTGTGATCCAGTGGAATGTCCGTGCATTTATGGGGGTCAAGAATTGGCCCTGGATGAAGCTCTACTTCAAGATCAAACCACTATTAAGGTCTGCTGAGGCAGAAAAAGAAATGGCCAACATGAAGGAAGAATTCCTAAAGCTGAAAGAAGCCTATGCCAAATCCGAAGCTCGTAGAAAAGAGCTTGAGGAAAAAATGGTCACTCTTCTCCAAGAGAAAAATGACCTGCAACTCCAAGTTCAGGCTGTGAGTGGTTTATTAACAGATATGGCAAATGAAATTTGTTCTTTATTAAACTAGCAACACATAGTGAAATTTATTGTACAAAATGAAACAGGAACAGGACAACCTCTGTGATGCCGAGGAACGATGTGAAGGTCTGATTAAGAATAAGATACAACTTGAAGCAAAATGCAAGGAGCTTACTGAAAGACTGGAGGATGAAGAAGAGATGAATGCTGAGCTGACTGCCAAGAAGAGAAAGCTGGAGGATGAATGCTCCGAGCTCAAGAAAGACATTGATGATCTGGAACTTACTTTGGCCAAAGTGGAGAAGGAGAAGCATGCCACTGAAAATAAGGTTTCATAAATTATATTATTACCTTTACATTAAGTCATTTAGCAGATGCTTTTATCCAAAGTGACTTACAAATGAGAGAACACCACAAGTCAGTAGTTAAGGAGAAAACAGCTACCGTGTATATTATTATTAGTATAAATAGTATTTTCATAGCAAGTGTTTGTGAAAGAGATGTGTTTTGAGATGTTTCTTTAAAATGCTAAGTGACTTCCGGACAGAGTTAGGAAGATCATTCCATTATTAGCAGTGGTGAATGATATGGAGTGAGAATTAGCACCAATGATCACTAGAGCGAAGTGAATGAGTTGCAGTGTATTTTAAAAATATAGATTGAAGGTAAAAGGGGGCAGATCCAGAGATTGTCCTGTAGGCCAGAGTCAGTGCCTTGAACTGAATGCGAGCAGCTACCGGAAGCAAATGGAGAGAGATGAGTTCGCTTAGGTTGGTTGAACACATGTCAGGCTACAGATTTTTGAATCAGCTGTAAAAGCCTGGTTGTGTAAGCTGGGAGACCAGCAAGCAATGTATTACTGTAATCAAGCTGGGATAGGATGAGAGCTTGGACTAACAGCTAAGTAGCCTGTTCAGTTAAGAAAGGTCTGATCTTCCTGATGTCGTACAGAAAGAATCTGCAGAAACGGGCAGTTTTAGTCAGATTGTAGTTAGTTTTAGTTCAATTGGTTAGAGACATTATTGTTTACGAAGAGCACATACTGGTATCGGCAGGCTACTAAAAATCTAAATTTCTTATGCAAAGGTTAAAAACCTGACAGAAGAAATGTCAGCACAAGATGAAATCATTGCCAAACTGACAAAGGAGAAAAAAGCTCTGCAAGAGGCTCACCAGCAAACACTGGATGATCTGCAGAGCGAGGAAGATAAAGTCAACACACTGACCAAAGCCAAAGCAAAGCTTGAGCAACAAGTAGATGATGTCAGTGACATTATTACTCTATATGCAGTTACTATGTCAGTTTGCAATAGCTTGGTGAGCTTAATATGAGTTTCTGTTGCAGCTCGAGGGGTCTCTGGAACAGGAGAAGAAGCTCCGCATGGACCTCGAGAGGGCAAAGAGAAAACTTGAGGGGGACTTAAAACTGACTCAAGAAAATATTATGGACCTTGAAAATGACAAACAGCAGCTTGAAGAAAGACTTAAAAAGTAATAGAACATTTTTTATAATAAATGTTTGTTTGTTTAGAAGCATTAATGGTTATTTAATATCACTTACAAGCCATACAGTGAAATGATATCTCCAACTTATAGGAATGAGGTAGTGTGGGAGGAATCACAGGGGTGACATGCAAGGAATTAAATCTAGGACTTTTATCACCATGTAGCAGAAGCATTAACTGCTGCCTCACCAAGTCACCCTTATCATAAATGTAAATATTATATTGACATAGTGGCAAAGTGGTTTACACCAATGTTCTCTCTAAAGTGCAAGCATGCACAGTTGTAAATTTTTACTGATCAGGCTAAAGTAGGAGAATATGACTTCCTGCTTAAAACTAGATAAAAAAAACACTAAGTTGCACAACTAGTACACAAAATTGACACTGATTAAATGTAAAAACTACAAAATGGACTAGACATTTCAAAGCACATATATACTTGGCATTTCTGCACCACTGTGAACTTCTAAAAGTGCAATTATCTCTACTTAGAGAAGAATAATTGTGCACATAATAGTGCTTTAAAAAATCAGTTACAGATGGTTAACCGTGATTTACTAAATAACAGACAGCATGTCAGAGTTACGGAAAAAAATAATTCTGATAAAAGGGATAGATAGTAGGAAAAAGGTTCTTATTTACACACTATTTATTAATTTTGCACTACTTAATATCCTTTAAATGTGGAATATAGTATGTAAAATTAATTTAGGCTACTATTTTTTTAATCTTGTCCCATTATTTATTTATTGTTACTTGTCATGATGCAATGATGTATTAAATAGTATGCCTGTAAGGACATTGTCCACTTTGTCATGCTGTGGTAAAAAAAAATAATTGAAAGCTATATATATATATATATATATATATATATATATATATATATATATATATATATATATATATATAGTTTCCTGTAAAACGCGGACAATGTCCTTTATGTGTGGTTTCCTTGAAAAACAAGAGTAGATAAATACTTACATTGACTCAATGACTGTTTCTTTGCCACAGGAAAGATTTTGAGATTAGTCAGCTTAACAGTAGGATTGAAGATGAGCAAGCCATGGCATCGCAGCTTCAAAAGAAACTCAAAGAGTTGCAGGTAATGTGCAAGTTTAAGACTAAGACAGATCCAAGTATTTTTTGACAGTTATGGTTCCTAACCACTTAAAATTTAATAAAGCTTGTCTAATATATTTAAACTTTCTAGGCTCGTATTGAAGAACTTGAGGAAGAGCTGGAGGCTGAAAGAGCTGCTCGAGCCAAGGTTGAGAAACAAAGGGCAGATTTGGCCAGAGAACTGGAAGAAATCAGCGAGAGGCTTGAGGAAGCTGGTGGTGCTACTGCTGCCCAGATTGAAATGAACAAGAAGAGAGAGGCTGAGTTCCAGAAATTACGCAGAGACCTTGAAGAGGCCACTCTGCAGCATGAGGCCACTGCTGCTACTCTGAGGAAAAAGAATGCAGACAGTGTGGCTGATCTCGGAGAGCAGATCGACAACCTTCAGAGAGTGAAGCAGAAGCTGGAGAAAGAGAAGAGTGAACTGAGACTGGAACTGGATGATGTTGTTTCCAACATGGAACAGATTGTTAAGTCCAAAGTGGGTACCAGTCTGTTGTGCAAAACTTTCTGTGATAATCATAAATCTTAAGTGTAGCATTGCTAAAAAGTATTCTTCGGTTCAGGCAAACCTGGAAAAAATGTGTAGAACTCTTGAAGACCAGATGAGTGAGTACAGAACAAAATACGAGGAAGCACAACGCAGTATCAATGACTTTAGCATGCAAAAGGCTAAACTGCAAACAGAGAATGGTGAGGACCAAGACATAATACCTGGAGTAGGGTCTTACACAAAGTGACAAACTTCACTAAAATTGAGATCTATTTGCACTATAGGTGAGCTTTCAAGACAACTGGAAGAAAAGGATTCTTTGGTCTCTCAGCTAACGAGAGGCAAGCAGTCCTATACCCAACAAATTGAAGACCTCAAGAGGCAGCTTGAAGAAGAAGTAAAGGTATGTTTATGATATTGAATTTTTTTTAATGCTGTTTATTTATTGCAGTAATAAAATACTAAAAATGTTTCATACAGGCTAAGAATGCTCTGGCTCATGCAGTGCAATCTGCTCGCCATGATGCTGATCTGCTAAGAGAGCAGTTTGAGGAGGAACAAGAGGCCAAAGCTGAGCTACAACGCAGTCTGTCCAAGGCAAACTCAGAAGTGGCTCAGTGGAGAACCAAGTATGAAACTGATGCCATTCAGAGAACAGAAGAGCTGGAGGATGCAAAGTAAGCAATTAAAGCCGAATAAAATGCTCATTGATTTTCCTTGCAGTACTAAACATATTAACCATTGCCAAATTGCTTTCTAGGAAGAAACTTGCTCAGCGCCTGCAAGATGCAGAAGAAGCTGTGGAAGCTGTCAATGCTAAATGCTCCTCATTGGAAAAGACCAAGCACAGACTACAAAATGAGATTGAGGACCTGATGGTTGATGTAGAACGATCTAATGCAGCAGCTGCAGCTCTGGACAAAAAGCAAAGAAACTTTGACAAAGTGAAAAATTCTACGTATTGCAAGTTGAAAAATGTATCCAGTTTATAACTTTTCCTAAATATATTTTCACCCTTTGTATAAAAACAGGTTATTGCTGAGTGGAAGCAGAAATATGAGGAGTCTCAGAGTGAGCTGGAAAGCTCCCAAAAGGAGGCCAGATCTCTGAGCACTGAACTCTTCAAACTGAAGAATTCTTATGAAGAGTCTCTTGATCATCTGGAGACCATGAGGAGAGAAAACAAGAACCTCCAAGGTTTTTAATATAAAGTTAAATATTAAAACTAATGAACATGATATTTCCTCACAAAACTAATGAAAACTTTTTTTCCAACAGAGGAAATTTCTGACCTCACTGAGCAAATAGGAGAAAGTGGCAAGAGTATTCATGAACTTGAGAAACTCCGTAAACAACTGGAACAGGAAAAGGCAGAAATCCAGGCTGCTCTTGAAGAAGCTGAGGTACATGGTATATATTGTATATATTGTATATATTTCATTCAAGGGTTAAAACCCAATATAATTTTCAAGCTGCTGATAAAGCAATTTTTTAAAATATCAATATTTCTTCTTCTTTCTCAGGCTTCACTTGAGCACGAAGAGGGAAAGATCTTACGAGCTCAGCTGGAGTTTAACCAGGTGAAGGCTGATATTGAGCGAAAGTTGGCTGAAAAAGATGAGGAAATGGAACAGGCCAAGAGAAACCAACAAAGAGTGGTAGACACCTTGCAAAGCTCCCTGGAGTCTGAGACTCGCAGCAGGAATGAAGCTCTTAGAATTAAGAAGAAAATGGAAGGGGATCTAAATGAGATGGAGATCCAGCTCAGCCAGGCTAACAGACAGGCTTCAGAGGCCCAGAAACAACTCAAGAGTCTCCATGGACATATGAAGGTATCAATAATGGAGTCAAAATATTAGCATTACTGCTGTTTATCATCAATAAAGATGCTGATGGACATTTTGTTTTGTAGGACACTCAACTGCACCTTGATGATGCTCTTCGTGCTAATGATGATCTCAAAGAGAACATTGCAATTGTGGATAGACGCAACAATCTGCTGCAGGCTGAACTGGATGAGCTGAGATCTCTGGTAGAACAGACTGAGAGAGGCCGGAAACTGGCTGAACAAGAACTGCTGGATGTCAGTGAGAGGGTTCAGCTACTGCACTCTCAGGTAGTACTTTATTTTTTTTCTGTACTCGAAACTGGATAATAAAAAATATAGTAGTATTACAAAACTGAATGTATGTATAAAAACAGAACACCAGCCTACTAAACCAGAAAAAGAAGCTAGATGGAGATATTGCTCAGCTTCAGACTGAGGTGGAAGAGGCTGTCCAAGAGTGCAGGAATGCAGAGGAAAAGGCCAAGAAAGCCATCACTGATGCTGCCATGATGGCAGAAGAGTTGAAGAAGGAGCAGGACACCAGTGCTCACTTGGAGCGTATGAAGAAGAACATGGAGCAGACCATCAAGGACCTGCAGCACCGTCTGGATGAAGCTGAGCAAATCGCTATGAAGGGTGGCAAGAAGCAAGTCCAGAAACTGGAAGCCAGAGTGAGTTTATGAACATGGCACACATGGTAAAAATACAAAGATTGGTTAGTTTCTGTAATGTATTTTTGTATAATAACCAGGTAAGAGAGCTGGAAAATGAGGTAGAGATGGAACAAAGAAAAGCCAGCGACTCTATAAAAGGAATCCGCAAATATGAGCGTCGCATCAAAGAGCTTACCTACCAGGTTCTGTCTTTTTACTTCTTATTGTCTTCATTAACATTAAAAATTAACATTAAACACTTAAAAATGTAAAATGTATACATATACAAACATACATTTTTGTAAAATGCAATAGAAATATCTTTGTGATTTGCAAATGCTCTAAAAAACACTGTATTTTAAATTAAAAAATCCAAACAATTATATTAAAATTGTGGCTGGCAACACATAAAAAAATTGAGACAGGATCAAAATAAGGATTTGTAAAATACTACAGGCAACACCATTGTAAAAACATAATTCATTGATTTATTCATTTAATATCTTCTACTTAATCCTCAACTAGGGTCAAAACAGGGTTCCCTATGCCGATCCAGTGGAGAATGTATAGGACGCTGGGCAGATATTCCCAAGACAAGGCACTAGTCTATTGCTGGGCACACTTTCTTACACAAACACACATCATATAGGGCATTTAGGTGTACTCAGTGCACCTTAAATCCATGTGTTTGGACTGTGGGAAACCGGAGAACTTGAAAACATGAACCTGAACCTGAACCCCAGCACTGAGAGCTGAACGTGCTAACCACTAAACCACCGTGCCTCCCAGTAAAAACATAATGATCAAGTTAAACAATTTAGAAATGTTTTACAATATTGGTAACAGGTGAGGGTATGATTGGGAATAAAATAGGATCTAACAAAGGCTCAGCTATCAAAAAGTCATGGTTTACCATTTAACCTTAAAGCTTTTTAAAAAATATATAATTTTTTCACAATGTTAAACTGCAAAATATTTATAATATTTTTATAATATCCATCCATCCATCCATCCATCTATTATTTTCCACTTTATCCTCTATTAGGGGCGCTGGGCAGATACACCCAGGCACCAATCTATCGCTGGGCACACACTCACTCACACAGACACACTATGTGGGGCAATTTGGAGAATTCAATTGACCTTGATCCATATTTTTGGACTGTGGGAGGAAACCGGAGAATCTGAAGGAAACCCACGCGGCCACGGGGAGAACATGGAAACTCCACCCAGATAGGGATTTGAACCGGGAATCCCTAGAGCTGAGAGGCGAACGTGCCGCCCATTTTTATAATATGTAATACATATATTTTAATTCTGGAAAAATAATTTTCCATGTAAGGCAATGCTAGAAACCATTTTAAACAATTTATGTGAGCCTCAATGGCTTTGTATAAGAAACAGTCATGTGCAAAAGCCGACCCCTATCATGGTATGAGGGTGTATTAGGGGTTATTCAGTACACACATTATGTGCAACTGGTATCAGAACCAAAATACTTTATTAAACCATGGGGAGAAATTGCAGATATGATCAGTAATAATATATTTGTTTGAAACACTTCTACGCAAGTCCATGGCCATTTAAGCAGGACAAGCCAAACCCTTCATACAACAGTATGACTATGATTTTGGTTTGTCTACAGTCTGGATGTGTTTTCTTTTGAAAATGTATGCAAAGTTACTTAAAGAAAAATCATACACCAGTGACCAGACTGAGCAGATGCATGCAAGAATGGGAGGTAATTTCATTTTCTTCAACATAGAAAAAATTTAATTAAAAAAAAAACAAACAAAAAGAAAAAAACAAAGGTCATTTGCTTTTTTGTATTTTGTAAAACCTTTTGCATTTGTCACAGGCTTCAATTAACATTTATTCCATGAAAACAATATAAACATTTTTTTTGCAACAAATCACAAATTCTTCTATTGGATTTTGCAAAAAGCTTATATATTTTTTCTTTCAAAAACTGTCTTCAAAAAAATATCATTGTCTCCACAATTGCAATTTGCAGACTGAGGAGGACAGGAAGAATCTGGCTCGTCTTCAGGACCTGGTAGACAAGCTACAATTGAAAGTCAAAGCCTACAAGAGAACTGCAGAGGAAGCTGTACGTGCACTGCACTACATAACGTATCCACAACAGTTATCCTTTTTATGTTTCTTATGTTGTATATTTAATATGATTTTGTTCTCGTGTGTTCTAGGAGGAGCAGGCCAATTCCCATCTTGGCAAGTTCCGTAAGATACAGCATGAGTTAGACGAGGCAGAGGAAAGGGCTGATATTGCAGAATCGCAAGTCAACAAGTTGAGAGCTAAGAGTCGAGATATAAGTTCCAAGGTACATTTTAAAAAAAATTTAAATAATTGCTTTATTATTGCTAAGTCCAAAATGCTATTGCTTTTTAATGATAAGTTAACAGCATTTAGTATAAATATAATACAGCTTAACCAAGCAAAAATCATAGTGTGTGCCTGTGTCAACAGTAAAACTCAAATTTACATCTTGTCATTTCCTTTGTTTCCATTCACAGAAAGGACATGATGAATAGTGAAGCAACCACATGGAGTTTTTGGAAGAGATGAGGTTAAATGAGGTGGTTCATATCTTAGGCTTCCAATACTGTAGTTAAATAGAATAAAATATGCAAAGTACATGTTGCTGTGTTCTTTCTTGTATGTCAATGGCCTTATGCTTCAAGTATAACAAGATTAACATTTTTATCCAAGTAATTCAGTATTTACATGCTCAAGAAATTTGAAAAAAACTATACATTTTAAGGCATCACTGTAATTGTTTTCTTTACTGTCACTTCCTACCTATTTGATGTGTGCTGTGTGTAAAGCATTAGCACCCAGTCTTTGAAAGGTTAAATCAAACAATACCAGTAACAGACTGTATGGCTATTCCTGACAACACAAATGATTTTTCCTTGTCTACTCATACACAAAGATAAAAGCAACAATATTTTGAAATTTGTATGGACTCTTAAGAGTCTCCTTACAGTTGTGGAGGGTATTTTATTTGTAATGAAAAAAGTAAAGTATTGAAAATAGCTTTTAAATAGGTTAAAATAGGTTAAAATAGCTTAATGAAAATAACTTATTAAATAAGAATGGCAATTGACATGGTAGAATAATAATTACACAATTCTACATATATACAGTGGGTTGCAAAAGTATTCATACCCCTTGAACTTTTCCATATTTTGTCACATTACAACCACAAACATAAATATATTTCACTGGAATTTAATGTGAAAGACCAACACAAAGTGGTATACAATTGTGAAGTGGAAGGAAAATTATACATGAATCAACATTTTTTTTACAAATAAAAAACTGAAAAGTGCGACGTGCAAAAGTATTCAGCCCCCTTTTCCCTGAGTGCAACCAATTGCATTCAGAAGTTGCCTGATGAGTACTAATGACTCAAAAGGGTCCACCTGTGTGTAATCTAATCTCAGT
This sequence comes from Corydoras sp. C115, assembly GCA_019802505.1. Taxonomy (NCBI): domain Eukaryota; kingdom Metazoa; phylum Chordata; class Actinopteri; order Siluriformes; family Callichthyidae; genus Corydoras; species Corydoras sp. C115. The sequence goes on from JAFMOC010000028.1 coordinate 2,348,094, forward strand.
ACAAATACAGCTGCTCCGTGACGGCCTCAGATGTTGGTTAAGAGAATATTGGGGAGCAAACAGCATCATGAAGTCCAAAGAACACACCAGACAGGTTAGGAATATGGTTTTGGAGAAGTTTAAAGCAGGCTTAGTCTATAAAAAGATTTCCAAAGCTTTGAACATCTCACGGAGCACTGTTCAATCCATCATCCGGAAATGGAAAGAGTATGGCACCACAGTAAACCTGCCAAGACAAGGCCGTCCACCTAAACTTACAGGCCGAACAAGGAGATCACTGATCAGAGAGGCAGCCAAGAGGCCCATGGTGACTCTGGATGAAATGCAGAGAGCCACAGCTCAGGTGGGGGAAACTGTCCACAGGACAACAATTAGTCGTGCACTACACAAATGTGGTCTTTATGGAAGAGTGGCAAGGAAAAAGCCATTGTTAAAAGAAAACCATAAGAAGTCCCGTTTGCAGTTTGCCAGAAGCCATGTTGAGGACACAGCAAACATGTGGAAGAAGGTGCTTTGGTCAGACGAGACCAAAATTGAACTTTTTGGCCACAATGCAAAACGCTATGTGTGGCGGAGAAATAACACTGCACATCACTCTGAAAACACCATCCCCACTGTCAAATATGGTGGTGGCAGCATCATGCTCTGGGGGTGCTTCTCTTCAGCAGGGACCGGGAAGTTGGTCAAAGTTGATGGGAAGATGGATGGAGCCAAATACAGGGCAATCTTGGAAGAAAACCTGTTGGAGTCAGCAAAAGATTTGAGACTGGGGCGGAGGTTCACCTTCCAGCAGGACAACGACCCTAAACATAAAGCCAGAGCTACAATGGAGTGGTTTAAAAAAAAGAATATTCATGTGTTAGAATGGCCCAGTCAAAGTCCAGACCTAAACCCAATTGAGAATTTGTGGCAAGATCTCAAAACTGCTGTTCACAAACGCTCTCCATCCAATCTGACTGAGCTTGAGCTGTTTTGCAAGGAGGAATGGGCAAGAATTTCAGTCACTAGATGTGCAAAGCTGGTGGAGACATACCCTAAAAGACTTGCAGCTGTAATTGCAGCAAAAGGTGGCTCCACAAAGTATTGACTCAGGGGGGCTGAATACTTTTGCACGTCGCACTTTTCAGTTTTTTATTTGTAAAAAAAATGTTGATTCATGTATAATTTTCCTTCCACTTCACAATTGTATACCACTTTGTGTTGGTCTTTCACATTAAATTCCAGTGAAATATATTTATGTTTGTGGTTGTAATGTGACAAAATATGGAAAAGTTCAAGGGGTATGAATACTTTTGCAACCCACTGTATATATAAATAATAATAATAATAATAAAATCTGATTATCTATAAAAAAAATTGGTTTTCTATCAATAATTACACCTAGACATTGAGGACTTTCTGCTTGGAGTTTGCATGGTCTCGATTTGACTGCATGAATTTTCTCTGAGAGCTTCGATTTCCTCATATTGTAGTGTACAATAAAATTGAGTAGCAATCCAATGGTGCCTACACATACAATAATACAGAAGTCAGACTTAAAACTATAGCTATAAAATTATTTATTGACAGTGAGGTTAAAAGTAAATACTGAATTACCACTAATTGTAAAACTAGGTTTAAATGTCTTCCCTGAAACATGTCCACCATATAGTTCTCATAGGACTCAATACAGTACTCAATACAATACTCAATACAATACTCAATGAACTGGAAGCAAAATATACTTAATTTTATTGCTGCCTTGATTAAAAGTAAAAAGCTGCAACAAAAGGGGAACTTTTTTGTGATGCCAGGTGAACTGGTTTAACTAACCAATTATGATAGTGGGTAAACATAATTAGCATAAACAAACCTATAAACAGATTAACAACAAAGTATGGTGTTTCATTAAAATACATATCATCCTAGGTTTATTTTAGCAGAATGTAGATGAGAAATGAGTTGCTCTTTTCAAATACATCCTTCAGCTGGAAACATTTGGTATTACTACAGGGTATGCTTTATAGCTGGCTAAACTAAAGAATTCTGACAAATCTGTTTAAAAAATTGGCCACCCTACTTTCAACTGTAATTTACATTTAGATTTACATTATTTAACAGATGCTTTTATCCAATGCGACTTACAAATAAGAGAACAAGACAAGTCAGTGGGCGCCAGGGTGGCTTAGTGGTTAGCACGTTCGCCTCTCAGCACTAGGGATTCCCGGTTCGAATCCCAGTCTGGGTGGAGTTTCCATGTTCTCTCCGTGTCCGTGTGGGTTTCCTCCGGGTTCTCCGGTTTCCTCACCCAGTCCAAAAACATGGATCAAGTCAATTTAATTCTGCAAATTGCCCCATATAGAGTGTGTATTTGTGCGTGTCTGTGTGAGTGAGTGTGTGCCCAGCGATAGATTGGTGTATCTGCCCAGCGCCCGAAACGTTCTCCCCTGGATGGGCATGGGGAACCCCCCGCGACCCTAATAGAGGATAAAGTGGAAGATAATGAATGGATGGAAGACAAGTCAGTAGTTAAGGAGGAACCGGCTAGGTTAAATTATCAAACCTAATCATTTGAGGAAGAGATGTGTTTTGAGTTGTTGCTTAAAGATGCTAAGTGACTCTGTCTTACAGACAGATTTGGGAAGATCGTTCCACCATTTAGCAGTGGTGAACAATATGGAGTGAGAATTGAATCACCAGGCGACATTCACCAATAAAGCAAAGAGGGAATGTCAGTATATTCCTTCATTTAACCATTTTCCTAAAAAAACAAAACGGCTAATTACTAATTAATTTAGTTTGGTTATTTTTTATCCTGTATCTTTTACCTTAATTACCTTACAGTTATTTACTGTCAAATGAAACTAAAATGTTATTTATATTATGTTATTGTGTCATCCACCAGCTACAGAGACAGGTTCATTTCGAACCATTCTCATGCCAAGAATTCCCAAATAAAGTGGATGAAGTTTTGCAAAAAACTGGATGAATAAATAGCGTTTTTGATGCACTTATCTTTCCAGAATTAAACATCCTTAGAATATTTTAATAAGCTGGTTAAACACTTAAGTATTCAGTGTCAGAAATGCATCATTCAGTATTTTTAGCAAGGCATAATTGAGAAAGAAATATATTGCAAGCAAAACAGCAACTTTACATTCAACATCGTTGATATCAATGTTATGAATGACAGAAGTTTCCCAAATTGGTATTTTCAAGATCGGAAGAGTAGTTCATTATATTTTGCCCTCAAAACATTGACTGCCACCTTGACATAAGGTGGAGGGGTGGGGCTTTATGAAATTGAAACAAATACCAACTCCTGGTGCAAGTTGTTACTAGAAGTTTATTTTGAGATAAGATTTTTGTAGCTGAATGACAGTAAACCAATCATCATGCCACAATCCCAATCTTTATCAGAAAGAACAATTTTGCTTGCGTCCTAATAAAACCCTAATCACAATATCATCTATTATGTCTACATTACATAATTTGTAGAGTCAAATAAGACTGCAAAGGTCAATAAAAAAAGTGTGTTCTTCAAGAAGCTTGGAATATCCTATGAGTTACGAACCTTAACAACTAAAAATGTAAACTGAAGATGTTAATCTTGTTTTAAAAAAATCAAAGAAATTAGTTTTTTGGTCAATTAAATATGAATTAAGAACATTAGAACAAACTATTTATTTAAATTTTATTACAGGCGAATTTGCTTTGGTAAAACAGTATAAATAATAGTTGTGTTGTACATAGTGCAATTTAGGATATCATGTCTATTTTTTAACTAGACTGTACAATGAATGAGTTTAATGTGTTAAATACTTAAACCAATTTTATTTCATTTCATGACATATAAAGACCAGTCTATGCTTTATAAATTAGAATTCAGGCCATTCAAGGTTATTTTTGTTTGTGATAGGTGGCAAATACAGAAAGTATTAAAAAAACATTAAAACATTGCTGCATATATGTTTTAATCTATAATGAAATCAACTTGAATAGGGAGAAGAAAGCAGCACCTACCTCCTCAAATAAAACTGTTCTATTTGCATTCTGTTGGAGACAACCAAAATAAAAACATTTAAAAAAAAAATGATTTTTGTCCTATTCTATTTTTTAAAAAGTTGAAATTTGCAAAAAGAACAGAAATAACCTTTTAGTGCAATAAATTATTTGAAATGCTTCGCATTGTCTTGCACACATTTTATTTGTGACAAATAAGTATTGGATTTATTTGACAGGTGTCTCACCTTGTAAACAATAAGTCTTCCTCCTTTTGTGGACTGCAAACCAACAATTTCTGCAAAGAAATGAGATCATTCTTAAAAGACTTTCTGAATGTTCAGAAGACAACAGTGTAGCTGAGTTAACCAAGTGTTGTTCAAGGTGCTAAGGAGTCCAACAGGATAATGTTTATTAGAGGAGGAGTTTTCTTTTAGCTGCTGGGAATTTCAGGAGGGGTGAATTAATACATAGATTGTTTGGACAAAACACTGCTCACACAGTTGTTTTCATTGCTATGAAAACAATTAGTGCATTGTTTTCCCTCAATAGGCCATGCTACGTAAATAGTCTATAGACTGCAAAGCTCCCAAGGTTGCCAAGTTTTATTTATGAGCTCGGAGACCTTTACAAATGTAGCATTTGCTCTGGTCCTTAACAGTATGTACAAGCCGTCCTTCTCAATGAGCAAAAGGCACTCAGTAGGAATGTCACAGGGTTATCTTTATACTCAAGGACAGTTGGACAATAGGAAAGAAATGTGCACTCACACAAGACTGTGATGATGCTAGGTGCATTGGTTGACTGACACACACACACACACACACACACACACACACACACACACACACACACACACACACACACACACACACACACACACACACATGAACGCACAAAAGTGTGCAATCACTTCCCGCATGATGAGCGTCAACTCTTTTGCGGTTCTTGGTGATCTCTTATGCTCAAACCATGATTCATTTTTACAAACTTAAGTTCAGACATTGGTTGATCTCTATTCTTATAATACACACTTATTTGTTATCCCATTATTTGATATCATCTAACCTAATTTCACATTCACATTATCTGCTGATTAAAAAAGGTTTGCATACTTTTGCCAGTTAAAGAATATGTAACTGCATCAAAACGTGGATGTGGCAATTTATTTTCATGTAAAAAAAAACAAAAAACATTTGTTAAAAATGACTAAACACATATTTCAAATAAACACTACCACAAAATAAATCTGAAGGATGACTAAACGTCTAGTTGAAGTGTTTCTATGTTGGTGGTTATCTTAATTAGGTAAAATTATTTACACTTGTAGCAGTTGACTTGCACTTTGTATTTTCTCATATCACCCTTTAACCCTCAGCTGTCCACACTCAGCAAGCCTTGTTGTTAATCTTGTGCCTACTTACCACCCTGAAGTGTTGACATAAGTCTTTCCTGCTTAAGGGTCTAATGAGTATGAATCCTCACCTTAGACCTTAAGAGATTTCAGGAATGGCCTGCAGTGATGCACTGAATATCAGATACTAAAATATAAGCAAATGAGTTTGTAACACACAAACTCATTTTATGTTTTCCACGTAAAGATAAAAAAATATATAAATATTTTATCTAAATCATCACAGTAACTTAAAATTGACCCAAATCATCACCCTGAAAACCATCTTCAGAATGATGCCACCTGTTAAAAATGACAATACGTAAATGGATGTGGCCAGACAGACGGTGCAAGCTGTTCTTCTCAATCACTGAGAAGCACTTGGCAAGAATTTCACAGGTTTATCTTTGTCCTCAAGTGCAAAGGCAAGGAAACAATGCCATTTAATCACCATGGGGCACAGTGAAACATTCACACCAGCTGGAGAATGACCTTGGTTGTGCTTTATTACTCAAAGACAAACAGCTGATCCCTTTTTAATATGTCAGAAATGCATCTGCGATTAGCTCACATAGGCATATACTAATCCAAATCGTTGCATTATTGATCCAAAATCATATAACTGAAAAAGTATGAAAGGTTATTTCATTTGTTTACTTATTAACTATTAGAAAAGAATCTGCCATTCTTATGCATAAGACTGGATATACTGTATTAATTTAAGAGGTTTGTTGACTTAATGAGTGTCAATAAATTTACACCTTCTCTAATGGAAAGTGTTGCAGTTAAAAATATATTTAAATAAAATTTTCAGCAAATCTTGATGAACAAATACATAAACAATGTTCTATAGTCCAATATAATACGTTTCCTTTATAAATTTAATAAAGGTTTAATATTTTCTCAGTATGTAATATTCAATACAATGCTTTATTCTAAACTCAGCTTTGACCAGTGATGCCTATAAGTTTACAATTTCTTAGTTTTGAGCACTATACTTGATGACAAGGAATATATATATATATATATATATATATATATATATATATATATATATATATATATATATATATATATATATATATATATATATATATATATAATGAATCAACAAATTTTTATTTTCTTTCCTGACATGCATTAAACAACAAACAACTATGTACACTCTGATACTCTGATGAGCTCTGATGTCTGGGCTCATACCATAACAAGACAATACAATGCATCATTTGGTGCCAGCAACCATATATAGAGAGGCCCTTGCATTATAAAAGCGGGACAAGACAGACTCACACAACGCTTGAATTGAATTGTGCCATCTAACGGTGAGTGGTCACAGCAAAATCAAACATTTAGGAGTTCTTGCATGTTTTTCTTCACAAAGTCTTAAACTAGATATTTAGGATTTATAGTTAATAGAGAGTATTGTGTGCTTAAGACTAGTGTGAAAAATAAGTTGAATTAACTGATACATATTTTCCATTTGTTGTAGAGCAGAACAAAATCATTTCTAGAAAGGTGAAACAGCAGAAGTAAGTATTGTAAACATTGATCCACAGCAAATATAAGGCTATTTACTACCGAACACTTAACTGTAATATTAATATTAATTAATTAGAGTGTGAAGGATGGGTGATGCTCTGATGGAAGAGTTTGGGGCTGCTGCCTCTTATCTACGGAAGTCAGATAAGGAGCGTCTGGAAGCCCAAACTCGACCCTTTGACATGAAAAAGGAATGCTTTGTCCCTGATGCAGAAGAGGAGTATGTCAAAGCATCAGTTCTTAGTCGTGATGGTGACAAAGTGACCTGTGAAACAGCTAAGGGGGCGGTGAGAAAATTCCACATTTTTACAAACAACTTGTGTGAATACAGTCAGTGTTAAAACTTATGAATATATATTTTTAATAATTTAGCAATTAAATGGATATAAATTTATATTATATTATCTACAATAATGCTAAAAAGTTTTTTTAAAATAAGCATAATTCTTAACAGACTGTAACAGTCAAAGAAGTAGACGTTCACCCTCAGAACCCACCAAAGTTCGATAAAATTGAAGACATGGCAATGTTTACCTTCCTGCACGAGCCTGCTGTGCTGTTTAACCTCAAAGAGCGTTATGCAGCCTGGATGATCTACGTGAGTAAAAATCATTCATAATCCACCAACATAATAAAAGTAGTCAATTTCTCACAATTTTCGTTACTTACTTTAAATTTACAGACCTACTCTGGACTCTTCTGTGTGACTGTCAACCCCTACAAGTGGCTGCCAGTGTACAACCAAGAGGTTGTTGTTGCTTACAGAGGCAAAAAGAGGAGTGAAGCTCCACCTCACATCTTTTCTATTTCTGACAACGCTTATCAATACATGCTGGCAGGTAATGAATCAAAACATTTTACTCACAGAATCTAGTTAAATAAAACTAAGGGAATAAAATGCTGATGACACATAACCGTTCTTAACTACATGACTTCTACACAAAACAACACTGCCATTTTATTTAAACACCACCTAAATTTGCAAATACATTAATTATATGCATCATATCTGATATTATTAAACTGTCAATGTTAAAAAAACACTGTTTATATATGAAATAGTAAATAAAATAAAATAGAATAAATAAATAAATATAGAAAATAAAAAAATAATAATAATAAATAACTAAAAATAGAAAAAATAATAAAATAACATAATTTAAACTGGCATTTTAGTAAAACGGATCAAGTTTTACAAATAAAATATTATAAAGGTAATAATATTTTAAATCACTCCCCAGAACATTCAAATACTGACACAGTCATAATAATAATAATACATAATACACTCATCCAGCCATTCTGGAACTTACACATAGGTCATTATCAGTTCTTTGCTTTTTTGTCATTACCATTTTGTTTGACAATTTTTAATAAAGGTCTATATAAACATTGTTTGTCAGTATCAGTACACTACAGGCAAATTCAGGATCAGATATGTGAAGGAGGCAAAGCTCAAAGATCAGTGCAAGAACCCCACAAGAACTTCCTGTTAAGCTGATGAGGATATGTGGGTTCAAACAAAACTAATCAGCAATTATAAACTTTTTACATTTATTCACTTTTAAATACAAGAATGAAGCATTTTTTTGTGGAGCCAGTGGATTAAAGTGTTACATTCTCCTGTATTTTATACAAAAATGTTCTATTCATTTCTTTATAAATCTTCTATTTTCTGATTAATATTTTCTGTGTTTTAAAACAGACAGGGAAAACCAGTCCATCCTCATCACGTAAGTGTTCATGACATTCCGGATATTTGTCATTTACTGGGTCATAATTTAAAAAGTTGATTTGGTCAGATTGTTATTCCTAAAATTCTAATTTCTCCATAGTGGAGAATCTGGTGCTGGAAAGACTGTGAATACCAAGAGAGTCATTCAGTATTTTGCCAGCATTGCTGCAGGTGTTGTCAAGAAGGACACCAGTGATAAAAAGGTTTGTATGTTTAAAACATGGCATTAAACTGAGCAATTAATTAGGAACACTCAACTAATAATTTTCGCTATCAAGACTTCTTCAACATGTAATATACTGAACTTTTTTATCACTATAATAATACCATGTGCTGTAAGGGAAGCCATTTTCTCTGGCCATTCTCTGGGGGCTGCGTCCATCAACAAAGTGATCCAGTCTGCTTTGCAAAGAATGTTGTGTTACTACTTGCACCATGCAGGATAAATTCTGCAGACTGTTGTGTATGGACATCAGAAGATCACACTGATAGATTAGATATAATTTGTACAGCCAATTTTGCACTAATTATTCAAAATCAGTGAGATCACAGTTTTACTGATGATTAAGGTGAGTGTTACTCACCCATGGACGCCAGACCAATGACAGTTTAGATACTATGACTGTGTGCAGGTGTTTCTAAGGTGTTTTGAAGTTGTAGCTGCCATAAGCACTTTTAATGTAACAACTAGTCAAATATATAAAACCCTTTTAAACCAATAATAGAATAAATGATCTTAAACTTACCTTTTAATACATTTTCAGTAGTTTTCCCTGAACTAGTATTGATACTGCTACAAAACAGCTCAGTGATTTTACAATACACATTCACATTATAGACTTTTTTATAGATAACTATGATTTACATTTTGTCTCTTATGCTTTGCTGTCAGGGTACTCTAGAAGATCAAATCATCCAGTGTAACCCTGCTTTGGAGGCTTTTGGAAATGCCAAGACCATCAGAAATGATAACTCGTCTCGTTTTGTGAGCGTTTCAGCTTATGACTCATTTTGTCTGCATATTTGTGTGATGATATAGTTTGTAATGAACTGTTTATCTGTATTAGGGCAAGTTCATCCGTATTCACTTTGGTGCCACTGGCAAGCTTGCTTCTGCAGATATTGAGACTTGTAAGCACATTCAGTCATCGACATCTTTCGTTTCATCAGATCAGCCTTGTTTACTAACTGTCTGCATTTGGGTGATATAGATCTCCTTGAGAAGTCCCGTGTAACTTTCCAGCTTAAGGCTGAGAGAGACTATCATATCTTCTATCAGATCTTGTCTCAGAAAAAACCTGAGCTACTAGGTCAGGACATAAAATTAATATTACATCTGAACAAGAAATAGCATCTGTTACAACTGATAAAATTACAAAAATAATCTTTTTTTTTAACAGAAATGCTGCTAATTACGGCTAATCCTTATGACTACTCTTACATCTCCCAAGGAGAGACTCAGGTGGCCTCCATCAATGATGCTGATGAGTTAATGGCTACTGACGTATGTTAAAAGCAACTTTTTATGTTTACAAAGTTTAGATAATAAATTAAATTGAAACATTAGATTAGATTACAAGACATTACATTACAAGACGTTGGATGCCAAAAGCATGTACATAAATGCTTACAGCTTTGCTCATTCTGAAAGAATCTTCAGAGAAAGGTAACAATTTTTTATTTTTTTTTTACTCAAGGAAGCTTTTGATGTTCTGGGCTTTACCCAAGAGGAGAAGAATAGCATCTATAAGCTGACTGGTGCCATTATGCACTACGGAAACATGAAGTATAAGCAGAAGCAGAGAGAAGAACAAGCTGAAGCTGATGGCACTGAGGGTAAGTGCAAACTAAAAGCTTAAAATGAGAGCTAGAATTCAATCTTTATATCGGATAAAAATTCTGTTCTAATTATGAAATCATTTCTTTTTTTAATCAGATGCTGATAAATCAGCTTATTTAATGGGCTTAAATTCGGCCGATCTCATCAAAGCTCTATGTCACCCCAGAGTCAAAGTAGGAAATGAGTGGGTCACCAAGGGTCAGAATGTCCAGCAGGTTCAGCAATTACTTTACATGAAATAAAAAATCATAAAATGCAAAAAAAAAAAACATCATGTAACACATCACTTACTTTTGTCCATCAGGTGTACTATGCTATTGGTGCTCTGTCTAAAGCAGTATATGAAAAGATGTTTTTGTGGATGGTTGTAAGAATCAACCAGTCATTGGACACCAAGCAGCCCCGTCAGTACTTCATTGGGGTGCTGGACATTGCTGGTTTTGAGATCTTTGATGTAAGCTGTATTTTACATCTTTTACGTCTTCTAACTGTAATCAATTGTGTTGGTGGTTATTAGGTGTGCATTTAATAACAATATGTTTTTTTTTACAGTTCAATACCTTTGAGCAGCTGTGCATCAACTTCACTAATGAGAAGTTACAGCAGTTTTTCAACCACCACATGTTCGTACTCGAACAAGAAGAGTACAAGAAGGAGGGGATTGAGTGGGAGTTTATCGACTTTGGCATGGACTTGCAGGCTTGCATTGATCTCATTGAAAAGGTTCTCCTAAAATTTCTCACCCAATTCTACAAATGTGACATTAACTAAAGAAAGATAAACATGTGTTCATTATATTTTGTAGCCAATGGGTATCATGTCCATCCTTGAAGAGGAGTGCATGTTCCCCAAAGCCAGTGATGCCACATTTAAAGCTAAGCTTTATGACAACCACTTGGGAAAATCAAATAACTTTCAGAAGCCCAGGGTTGTGAAGGGTAAACCAGAGGCCCACTTTTCCTTGGTTCATTACGCTGGCACTGTTGATTACAACATCAACAACTGGCTTGTGAAAAACAAGGATCCACTCAATGAAACTGTTGTGGGATTGTATCAGAAGTCCACCATGAAATTGCTGTCTAACCTGTTTATGAACTACGCTGGTGCTGACTCTGTGGCAGAGGGAGGTGCAGGTGGGAAAGGGGGCAAAGAAAAGAAGAAAAAGGGTTCCTCATTCCAAACTGTATCAGCTCTTCACAGAGTAAGACAAAAAAAATCAACCTTATGATTATAAGGGATTAATTCAACATTTGATTCATTATTATCATATTTTTTACATTTGCTTTCATCTATAGGAGAATTTAAACAAATTGATGACCAATCTGAGATCAACTCACCCTCATTTTGTGCGCTGCATCATTCCCAATGAAACGAAGACACCTGGAGCCATGGAGAATCCTCTTGTCATGCACCAGCTGCGCTGTAACGGTGTACTGGAGGGCATAAGGATCTGTAGAAAGGGCTTCCCCAACAGGATCCTGTATGGTGACTTTAAACAGAGGTACATTAATATTAATATAGGTACAGTTTACTTTAATAATTTTCTCATATTTATAAAATATAAAACAATTAAGTAATAGTTGAGATTATAACAAACTAAAACAGAACTAGGACCAAACCTCATTTGAAATATTTCAATATTACTATTTTATTACTTTAGATATCGTATCTTGAATCCTGCTGCCATCCCTGAGGGACAGTTTATTGACAGCAGAAAGGGAGCAGAAAAGCTACTCGGGTCTCTAGATATTGATCACAACCAGTACAAGTTTGGTCACACTAAGGTTTGTTGTGTATATTATAATGGAATCTTTCCTGATTTAATGTAATGTTTACAAATGTTTACAATCTTGTTTACAGTAACATTTGTTGAACCTATTTGGGAAAAATGTTTAAAATTTAATTGTATTGATGAAATCTTCCAGGTATTTTTTAAGGCTGGATTACTGGGTACTCTGGAGGAGATGCGAGATGATCGCCTTGCCCTTATTCTTACTGGTATCCAGGCCAGAGCCCGTGGTCTTCTCTCAAGAATTGAGTTCCAAAAGATTGTTGAGCGCCGGTAACACTGAATGTAACATTTTTGTTCATATAGATATTGTATAGTATTTAATATTAATAAAATAACCTATTTTTTAGGGATGCCCTGCTTGTGATACAGTGGAATGTCCGTGCTTTCATGGGGGTCAAGAATTGGCCCTGGATGAAGCTCTACTTTAAGATCAAACCACTATTAAGGTCTGCTGAAGCAGAGAAGGAAATGGCCAACATGAAGGAAGAATTCCTGAAGCTGAAAGAAGCCTATGCCAAATCTGAAGCTCGTAGAAAAGAGCTTGAGGAGAAAATGGTCACTCTTCTCCAAGAAAAAAATGACTTGCAACTACAAGTTACAGTCTGTAAGTTTTTTTTTTTTTTTAACGTTCATATGTTACAACACAATTGCCCATATACCTGAAAATGTTTTAAATGTTTGTCCAAATAGGAACAAGATAATCTGTGTGATGCTGAGGAACGATGTGAAGGTCTGATAAAAAACAAAATCCAACTCGAAGCTAAATGCAAAGAGTTGACCGAGAGGCTGGAGGATGAAGAAGAAATGAATGCAGAGTTGGTTGCAAAGAAGAGAAAGTTGGAGGACGAATGTTCTGAGCTAAAGAAAGACATTGATGATCTAGAGCTTACTCTGGCCAAGGTTGAGAAGGAAAAACATGCCACTGAGAATAAGGTGCTTTGAAAAAGTGTCACGCTAAATGCAAAATACTTTTTACAATGTCCCGAAAAAAAAGGATTAGGCTTGTCTTCCTTTTGTAAATCTAAAAAAAAATACAGCTAATTTGTGTACATTTTCAAGGTTAAAAACCTGACTGAGGAAATGGCAGCACTGGATGAAATCATTGCTAAGCTGACTAAAGAGAAAAAAGCTCTCCAGGAGGCCCACCAACAAACCCTGGATGATCTGCAGAGTGAGGAAGACAAAGTCAACACTCTGACCAAGGCCAAAGCTAAACTAGAACAACAAGTGGATGACGTTAGTAGTACAATTCATTTAACAGTAATAAAGCCTTTGCACTACGTTGCTTGTGATTGTAATGCATAATTACCCTGTTGCAGCTGGAAGGGTCTCTGGAACAGGAGAAGAAGCTCCGCATGGATCTTGAGAGGGCAAAAAGAAAGCTTGAAGGGGACTTGAAACTGACTCAAGAGAATATAATGGACCTAGAAAATGATAAACAACAATTAGAGGAGAGACTAAAAAAGTAAGATCAAACAGCTTGTTTAATGTATAGTGTTTTGTCATGTCATGTATTTCATTTAAAATATTTATAAATGAATGTTTATAAAAATCACAGGAAAGATTTTGAGATCAGCCAATTAAACAGCAAGATTGAGGATGAGCAAGCCATGGCAGCTCAACTTCAAAAGAAACTCAAAGAGTTGCAGGTAACAAAATAACTATTCATTAAGAATTATTCATTAAATGAAGCTTGTCTTATAATTGTGATGTTTAACATTACTTTTTACTAGGCTCGTATTGAAGAGCTTGAAGAAGAGCTGGAGGCTGAAAGAGCTGCTCGAGCCAAGGTTGAGAAACAGAGGGCAGATTTGGCCAGAGAACTGGAAGAAATCAGCGAAAGGCTTGAGGAAGCTGGTGGTGCCACTGCTGTCCAGATTGAAATGAACAAGAAGAGAGAGGCTGAGTTCCAGAAATTACGCAGAGACCTTGAAGAGGCCACTCTGCAGCATGAGGCCACTGCTGCTACTCTGAGGAAAAAGCACGCAGACAGTGTGGCTGATCTCGGAGAGCAGATCGACAACCTTCAGAGAGTGAAGCAGAAGCTGGAGAAAGAGAAGAGTGAACTGAGACTGGAACTGGATGATGTTGTTTCCAACATGGAACAGATTGTTAAAGCCAAAGTAAAAATTTTGCTGTTATGTTGCCTTTTTTCTCTTTTATTGCAGTTTATTTAAATTCTTCTCTGGTTCAGGCAAACCTGGAAAAAATGTGTAGAACTCTTGAAGACCAGATGAGTGAGTACAGAACAAAATACGAGGAAGCACAACGCAGTATCAACGACTTCAGCATGCAAAAGGCTAAACTGCAAACAGAGAATGGTATGGACCAGGAAATAATATAAACAGTGACTTACAAATGAGAGAAGAAAACAGTTCAGTAGTTTTGTGATGACTTGTGATGTTCTTTTATTTATAAGTCTTTTTCGATAAAAGCATCTGCTAAATGACTAAATGAAATGTAAATGTAAAAACAAGGGGTCTTACACAAAGTGACAAACATCACTAAAATTGAGATCTATTCACACTGTAGGTGAGCTTTCAAGACAACTGGAAGAAAAGGATTCTTTGGTCTCTCAGCTAACAAGAGGCAAGCAGTCCTATACCCAACAAATTGAAGACCTCAAGAGGCAGCTTGAAGAAGAAGTGAAAGTAAGTTTATGAGATTGATTTTTTTTAATACTGTTTGATTGCAAGACTAAAATACAAAAAAATTTTTAATACAGGCTAAGAATGCTCTGGCTCATGCAGTGCAATCTGCTCGCCATGATGCTGATCTGCTAAGAGAGCAGTTTGAGGAGGAACAAGAAGCTAAAGCTGAGCTGCAACGCAGTCTGTCCAAGGCAAACTCTGAAGTGGCTCAGTGGAGAACCAAGTATGAAACCGATGCCATTCAGAGAACAGAAGAGCTGGAGGATGCAAAGTAAGCAATTAAAGCCGAATAAAATGCCCATTGATTTTCCTTGCAGCACTTAACATATGAACCTACACTAAATTGCTATTTAGGAAGAAACTTGCTCAGCGCCTGCAAGATGCAGAAGAGGCTGTAGAAGCTGTAAATGCCAAATGCTCCTCTTTGGAAAAGACCAAGCACAGGCTGCAAAATGAGATGAGGACCTGATGGTTGATGTGGAAAGATCTAATGCAGCTGCTGCAGCGCTGGATAAAAAGCAAAGAAACTTTGACAAGGTGAAAATCATTTTTAATCTGTTATCCTACTAAAGGTTGAGGTGGATGCCTAAACCTATATTATGACTTTTGATCATAAAAGAAAACCAGAAATCCCAAATCCTATGTCTTCAACAGCCATTCTGGGATTTAGGGAATTAAACCCCATACCTTTTTGTTGTGAGGACATGGTGTTCATTATGAGCCATCTGTAACTTTTTCCATGGTACATTATTGAAACACAATTCAGTGCCACAAGTGCAACAAAAGTACAGATATTAAATAAAGATACCAATTAACCCACAACAGTTTGGTTTACAAAATGTGACATTAAATATGTTCATATATTAAAACAGTAAAATGACATATCTATCTATTATAGCTCACTGCTACAGTTTTTGTTCCAATTCTAAAGAGCATGACATTTTACTTGGTATAAAAACAGGTTCTTGCTGAGTGGAAGCAAAAATATGAGGAGTCTCAAAGTGAACTAGAAAGCTCCCAAAAGGAGGCCAGAACTCTGAGCACTGAACTCTTCAAACTTAAGAATTCCTATGAAGAGTCGCTTGATCATCTCGAGACCATGAAGAGGGAGAACAAAAACCTTCAAGGTAGTTAAGTTTATATGTCGTAAATGTAAAGCTGGGTTTGTAAAACACAAATATGTGCAAAATGAAAAAAAAGCTACAACATGAATAGACAGGACCATGAGTTTTGTTCTTGTGAGTTAAAAAAAAAAAGAGTTGAATAAGAGTGAAATTTCACCAGATAGAAGCCATTTAGTGTTTTCAGTGGAACTTAGCCATAGTCAAAAGAGATTACAAAATTGTTTGTGTGAGTTGATTGTGTGCTAAATAACAAGCATGCTAGCAATGTGGCTAATGCAAACAAGCAAATGCATGAGAGAGAAATTTTGTATTTTGTTATAACATGGGTTGGAAAAGTGCATTTTTAACAAAAAAACATTATAAAAAACTTTTTTTTTTCAAACAGAGGAAATTTCTGATCTGACTGAGCAGATTGGTGAAAGTGGCAAGAGCATTCATGAACTAGAGAAAGTTCGTAAACAACTTGAACAAGAAAAGGCTGAGATTCAATCTGCTCTTGAGGAGGCTGAGGTATGAGAAATTAGCTGTAATCTTGCAATTATTTTCTATGTGTAAAATGTAAATCTCATTTAATTTTGCATGGCAAAAATATTTTTCTCAGGCTTCACTTGAGCATGAAGAAGGAAAGATTTTACGAGCTCAGCTGGAGTTTAACCAGGTAAAGGCTGATATTGAGCGAAAGTTGGCTGAAAAAGATGAGGAAATGGAACAGGCCAAGAGAAACCAACAAAGAGTGGTAGACACTTTGCAAAGCTCCTTGGAGTCTGAGACGCGCAGCAGGAATGAAGCTCTTAGAATTAAGAAGAAAATGGAAGGGGATCTAAATGAGATGGAGATCCAGCTCAGCCAGGCTAACAGACAGGCTTCAGAGGCCCAGAAACAACTCAAGAGTCTCCATGGACATATGAAGGTATCAATAATGGAGTCAAAATATTAGCATTACTGCTGTTTATCATCATTAAAATACTGATGGACATTTTGTTTTGTAGGACACGCAACTGCACCTTGATGATGCCCTTCGTGCTAATGATGATCTCAAAGAGAACATTGCAATTGTGGATAGACGCAACAATCTATTGCAAGCTGAACTGGATGAGCTGAGATCTCTGGTAGAACAGACTGAGAGAGGACGGAAACTGGCTGAACAAGAACTGATGGATGTCAGTGAAAGGGTTCAGCTCCTGCACTCTCAGGTACTGATTATTTCTTTATACTACCACATACTATTTCATTAACACTTTAATGTAAAAATCCATTATTAGAAGTAGATGTTGTACAAACATCTTTTAATACTACAATAATATATTAAGAGCTGCACAGTGGCATAGTGTTTAGCATGTCTACCAGTCAGTGCTAGGGATTCAGGATATATACGAATATTAATCTGGGTGGAGTTTTCTTTTTTTTTCTGTGTCTGCGTGGGTTTCCTCCAGGTTCTCTGGTTTCTTCCCAAAGTACAAAAACATGAATTCAAGGTAAATTGAATGCACTGAATTGCCCCATATAGTGTGTATGTACCCAGGGATAGACTGGCTCCCTGTTCTGGGTGTATCTGCCCAGTGCCCAAAACATTCTCTCTTAAATGGGCATGGGAACTCCATGCAAACCTAGTAGAGGAGGGTTAAGCAGAATATAATGAAAAGAGATTATTGCGTTATTAATATTTAAGTTTTGTTGTGTAAGCAGCATATTACTTTTCACCTGCTGGAAATACAGACAGTAAAGTACTCTATAAGGATGGCAGTTAAATCTGATTGTATTGAAAACATATAAAAATAAATCACAATTTGGTAAAACCGTATAAATTTAAAAAGAGATCCTTTTGTAAGTAGTCAGAAGCCAATACAGTTGTATACTACTGATTTAATCTATTACTAATTCTTTCACTCATTCCTTATTTGGATCAAGATCAACTGGTTCTCTTTACAGACCTCAAAGAGCAAAATGAATCACCCTGAACAGGTCTCCAGCACATTCAGTGCTGGAGACCTGTTTATTGTCCCCAGCACATTCAGTGCAGACACATAGATAAACAACTATATAAACATTTAAATTCAAGGGCAATTTAGTATCTCAATTTTATGTATGTGCTGGCTCAGTGATTAGCATGTTCAGCTCTTAGTACTGGGGATCCAGGTTCGAATCCCGATCTGGGTGAAGATTCCATTCCAGTTTTCCACATATTGACATGGGTTTCCTCCAGATTCTCCGGTTTTCGTCCACAGTCCAAAAGACATGGATTCATTCATGAATTCATTCAAATAAAAAAAAAAGCACATGGAGAAAACTGATGCATATATATATATATATATATATATATATATATATATATATATATATATATATATATATATATATATATATATATATGGAGAACATACAAACTGCACACAGCAAAAACCTTGTCTGCTGTTCGGGAATCAATCCCATGACAAGTACCTGCAAACTGCAAAGTACTTTTTTTAAATGTACTGTTAACATTCATTAATGTCCACAACTGCTTTTAAAAACCCAGAACAATGCAAACCAGCTTCTAACATTCCAAATATGTGCAACAGAACACTAGCTTGCTGAACCAAAAGAAGAAACTAGAGGCAGACACTGCTCAGCTTCAGACTGAAGTGGAAGAGGCCATCCAAGAGTGCAGGAACGCTGAGGAAAAAGCCAAGAAAGCCATCACAGATGCTGCCATGATGGCAGAAGAGCTGAAAAAGGAGCAGGACACCAGTGCCCACTTAGAGCGTATGAAGAAGAACATGGAGCAGACCATCAAGGACCTGCAACACCGTCTGGATGAAGCTGAGCAAATCGCCATGAAGGGTGGCAAGAAGCAAGTCCAGAAACTGGAAGCTAGAGTAGGTTACAAAAATATATTTTAAACCTATACAAAGAAATGGACTAAACAAACAAAGCATACTAAAATAAATATAGTTGAAATATGATTAACAGTGGCTGTTCTTTTACAGGTTAGGGAACTTGAAAATGAAGTGGAACTAGAACAAAGAAAGGCCAGTGATTCTGTTAAGGGTATTCGCAAATATGAGAGGCGAATCAAGGAGCTCACTTACCAGGTACAAACCCCCCTTCATTTTTTTTCAGCACAGAGTAGTCTTAAAATCCTGGCAGCAATCTTGTGATTAAATAGGAAGATAGTATAAACAGGAAGATAGATATCATAATATGTATTTGTTTAGAATTATTTACTTTGAGGAAGAGTTTATTTAATATACCTATAAAACAGGAAATAATTTGTTTTGTGCACATTTGTTGGAGTTACAACTGGCTGAATATTAAACAGAGGAACACATTTAACCCATATGTGCAGTGAAACACACAGATATTCATACTGAGTGAAGTGAACACATGTGCCAAGAGCAGTGGGCAGTCCTGTACATGGTGCCCAGCGAGCAATTGGGGTTAGGTGCCTTGCCCAAGTGCACTTCAGCCATGGTGTACATAATACATGGTGAGACTGGGAAAAGAACAAGGAACCTTCAAGTCACAAGGCTGGTTCCTTAACCACAAGCCTACAACTGCCTAGTTTATTACTATATATAAAAAATATTTCTCAGTTTCAAAGATTAATTTCCTATAATTAATGAGATCAGAACAAACCCACCACTGTAACTAAACTTGCATGTGATTAAGACAAAATGGGTTTAGTTAGACAGTACAGCAGAAGCAAAAAAACAAATGTTAGATAAGTTTAAGCTGGCTGTATAGAAATGGTATTGTGCGATGCTGTAGTGAGTTTCATATATCTTTCTGCAGACTGAAGAGGATCGTAAGAATTTGGCTCGTCTTCAGGATTTGGTAGACAAACTACAGCTAAAAGTCAAGTCCTATAAGAGATCTGCAGAGGAAGCTGTAAGTAGCCTTATTCATCATACACCTTTGACAGACAACACCTTGTGTCTGTTATAATCATAGTTTTCTGGTAATTGTCCAAAAAAATAAATCTGCACTGTTCATTTTAAAGGAAGAACAGTCTAATTCCAACCTGACAAAGTTCCGTAAGCTGCAGCATGAGCTGGATGAGGCTGAGGAAAGAGCCGATATCGCTGAGTCTCAGGTCAACAAATTGAGGGCCAAAAGTCGTGACACTGGCACCAAGGTGAGTGCACTGAACCAATTAAATACAGGAAAAATTCTTTATTAACAAAAGAACTTTAGTTATTCTTTATTCAAATAATTCTTGAATTTGAAGTTGCTTTATAATTTTCTAACAGTAGTTCACTGACAGACTTTAACAATCATACACAAAAACATTGTATGCACACTATATGTGCCGTGTTAGTTACCGTAACCACTGTTTTTACTAGGTTTTACATTTGCTTTTCTAAAACCACAAAAGGTGTTACAGTATCAGTCAAGTTAAAGCTGAACTCATTGGTTAGCTTAACACTGTAACAAAGAAAATCTTACCTGTGACATGTTTTCTTTTGTTGTCTTTTAGAAAGGACATGATGAGTGAAGAAGAAGCCTGCTGTTTGACTTGCGATGCAGTGTTTGACCATAGCTAAATAGAATAAAGTCAAATGCAAATGAACTTGTGTTTAATTTAATATTATGGTACACCTCATTGTTGTTAACACATCTTCATCTTCAAGAGTAGTGTTTTGATTTCAACAATCAAACTTAATTAATTTAAGATTTATTTTTGTCTCTAAAAGTGCTCTACAGCAACATTTAACATTTTAAGTATTTTATACTTTCATAATTTTATTATTTCATTTTCAATAAATACCATATTTTTTATTTACAAAAAAGTAAATATTAAATATTTTTGAAAAAGTATTAAACATTAAAGGTGCAGTGTGTAAAACTATGAACTAGTGAACTAGTGAATACTGTATTCATAATGTTACGACACATTCGTAATAAGCATCTTTAAATACCCCATCTTTAAATACATGTACATCAGAGTGGTTAATGTCATTGTGGCTGCGAGTAAATTGCAATGCTCAGCCTCACCACTAGATGCCACAAAATCCTTTAAATCCACAGGGAGAACCATAAAAGAAACTGGATTAAAATGCTCTATACACAAAAACGAAATGCTCAGATCATGAATTGTATTGAGTATTGGTCAATACTGTTATTTGGTATCTAAATAAGTTTAAAACAGAAGTGACTATCTTTTATTGAATTTAACATAGTTTAAGTATACAAGTAATGCTTTATTTAAAAAGGTTTTCAACTACCCCCCCCCCCCCCAACACACACAACTTATATGGAAATAATTGATAATGTATGTTAAAAACTATAAACACAAATTTGTCCTTCCATCCATCCATTATCTTCCACTTTGTCCTATATTAGGGTCGTGGGGGGTTCCCCATGCCCATCCAGGGGAGAACATTTCGGGCGCTGGGCAGTTACACCCAGGACAGGGCGCCAACCTATCGCTGGGCACACACTCACTCACACAGACACATACACACTCTATATGATATTTTGAAGAACTCACTTGACCTTGATCCATGTTTTTGGACTGTGGGAGGAAACCGGAGAACCCGGAGGGGAGAACATGGAAACTCCACCCAGATGGGGATTCGAACCGGGAATCCCTAGCACTGAGAGGTGAACATGCTAACCACTAAGCCACCGTGCCGCCCTAAACACAAATTTAAATTCAATAATATTACTATTATTATTATTATTATTAATAATACTTTTATTTTTAATATTGTTATTATTATTATTATCATCATCAATGTTTTGGTTATAGTAGTGACACAGAAAAAGCTATTGTAGTATTAATGACAAAATTTTATTAATCTAATAATAATATCAGAACAGTATATGGCACAATATCTAACTCAAGGTCAGATAAAACAAGTTACAACAAATGGAAACAGGTGCAAACATGCCAGACCCTAAATCAGAAGGGCGATTTGAGGCATCAAGCAGTTCCTCATCTGAGTCGGATTTATATCCAAGTATTTTATGTTAAAGTTTATAGCCCACAGTGAAAAAAAAAAAAAGAATTACAGGAAATGTAAATAGGTAAGTGCATTACCCAGGGATAGATTTTTAATGTTTTTAATAAATAAAAATAAGATCCCACCACAGTCTGAAAAAATATTTTTTTAAATTTATGACAAAATGGATTAATCCCACCATGTATATAATCACCACATCAAAAACTTTTTAATGTATCGAAAATATGTGAAACTAAACAGCATTTATGGAAAAACCAATGAGAAACAACATGCAGTCAAATGTGTGTGAAGAGCTAAGAAAATGTAAACTGACCAGCGTCTGAAAATGTGTCACATAAGAGTTTATATAAAAAAATTATAAAAAAAAAAAGAATTGTTATATCAAAAACTTTTTTACATGTAAAAGATTTTTTAGAGGGCGGCACGGTGGCTTAGTGGTTAGCACGTTTGCCTCTCTTAGCACTAGGGATTCCCGGTTGAAATCCCAATCTGGGTGGAGTTTCCATGTTCTCCCCGTGTCCTTGTGGGTTTCCTCCGGGTTCTCCGGTTTCCTCCCACAGTCCAAAAACATGGATCAAGGTCAAGTGAATTCTTCAAATTACCCCAAATAGAGTGTGTATTTGTCAGTGTCTGTGTGAATGAGTGTGTGCCCAGCGATAGATTGGCGCCCTGTCCTGGGTGTATCCACCCAGCGCCCGAAACGTTCTCCCCTGGATGGGCATGGGGCGACCCTAGTAGAGGATAAAGTGGAAGATAATTGATGGATGGAAGATTTTTTAATATTTACTTTTTTGATTTACAAAACTAATTATTTTATGGATTAAAACAACATATACACTTAACATGAATTTAAAAGCTTAGGTGCAACCCTAAATGGTTCGGCCAATAACAATACTATGAATTAATGTAATAAATTTACAATAAAAATAAATAGTCCAGTTAATGTTACTATGCAGGCATTCACATTTGTGTTAATCAGAAAAAAGGTTAATAAATGCCTATTAATACTACTACTACTAACTAATAATAATGATATAATGATGATAAAAAAAACCTTTTTAAATGTATATTGTAAAAGCCATCTAACACAGGAGATTTCAGTCTTACCCATTTGAAGCCAGCTGTACTGCAGGTTATTGTTTTCAACTACCTGGAGTTACATCTGTTTCCACATGTTCCATTATCTGAACTTGATTCTTAAATGTCGATTAGGTCTGACTGATTGTTTAGCTGGAATTAAAGCATGCAACTTCTTAAATTTTATAATAATAAGATAATACATTGCTTTAAATGATCTATGACACTTAAAATATATAAAAACATGAATTAGTTTGATTTGTAAAAAGAAATTACCAAAATTATACTTACTAACTGTTGTGATTTCAGGAGACTGGAGCCTGCAAAGAGGTCATTTTACATTTACTATATTTTACCCTGCTAGAACAGCATGCAACAAGTAGCTACAAGGATGTGAAAGTACATGAAGTGCTAATATGCAGTGTTAAGATGATCCTCTGTAGAATAAAGGAGGAGTCTGTCAAGGCTGTGTGTAGGGGATTCCTCAAAGAAAGCAGAACATTATAACCTTTAGCCTTCTTTATTAAGCTAAAACATGCTGTTTAACATACTGCATACTGTTTAAACATAATTAGGAATGTGCACACAATATTTCTGATTATAGCAGTGAAACAGCTGTGAGCTTCGTTGCTACATTAAATAGTTAGCAGACTTCCTTGTGTACAATATCAAAAAGACATTTAAATCATATGTGTTGCTTGAAATAATTACGCAAAAACCATAAATTGTAATGAGTGTGATATAAATGTTCTAAAAATTCTAAATAAACCACAGCAAGTGACATTCAGGGATAAGATTTAGAATTTTACATTAGAACCTTACTTGCAATATTTAAATTGAATTTTATTTTAAAAAGTAAAAAAAACTAAATAAATAAACTAAGACTAAATATTTAACATTGTCTATTACTAATGTATGCAGTTTTTATAATAGATATCAAATATTTATCATTACAGTGAATAAAAGTAAAAACAGCAATAGTCACTTCTTTATATTTAAGTGGATGTTTAAAGAGAATATGTTTCACCTAATGTGAAAAGACTACATTATCCATTATCCATCTTATATATGAGACCTGGATATCTGTTGCTGTCTGTTCAACGAATGACAAACTCACTTGTTTATGCCACTACCGTTCCTTCCTATTGTCCTTGAGGACGAAGATAACCCTGTGAAATTCCTTCTGGATGCCTTACTCTGATTGAGAAGGGCAGCTATGCTGATGAGGTACATAGAGATCTCAATGTCAGCAAATGTTCTGACCGTGAAGACGTCATATAAATCATAGCACCTTGTCACTTGCAAAGTTCTGACACACTTGTTTGGACTGTTGATTACTTAAGTAATCTTTGGTTACTTGGCTCACAATAGCTGATAAATGCTGCTTTGATAATTTAATATTTAAAAACACCCAAGTGATCAACTGCATACATAGAAAATAAATATATATACACACATACACACACACACACACACACACACACACACATATACAGTATATATATATATATATATATATATATATATATATATATATATATATATATATATATATATATATATATATATATATATATATATATCGATCCACTATCTTCCGCTTGGAAACACCCAGATGGGGATTCGAACCGGGAATCCCTAGTGCTGAGAGGCGAACATGCTAACCACTAAGCCTACTAAAATATATATGTGTGTGTGTGTGTGGGGGGGTTGTATGTACTGTACATATAACATGAATATATAATTGTATAAATGTGCATTATATATTCTATTACATTATATTATGTTTTATTATATTACATTTACACTTTTAAAGCAATTTACAAATGATGGAACAATTCAAGTAAGTAGTTAATTTAGTATAATATAGCATAAAGAGTATAAAATAGTATAATATTAGTATTGTATTGAACCACAAGTCAAAGAAATTGCTGACAACAGTGCTTACTTTGCATTCTAACTGCTACAATCTAAAGTAAAAGCATGTGTTCAAGTTTATGAAGGTACATGGTGCCCTACTTACTATGAAACTCCAACAATAGCTTAGCCATTGTTAAAGATGAACATAAAAGATGTATTGGTGAACA
Source organism: Corydoras sp. C115 (assembly GCA_019802505.1). Classification (NCBI taxonomy): domain Eukaryota; kingdom Metazoa; phylum Chordata; class Actinopteri; order Siluriformes; family Callichthyidae; genus Corydoras; species Corydoras sp. C115. The sequence continues at coordinate 2,373,261 of JAFMOC010000028.1, forward strand.
TCACACTGTGTAATGCTCAATACTTGAAGGACCTGCACAGCTGAGAATGAAGCCTTAAGTGTCAAAATGCAGTTCAAAGATGATCATTAAACGAAGTCAAAGGCCAGGGCAATGGCCTGACAATGTTAGTCCTGAATGTCTTTAAGAAGATATGGGTCCTTAAACTGATGTTAGCACCTGGGGCATTAGAGCTTTCTCAACTTACATGTTCCACTGATAGTTTTCTTGACCTTTGACTTTAGAGGCACATGTTTAAATTTACAAAGAGCTCAGCAGAGATTATTCTGCTTTCAGAAAAGGTTTTCACAGTGGGAATAGTAACTGGGTAAAATTATTAACATTGTTAAGAGAAGAGGCTTATTATAGCAAGTGTCACCACTTAGAGATCACAGCTCCAAATCTTATTGTCATTTAATAAAATTAAACAAACTGTTAATTTATAGACTATAAACCGAAGGACACATTATTGAACTTGCATATTATATAAATGTTAATATTTTTTTATGTATGTGCTTTAAACTATCATATCCACAATGCTTTATCTTGGATACGATGCTGATGCATTTCAAGGTGATTGCATCGGGATCATTTTTGATTTCCATTACAAAGTTTTTGAGTAGAGTACACCACTATTTATTGGGATAACAACCTTATTAGGATAAGCCAAGCGCTACACATATAATTGTAATTATACAATTGCATTTATATGCAACTATTAATAAAAAGTGCAATAACTGTAACGACTGGATGTCATATAACAAACTAGCTGACCAAAAAAAGAACTAAATGTAAACAATCAAACCAATTAAAATAATTGTAATTTTAAAATAAATTATGGTAAAAGAAAAACAGTGAAACAACATTCTACCTAAGAAAGTGAAAATAGACCTCATGCCGTTCTGTTTTCTTAAAACAACATTGCTGTTGTAAAAGATACTTATAAAATAAGTACATTTATAATTAGTATACTGATGTTCCAATAGAAACCTAAGTTATTTCCTCCTTGGAATCTGGCTTTAATCCAGACCATATATGTCAGTCCCAAGACAACGTCCTCCAATAATCTTGAGGTGCTGGGAGGACTGGCTTCCTTTATAAGGGAGGATGCATTCTACAGTGGAAGACTGCAAGACAGCCTGAAGGTAAGATGAAGAACCAAGCTCCAAGCAAGACCAAGATCTTTAAAGTAATTAGTAACTTATACTTAGATTATTTAGTTGTCTTATTATGATTAGATATTGTAATATTTTATATTTCTACAGCTGGTAATGTTTTGACCTAAATAACTTGAATTCAAAATTAAAAAAACAAAAAAGCTTTAGTTTTTTTTTATTCTTTGGTTACATTAAAGTACAAATAATTAATAAAGGTAACATGTTAATTGTAAGCATTTACATTGTAACCATATAAATCTATATTTAAGCACATTAGTAGCACATCATATATTTATATTTAAGCACATCATATTTAGTAGTGATACGAAAATAATCACCACAAATTAATGAAATGTGACTTTCTATTTTACAGATTTACATTTGGTTATTTGGCAGACACTTTTATCCAAAGCGACTTACAAGTATACCAACTTAATGTTTGGGGTCAGAACACAGGGTACAGAATATATACAGAATCCCTGGAGCAATGGTGGTTAAGGGTCTTGCTCAATAACCCACAATGGTAACATCAGTGGACTTGGGATTTGAATCCAAAACCCGTGGATTGTTAACTCAACACCCTAACCACTGAGCTACTGAACCACATACCTTTTGGCCCCTTAACTCAATTTAAAGCAGAATTCATTTTTTAAAACCATATCATATTTCGAGAAAGAAATCTTGCACACCAAATAAAATACTCTTAGTTGACTAAATAACTTTGTATATAAATATGAGATCACCACTACTAAATTCTTAAGACATTGCAATAGTGGGTCCTGGGGATCATTGACTTTTGGGTACATAAAAATTGTGTGGCAATTTTATTTGACTTTTCACTTATATGACATATGACTTATATGATAGTTACATTATTCAAGCCACTGTTGGCAATTTATTAATGTAAGGGTTTATAAAACACACAAAGATCATCATCATTGGTAAAGGAATTATATAGTTTATTGTTTTTATGTAGCACAATAAAATTCATCTAGTCCCTAAAATATTTCAGTTACATTTAGTTTGCACCATCATGTTAATTTAACCAAAAAAGTCAGAATGACAATGACACACACACACACACACACACACACACACACACACACACACACACACACACACACTAATGTGTGTTAATATTTATTTAATTATTTGTATATTTACATGCTGTATATGAGTATTCCTACAAACACAATATTAAAATTTAATTAAGGTCTTTAATTCAGTCTCATTTCACAGGTGTATAGAAGCACACAGCAATGAATTTTGGACAACAGTGTGCTCTCAACTTGAGAACATTTATGTTCCCATATGTTCCACCATGACTGAGCCTCAATGCACAATGTAAGGTAAATAAAGACATGAATGGGTGAGTTGGTGTGGAAAAACTGGCCTACACAGAATTTTGACCTCAAACCTAACATGAACTAGTATAGAGATTGCAAACATGCCCTTTCTTCCAACACCATTGTCTGACTTCAAGAATGCTGTTTGGCATGAATGGAAATTTAAACAGATACAATTCACATATAAGTAGAAGCAATATGTTACAACACATTTGTCCATTTACTGTAAATACTGTACAAACACCCCATTTGATGAATCTTTGTCACTGAAAGAGATTTGCTTTGTGCCACTTACAATGTATGGTCAAGTTCTGTAGTGTAGCACTTTTAAAGCAGATATGTATTCATTTTACAAATCAGTTTTTAAATATTACATTTGTGAACAGGAAAAGTACAAAAAGAAACACATTGACTGCAATTGACTATAGAGACAAGCGTATTTAAAGGTTTTACAATTCTTATTAATTGAAATACACTTGCATGCTTTGAAATCACTTTAAAAAGTCTAATGTTAAAGCCCAGAACTTTAAAGAGAACAAACAAGATGAAATTAGGACTTCCCTATCGCTTACTTCACTATTATTTATAAAAGAATTAACTAATCCAACTAATCAACTTTGTTATCTACAAGAGAATTGATCTATAAAAATCTATAAGCATGAACCACCATGCCCAAATATGCTACACAATGCCTTTGTTAAAGGTTAATGAATATAAACAGCAACACAAAGAAAGATTACCTAATTGACTAATAGTTCAATTCAAAAGTATTATTTGTAGACGTGGGCACGGCATTGCAAGAAGGTTTCAAGAAAGTTAGAGTTCAAAGCTAAGTTCCTTGTGTTCCTAACACAGCATGGTCAAAGACATGTAAGTGGAGTGTCCTGTCGCAAGTGTCCTTGCGTTGTTATTAAGTTCTTTGCCTTAACCCGGTAAGCACTAAGGCTCCAGCACACCGTGTCAAATAAATGAATAAAAATCAGGCCTGCAGGTATGGTTGTAGATAGGTCTGGAAAAGACCAATAATGGGCATTATGAGTTGGAAAAAATTCACTACACTGACATAAGTGGGTAAATGCATGTTTTTATTTAAGAAATTCTAGTAATGAATAGCAGATTTTTCTATTGAGACAAAAGTAGTTGCAGTGTTTCTAGAATTTTAGTTTTTAACATTTAGTAAACATAGATTTGAGGACTTCTAATCTTCAGTTAGTTGAATGGCTTTGAATTCAATAAACATATCTTATTTCTTATTTAAATTACTACTTTTTATTCTTATCTTCTCTACATGTGGAAACTGGTTTATCAGCATATTGCGTCGCAATCAAACACATATTTTTTTCTTTTTTATTCATTTTGTGGCTAAATGTTAATAGAAACCAGTCACCATAAGCAAATATGAACATCCAAAAACTTATGTAAGTATGTAGCATGGTACAGTCCTTACAGCAATGATGTTCTGGGTTTAATTCCTAGGAAAGTAGTAAACTATCTTTTTTCTGTGAAGTTCGCTTGTTCTCCCCCTGTCTGTCTGGGAACTAACTCCAGGAGCCACAGTTTCTTCCAAGAACAAGTTGGCAAGTGAATTTAGGTGTGAATGCAAGTGCCTCTGTGCTGCGATAGACTGGCGCACTTACCAGTGTAATTCCACGCTTTTCCTTATCTAATTTTTTAGAAGTGACTGGTGACTTTCCAAGGTATTTGTCCTGATATTTGCCCTGATAGTTTTCCTTCTGCATGCTAAAATTCAACAATCACCACAATCCTGATTAGAAATAGCAGCTTCAAGACTAAATACATTTCATTGTAATGACTTTAATTAACATCATTTCCTATATTCCTATACACTGTAATACTAACATAGGAAAACTGATGGGTTCTCTTTAACCTTTTGTTCTCGACAGATGCAAGAACACCTAATAATAGTCTAAGTGTTGGACAAAAGAAGGCTCGTGTTACAGCTTTCAACACAGGAGGAGCAAGCTTTATGTTTCTTCAGCCCCTGCTTCAGTGTGACAATAATCCAGGTCAATCAGACAGCTGAGAATTGCCCTCCAGGAGGAATGTCAAAGCCTAGAATAGCTTGTCCAAGTGTTAAGACTAAGTAAGGTGCTTGATGAGAGGGAGCAAGACAATTGAGGGACATAGGATCAAGGCAAGCTTGACCTGCAGCAGAAGTCTATTGTTGATGGATGATGGGTCAGTTACAAATCATGTGACAATGACGATAATAGACCGATAGTATCCTTAGAGTTAGAGCTAACATAGCTAGCTGATCTGATTTACACGTTCTGCTAAATGCACTGTGGTTATTGTAAGCACATCTACACAGAACATACACGAAACATGACCTATAATGTTATATTACAAGCACCTGTTTACTATTTTATTTAATTCTGAGCAATAATCTGTAATTAAAGATAACCAGTAAAATCACAGAATTATTCATATTTTGTTGCCACACACAAGATTTTAGTTATAATTAAATAATGAGCATTTTAAAGTCATATAGTGTTTGGATATATAGGTAACATCGTGGCGATAAGATATGAAAAATAGTAAAAGCACTGGATCAAAAAACAAAAATACACTTTATTCATTTAAATGTGGGTGTGGTAGCTCAGTGGTTAGGGAGTTTGGATATCGAGCTGAAGGTTGCATTGTGGGTATAAATTCCAGGTCCACCAGTGTGGATCCTTGAAAAAAGGCTCTTAACCCTCATTGTTCCAGAGGTGCTGCATCAAAGTGAGTTCTGACCCCAACCTTCAAGTACTACTTGTAAATTGCTTTGGAATAAAAGTGTCTGCTAAATGACCTCATGTGAATTAATTAAACATCGATAACTGGGTGGCATTTAAACAAAATAATGTTTTTTTTTTAGTTCATCTCCAACAACAAAAAAAATACATTGAAGCTAAAAGCGTCCTCCACACATATTAAAAAAAAAAAAATAGATTGAAATGCACAAGACAAAGATAGAGTTTTTTTTTCCTTTTTGGTACTGTACTACACCTGTCCTAGAACCGCCCACCATAAATACTTGTACATTATCCAAAACAGGCTCCAAGCCACACAGGCTTGACCAAATACAGAATGTTCGTGTCACCACTACCAACATTCTTGCCTGTCTGCCCCCATCCGGACCCTATATAAAGACCTTTACTTTATTTCGCTTCAGGTAGGTCACCCCAGATTTGTGGATTAACTAATTGCCTCGAAAAAGCATCATGATCTTGTGTTTATTACATTACCATATAAAAAAAGTGGAAACTGTGCAAATAAATCTGTTTTTATTTATTGTTTTGTGCCGTTTTCCAGTCTAGCACATTACATTTACTATCCACGACTTCAAACGTCATATAAGTTTTTTAATTTATTTATATTACCTATAACAGCGTTTTCTAGAAGTATTGCTCTGCTTCTGGTTTGTTAATAATGTGTATACAAAGCCATAAAAAATGTTTATACTTAACAGGAAGCTAAAATGTACCTTATAAATAATACATAATGTTTTATGTTAAATATTACTATCTGTATTAGTTTTTAGTTTTTGGATTATGATTTAACGTTATAGCACTTTGTAGCATCCTTTGTTGTTTTTAAAGTGCTTTATAAAGGAAGTTAAGTTGAGATCTGTAATCAACTCTGACCTGTACTAATAATCATCTGGATTTTTAGTCCTCTAGAAAAGATGGAGATGCGCTGATGGGGGGTTTTTGGTGGCAGCGCCCTTCTTACGAAAAATCGATAAGGAGCGCTTTGGGCCCAACCCCCCTTTTTATATGAAAAAGGAATGCTTTTTGCCGGACCCTGAAGTTGAGTAGTCAAAGCCTCATCACGAGCAGGGGGGACAAGGTCACGTGATACTGAATTTTTGGGAAGGTAAAATCATCCACTTTTAGGAAGATATTACAGCCCCAATAAAGATAAAAATTTTAAAAATAATAATAATAATAATAATAATTTTACATAAATTTTTTTTCTTTTTTCAAAGTTTGTCAAGGAGTGCGATGTTCACCCCAACCCGCCAAATTTTATAAAATTGA